>JARHVA010000198.1:1355000-1805000 GCA_037957365.1 Torreya grandis
AAATGTATGCCATTGACCTTACGTGAGATTTTCAAGATTTTAATTTGTGGCATGCAACTATGCCACTTGTCATTTTTGTGTTTATTCACAAGGTTCTTATCTTTTCAACCTTGGCTATGTACCATTATATCTAGCTAGGGTGAGAAAATTCACTCTATCAAATCATGATCTGAAGGGTGGAGCATTATTAGACACTGCCTATACTTGGCCCCAAGGATGTGCTACTTGGTAGACCTATAGGATTCTTACGTACCTTAAAAATAGTCTCTATTTCTTTGATCACCATCATGCCATGTAGAAGAACATTATACCTCTTGAAATTTTGACCTATTCTACTCGCCATTAGATCTATTACTATTTTCCCTAGATTTTGACACTTGTAGATCTCACATTCTCTCATAGGGTCTTGCATTTTTGAATCCTCATTCATCGTTAGATCATTCTCACTCAAGAAAACATGATCCATAGATCTACCTCCATTTGAAATCAAATGGGTAATTCATGGGGCCTAAATTTGACACTCGTACAACCATCCTGGAACATTTGAATCCCAATAACTACTGGAACATTTGAATCCCAATAACTACTTATAATGCCTTAAAATTGATGTCCACATGCCTGTCAAAAGACATTTATGAGACCATCATACCTATAATTCAATCAAATTTCTTTAGGGACTTTATTTATCAGGCCTTTTATTTTACAAGGATTTGGTCTACAAGATTTTTGTCCTCAAGAATTTTGTTAGGATAATTTTCCTGTAATAATTTCCTTGAAGCACTCTCTTTTGGACTTTCTTTGTCAAGAGAATTATTTTCGATATTTTTTCTAGAATAATTTCTTTGAAGCAACTGATCTTTACATTTTTTCCAAAGAAGTTGTACATTACATTTCTCTTAAATAAATGCAATTCTCTCAAACCTTTTGCATGGGAAAAATTCCCAAAGGAAATAGACCTTCAAAATTTTTGGCATGGATAAAATGTCCAATGAAATTCCTTCAAGATTTTTGTACAAACATTTGGCCTGACACAAATGAATTTTATCAATTTTTTTGTAAAACATTTTTCTAGATACAAATAGGTATTTAGGCTTTTTGTCCATGACAAAAATCTTGAAGACTTATTTACATCGAGCAAAGTGTTCACACAAAAAGTCTAAATTTTTTTTACGGGCTTTGTACACACTAAGTAAAGACCAGATCAACACTTAGTTGATTTAACATCAAACTTGAAAACAAGGCTTGGGTTAAGGACTTAGGCATTTAAAATCGATAAGGGCTCAATTTATTCAATGCAATTTTAAGCACTAAAATATTATAAATTTTTAAATATGTTTTTTATAATTTTTTCCAATTTTCTTCAATATGTACAACATTAGTGTTGTGGTTAACAAGTCATACAAGCACAAATATATGCTCTTAAGAACCCAGTCTAATATTTTCCGTTGATACAATATTTTTCATTTATCTATTTCTATTGCATTTATTACCTCTTATAAAAACATCTCATGGCTAAATACCTCAAAACAAACCTACAATAAGTTTACAAATTCCACCCTTAGTTCACAAAAACTAAAAATTAATTTTAATCATTTACTCATAAAATTAGGGTAATTTTCACAACCCAATTTCACCCTATCTTCCTCAATGCATGATAAATTTTCTATATGCTTTCCATTTATTATTAAAAATAATCTCAAATCATAATTTATATCTACCTAAAATTTTCCCAGAAGCCCAAACCTTTAGGTGGGAAAAATGTCCCATTCCTTGGTTGGTTTTAGTTATAATTTGTTTCTCTCTATTTTTTTTCTTTATAACTAAGTTTATCTTCAATTTTTAGACCTTGTAATTACCATTTGGACTCTCTAGATAATGTTTTCCACTCATAAAATAATAAAATATATTTTTCCTATTCCAAAAATTATTTTTAATAGTTTTTTCTCCTTAACTAAAAAAACAACTCTCCTTCCTCCTAAAATGTTTTTTTTCCTCCATCCACATACCAACACCACCATAAATATATTACCTTGTTTACCTGGGATAGCCCATTGTATCCTAACTTTTACCCCTACACCAAAATTCCTTAGATAAGGTAGTATGATGTGTTTATCTTCTTTAAAATAATGCAAAACATCAATATTCTATTTGATTTGAAGCGTTTTCTAGTCATTGTGATCAATATAAATATAGGAAATGTTTTATACAAGTTTATTGTTATGTATGTATAAAAACTATATTAAAACCTTTTTCCATGTGCTAAAATAATATTTTAGTAAAATTTATCCACTTTGTATCCATTATGCATCTACATCAACTAATCAAATTAGTTAGATAATAAAAAACAATATTTTTTTTTAATTTTCTAATATGTTGTTAGCTTTATAAAAAAAATATTCTCAAATCATTTTTTAATGTATTTATTTAGGCTTCAAATTTATTTATAAATTTTCATATATTTATTTAAATTTAAAGTTAACAACAAAAGTTTCAACCAACTTACTATATATATATAAACCACTAATTGTAACTTATACCTTGACTCTTTATTCAACTCTCAAACTACTAGAGAAGATGGTTATATATTCAATTCACAATACCATGACTAGTCTTTGGTCCTTATAAATTTTATCATTTAAGTCCCAAATATGTTGTGTAATACACATTATATAACTTTTGCGTAGAATTTTTAATATCTCTCTCATCCCTAGCATGAATACCTTTTCATTTATTCTAATAATTCAATTATTAATGTAAGATTGTTTTAGCTTTAGGTTTCTCCTACATTATACACTCCATGTAATAATTTTTTAGCATAATGCTCAAAATTTTAATTTATATGGTAGAACCATCTTTTTGAACCATTACATAGGTCATCACTTACACTTCCACCATGTTAAGTAGCCCCGTAAGCTTTGAATCTTATTATTTTTCCTTTTCTATCCATATGTTGGTTCATATTTCATCCACCTCCACCAATATGCTATCTTTCTTTTTTAATCTCCTTATTTTTCATTTTTTTGGGATTCTCTCTTTCTATCTATATATATATATATATATATATATATAATTTCTCTCAAAATTCTAAAACATTCTTTCATCCCATAAATAAATCTATTCTTTTTTTTTACAAAAATCACATACTTAAATTGGGATTCAATTTTATTTACCATTGCTCTTATTAATACCTATAAATAAATATTTATATGGTTTTCTCTTAGTTACTTGATTATAATGTCAAAAAATTCATCTAAATTTGATGAAACAATATCTTATTTAACAATTTAAGTTTTAAAATGTTCATCAATCAATTCCTCTTATTCCTTTTATGGGTCATATTCTTTGGGTTTCTCATACACATGTTTACTCCTCTTAGTCTTTATCTCCACTCATAAACCACATTATGGAAACCAAAAAGTTTCCATAATAATTTCATCTCTTCATTATTTCGTATAGACACGTTGTCCAACACTTCACAATTGTTTTCACTCTCTGCATCACTTATTGGTACATGGTGTATAAGAAAGAGTCTGTTATAAACATCATCGACATTTTTATAACCATATAAACATTATTCACTTCTTAATTTCTTTCTTCCACTTCTTTCTCATTTTTAATTATCCCTTTTTATTTTTATTTTCTCAATCTCTATCCTCCCTTTAAGGATTTCTTCTTCTTCTTCATAACTTTCATGATTTCTATCACGATGTAGCATTGATTTTATCACATGAAAATTTATTTTATACATTATCCCCACTTACTGTTGTGCATTCATCCATAATTTTAATAAAACCACACAAAAAATTGTGGGAACAAACAACTCTTATTAAATCCTTGAAAATCACCTTTGTGTTATGACTTGCCCCAAATTCTTATTGTTTTTAAGACTAGAGTAAACTTAGGATGAAATAAATGTAAGGGGAATGCATCTTACTATAAAACATCCGTTTATGAAACACGTATGTTAGTTTTTTTTATTACTTCATGGGTATTCATTTGAGTGAGTTAAAAGGTAAGTTACAAGGTTGGTTGTGGGTAGTTTATGTGGATTATCAGTATGGTAACTCCATAAATATATGATTCATTGAGTGTTTAGGGTTAAAAACATATTGGCATTTCTTTTTAATATTTTTTTGAAGCATTAATAATAAATAAAAAATTATTTTTATGGGTATAAAATTTAATTTATATTGTGAAAATGATCATTTGTATTAGAGTTTTTGAATGATTTTGTGACAAATCTTATAAAAACTATATTTTTAAAGAAATGAATTGTAAGATGGATTTGTGAAGACTTTAGATAAGTCCATGTAATTGGGAGATTAAAATTTTTAGTTTTTTATATAATTTAATTTAACAATATTTAAATTATATAAAGATTTAATATTTATAAATATTTAACTTACTTTTTGAGAGAAAAGAAAAATTATATTTTTTTTTTGTTAAATGATTTACTTTACACCTTTAGTTTTGCTTGAGAAATGTATTGAAAACATTTAGCATTGCCTAAATATCTTTTTTTAGAAACATTTATTAATGCATGCAAACTTGTTAAAATAAAATGTGAAACAAATAGTTGTGAAATTTCTCTAATTAAAATAATTATATTATTTTATCATATTTTAAATTTATTATATTTTATTTTATTATTTGTAATAATATAATAATTTAAAGTAAAAATGCCAAACATTGTATGTAATATCCTCTTGTATTTGAAAAATGGAGTAACGTCTCTTAATTTAAATGTGGATTCATGGATATTTTTATTAAAACATGCTTTCCATGTGGATGCGAGGAGATAAAAGAATTTTCATTTTAAAAAAGTGAAGATTAAAATATTTTTGAATTCATAAGGATTAAAGGTATTTGCCTTAACAAAATATATTCACAACTAACTTTTATATCACGAGATTTCTGGGAAATTAGAAAAGCCTTTTGGTTTTGAAAAGGTAAATTAAAATATTTCATGTTTTTGTATTTTTTATTCAAAAGATATATTTGTAGCAAAGGAATTTTTATTAAAGATTAAAATATTTTTGAATTTATATGGACTAAAGACATTTACTTTACAAAATAAAATGATTTATTTTATTTTATTTTTATATTACAAAATTTATGGGAAAGAAACAAATAATTTATTTTTTAAAAGGTAAATTAAAATATTTTATTTTTTTATATTCAAGGGAGATAATAGTAAATGAATTTTTTTATTGGTGTTTTTAGATTAAAATGAAGACATTCATAGTGGATATAGTGAGAAACCAAGGGAGAAACCCAGGAATAAATGGTAGCATTTAGTCAAAGGAGTAAATTTAATATGATATGAAAATTAAAATTAGGGAATATATTTACATATTCAAATCCAATATTTACTTTTTATTTTTTAATAAATAAAGAGAATCATTTTATTTTTTTAGGTTAGATGATTTATACATATATATACATACACACATATATATGTAATTTAATAATTTTTATATAATTGAGTAAATATTTTGTGGTTATTTATGTTCTTAGTGTAGATTTTTATGTAAATGTTCAATTTATTACAACATTGAGATTTTTACTTTTTGTATTCAGTTTTTATGTCTAATATTAATTAAGATTTCAATATTTATTTTATATTTTCATTTTTTTGAATGGGTATTGGATCATTTATTCTATTCCATTGGATTTTATTTTATTTTATTTTATTATTTTATTTCATTTGTTTTATCCCAACTAATTTGAACTAGTGCTATAATAACAAGAAACTAAGCTAATATAAAAATTTCTTTAGATAAAACTAATAAGGATTCCCATTATAATAATTTTTTTATTGAAGAGCATACTTATATTAATATAAAAAATTAATGGTACAATGCTAGTCATACAAAAAAATGGTAGAAAAAAACACACCCCACAAGCATAGTCAAATCAAGGTAAGAAACCCTCTGTAATGATAAAAACTAGTAGAGAGTCAATAATGACCACACAAAAAAACATCACATCAAACTATCATGAGTGTAAAAATAAAAAATATGCACATAAAAGGATACGTAAATAAAGAGAATAATTATGCTTTAGTGAATATGGGGGCTAAAAAAGGTGGTAGAAGAGGTAGATCCTGTAGCTTGTCACCTCATGCCCTTTGAGCAGGGGGTCTTAATCTATAGGTAAGGGATCCAAACCATCATTCTACTGAAGATTATTATTTTCTTCATTGTGTCTATAAGGTGAAATAATAAGATCCAATCATGGACATTTGTCTTGTGGGGGAGGTTCTCAATCCCTTCCATCACCTCCACCTCCACATCTAGTAGAGCCACAAGGACAATCATGTCATAGAGATGACTAGTGATGAGAGAGGTTCCTATGCCAATTCCTAAAGCACTTTCGGTGTATACCATTCCCTCATCTATGAGGAGTTGATTGTAGACGTGAAAGATTTGGAGTCTCATGACTAACTACACAGGTATCATTCCCTCAGTGATAAAGTAAACATTGCAGGTGGTTAAGCTCTAGGAAAACTTTACCAATATGAATTTGAATCTAAAGATTAATATTGAAAGTGATAATAAATTTATTATTAACAAAAAATAGTTCTATTTCCTCATGATTAAAACTAGCATAATTTTTAGTTTTCTAGATTTGAAAAAGAATGTGTTACAATCTTACTTTATGCTTCATTTCATAGACTATTATATTGTTTAATTATGCTTTTATATTGTTTAATTATGCTTTCAGATCTAGTATTTTGACATTTATTGAATGATTGTAGATTGGCTATACTAGTGATGATTATGTTCTGATTAGATCATGTTTTGTTAGTTCTGGTTGATACTTGACTAATTATTATAGCTATGAATTATGTTTAAAATGAAGTGATTTAGTTATCATAATTTCATTATTGATTCTGATTCATTTCTAATACTTTATACTATTCAGTTTAGTTATATTATTACCAAATCATTTAAGTGTTGTTGATGTCTATTTGTTATTGTAGGTATAGGTACATAAGCTAGGCTGGTGGTGGACTGTGGTAGTCAGGGCAATAAATGAAAAGGGTAGTGAGTATTTGGGTGATACCAATATAGGTAAAGGGATAACATGCATAATCCATTTAGTCATCTGTGTATTAGCAGTCTATTTTTTTCTTTCATTATAATTGTGTTATTTTGCTCGCTTGTCAATATCGTCTTTTATTATCGTATTATTATTTATTTTGACTTTGACTATCCCTATGCCTAACCTGATATATTGGTTGGTGTCTTGATTATGCCTACCTTATTTCATTTTGTTAACTATCATATATTTGGACCAATTTTATGTTTAGTTTCTTATGGGGTTCATTATCTCTCTATTAACTCTTGGTCCCCTTGGTGATTTTGGTTTGATTGTCTTATTCATTATTTTTTACATACCTTAGGTAGAGGGACATTAATATTATTTTGATAATTTTGATTTACTTAATGATGTCCTTGGGGTCATGGGAATTCAACAAGTTAATAAAAGGTCATAATGACCAAAAATCTTGGTCAATGAAATGAATCAATACATGCCATCATTTTGATGGATTTGGCTCTTCCCCCATGACATTTCACTCAAATGGTCTGGATAAAGGAGGTGTAGAAAGAAGACACTTTGGGGGGAAGAAAATAAATGATGACCATGGTGAGTAATGAGGATCAAAAAACTTACCAAGAAAGAGGAGGGAGAATGGAATAACCTAAGCCATGGGTAATAAACATGGGAGTAACATCAATCTTTGAGGGCACGAAAATAAGAAAATTAGAATTTCATTATACTTCTGAAACACAAGGTCATAGGTAAGCGATGCATTATTTTGAAAAAAAGGAAAAAAATGAATATTTTTTAATTTGTATTGTGAAAGTAAAATAAATTATTTGCAATCTCATGAGGAAGCCATCTGGCTTCCTGATGAACCTGCAAAGCTAAAAAATCAATTAATATCAATGTAAATCCTATATATTTTGTATATGGGCTATTTAATTTAATGGGTATGGCATATTTGTATGATCAGGCCATTTTGGATTTTTGGGTTTAAACCCTATGCTTTAAATCTCTCCTTTCAAACTCAAATAATTATAAACCTTTTTCATTTAGGTTGTGAATGCATTTATTTCTTCTAATTGCATGGTCATTGATATTGAATCTGGGTATGAAATTTTTAAAAATTGACCTCTCTGGCTAAGCTATATATATTATTTTGTTAGGGTTTTATTTTGTTTGTTGTGATCTTTTACTTGTTGCAAGTGTATTGGTAAAAATGCAATAAGTCTCTTACCCTACTAGAATTCTATGTATTTCTTTTATCACTTGGGCTAAGTCATTTTAGTTCTTGATGTCATTATCTTGCCTATAATTTATTTGAGGATTTTGACCCAACTATAATAGGGTCAGTTATAATTATTTATAATTTTTACATTCATATTTCAAGCATTTAAATGAATGTACCTAATTTTATGGCATAAGGGTAATAAGTTTAAATTCTTAGTGAATTTATTGAGCCAATTTTGAATGTAAATAGCATGTGAATGTTTCATATTTACCTCTTAGTTGTAAGTGATTATATCACCTAATTTTTGGTGTTGAACTATGTTGTTTAGCCATTGGTATACTTGAACATATGATGAAGGGTTATCAGTTTCAATTGTGCATCTAAATTGATACCAAAAACTCCTTCAAATAAAGACAAATATTTCCAATGCTAATATGTTTGTTGATGATTGAGTTTTGATCCAAGTTTAATCTTGAATTTTAGTTATGAATTTATTTCCTATTGAATGTTTTGTTTATAGTTTTTTTGGTTTATAGTGATGGATTATCTATCCCTATTTCTCATACCCACGTTTTAAAATCCTTAAGGCCAGAATCCACCTACCAAGTGATGGTTTGGGGTGGTGAGGGTCATTGACTGGGGGGCTCATAGGATAGGTTGGGTCAGGTTGGTTCATATGAGTTGCTCTCTCAGTTGGTTCCATCTGGTTACTTTATTTTAATCTTGGTTGGTTTCCATTTATAGAATATCTTTGGTAGCATGTTATACTTAATTATAATCTACTTATTGGTTTTATATATCATGTCTTATAAATTCCAAGATATTAATTGGTTGGTATATTAGACAAATCTCAAAACATACCCATACTTGCAATGTTGATGTATATAGATCCTTAGTTGATTATTACTTTCATTCTTTTCCATTATTATGTTGTTTAGATGTTTCCATATTTCAAAGTTGGGTTAGTATATTTTTATACCTGTTAAATTATAAATGATCATTCTCAAATGGATTGAAAAGGTTAAGTTATTACTAGTTTTAATTTCATTATTCAATTGATTGCTTTTGGTGTTAGTAATTCTTTTGGGTTTACTTTTATGCAATTATACATAAGTCCTCAATGCATCATGATTATGATTATTAGTGAAAGGGTTAAGCTTGTGTTTAAACTTCAATTCTATTAAAATATGTATGTGCTTTTTATTTTTCCTTGGCATGATACATCCAAGTGTAATAAATTGAATTTAGATATTAATGTAATAAGTCCTCAATGCATCATGATTATGATTATTAGTGAAAGGGTTAAGCTTGTGTTTAAACTTCAATTCTATTAAAATATGTATGTGCTTTTTATTTTTCCTTGGCATGATACATCCAAGTGTAATAAATTGAATTTAGATATTAATGTAAGAAGATAGGAGGATTCAATTACATAGGTTGAACAATAGTTTTCTGAGTTATCACTAAAATGACACAATCCCTATTATGGATGAAGTGAATATGTAATGATAGTGTTATTATATGCTTAAAATTTTTATGTCATCTTAAATCCTAAAAGTGTGATTCTCTTGGGTTTCTAAGTTGGGAATTGATTTCACCATTAAAAATAATAGTCTTGCTTAGCAAATTTTTATTTTTAACCTTGTTTATAGAAAATTATTATTGTTAACCTTGTTTATATCCTTCAGTTGGTTATTCATAAATTAAAATTAGTGATGGGAAGTTACTACTTAATATTATCAATTGACACTATACTGTCAATATGACATAAAATTGTAGTAAAGAAGGTTGTCATCAAATTGCATTGTTATTCAATTTTTAGAAGTAGTGGTTTTAGCAAAGAATTAATTTTCCTTTGTTTAGTACATTATAATATAAGATTATAATATTTTAAACATTATATTAAATGGTTACTTGAAAATTAAATGTATATGTATATAAAATTTACATTTAGTTGGGTTAAGAAGTTAGTTTTGCAAAAAAAAAATCATGTTTGGCTTAAAAGAAGAAATAAGCCTGTGTAAACTTGAATATGTTAATGGATGAGGTAATGCGAGGCTTTTTTGGTAAGATTGTATTAAATTTTATTATATGAATTAATTATGGAAGCTAGTGAATGATTCAAAGGAATTAAAATTGCATTAATTAAATTAAATGTGTGTACTTTTATTTTATCAATGAATTTAACCCTACATATGTAACTAGTTATTATGGATAATGACCAATTGACAAGCATATAACACTATAGAGATTAGGTTTATAAGTATCTATCTACAAAATGGTCTAGTTTCACCATAAGAATGAGTTAAGAATCCTAGGTCAACAATATGATGCTCACTTGTGTGAGGACATTGATCCTTGACAAGGACCATGGTAATTGTTGACTATTTTTGCCTCAAGTCAAAATAGGTCAATCCCATATAGTTTAAAACGTGTATAGGGATCTATTATGGGTCTTATATTATGTAATAATATTTATCACGATCCTAAAAATATTATTCAATGTGTCATTATATTTGTCATGGCCACCTATTAGTCCTGTACATCTTATGTCATCCTTAAGGTCACTATTTGATCCATTTATGAATGTTGTATGGTTTCTCTTAGTATAAAAGTGTATAAATATGACTTTAAATTTCATATATTTTATAATTATATCATAGGTGGTAGTATATAATTGAAAATGTGTAGGTTTCTAAGTCAAATCAAAAAAATAGTTGAAAAAGAGAGAATATGGGTAGTAGTATGGCCTATGCGAGTGTTTTGGCACATGTGGAAGGTTGTGAAAAGACCCTTCAGCTTCCATGAGTTAAATTATATGTTTTATCATCTTTTTAAGTCCCAAAATTGGACTAAAACTATTTTTGTTCCTTCATCACTCTTCTTGGGATGCAAAATTGGTCAACAAGTTTTCTCATGGTATGGCAAGTAGGAGAGGAATTGGGTCTAATGCCTCTAAGGCATATTAATAAACTTAGTATAATTCCTATGATTGATTATTTTTTATTTATAAACCATTGTTTATAATTTGACTACCTTTTTTGTATGCTTATCCCCATACCCTGTAGGTTTCTCTTTTGTTTGAAATGGTTCATTTAAATTAGGTACCGTACATGGTCCTTAGGAGAATTAACATCCTCTTCACATGATTATTGACATGGTTTGCATGTATGTAAGTCAAAATATGGGGCATGTATCATCTTATATGGATAGTGAGGGAACTATCATAATTTGCAAATAAGATCTCCTAAGTAATGAAGTTTTTATTCCTATTTTGGCTTTCAAATCAAGTTTGATGTGGTGGTCCACTTCCCAAAAAATGATGATCAATATATCCCAAGAGATTTTGGTCCCTAATGAATCTATTGAGAGAGTGAGAAGTCAATAAATTAAAACATAGTTAGTTACCTACATTTATTCACCTACAGTCATGTGAATGAAAGTTTTGAGCATAGTTATGGAGGTGCTTGAATATGTTTGAGAACTTAATAGAAGTTTGAAAAGTTGAAGAGCATCATATCATCAATGATGAAGATATAGTATTGGTTATAGAACCATTTTACCATGTACATAATCAAATATCATACGTTAACATACAAACCTCCTGTATATGCACCTACAGGTGGCTCATACATATTATTGAGCAGTTGGAATACAAATGTTGAAACTTGTTTGAATTTTCATTAAGGTTTTGAAGTGTTGAAAGTGTCATAACAATCAATAGTTGAATCATATAGTGGAAAAAATATTTTAACCATGTCCATAATTGGATAAAGTGAGTTTAGGGACATGTTACCTTAATTATTATAAAACATGGCCTTGTCCATTCTTTGTGCTATCATTTAATAGGGTGACATGAAATCAAGATAGATTTGAATGCTTTCATGAGCTAATCCAATCATATAAGTAGTAATTTTACATGTCAAGTGGTGGTTTGACCAAAAGATTATGATTTTAGAGTGCTCCCAACTCATACAATATTTCACTATAGTTTCAATATTATCTACAACACTTTGAAGTTTAAGTGATCCTACAAGATAATAATGATATGTAATTTCATGTTTTCAAGACAAGTGGTGTTGTCCCTCTAAGTTCAATCAAGATATTTGATATTAAATTATTAGTATATATTTAACCTACAAGATAACCCCAGGTTTCTCAAATAAGGTGTCTATAGTCAAGGTCTATAACACAATCTATTGGCATTAGAAATGGAAGTAAACCCTACAAGTAAGTGATCCCACATGATGAGAGATGGAAATTTTTTAAAATAAAAATTGAAAGGGATTGAATCATAGGGTCTAATAGTTTAAATGCAACCTATAGATCCCCTTTTGGTCTAAGAATGATCGTCTATAGTTAACTCTAGGATGATAGTGCACTAAAGCATAACTATCTTTATGTTGGCCTAACATAAGCATGATGAGAACAAGTATTAGTGACTATTAAGTGACCCTGATGACTTTTATAAATTATTAAATCATGAGATTAAATGTATAATACAAAATTTTCACCTACAGGCATGCCATTTTTTGAGTTAGCACACAATCATAGTTGACTATAAACTAGCCTAATTAAGTAGAGGTGAGTACACTTTGAGGAGTTGGAAGTCTTATAGGGTGTTAGAGATGTTTGAAAATACCCTCACAGTAGTGATATACAATTCACCTAATCCTTATCACATGTAAATAGGTAAATTAAGTATTCAACTCAAAACTTATAGTCAATACACAAACTTGTTACATAGTCAAAAAGTATATCTTAAAGAGTTTCAGTGTTGAGAGTGTTGAAGGTGTGATATATATATATATATATATATATATATATATATATATATATATATATATATATATATATATATATATATATATATATATATATATATATATATATATATATATATATATATATATATATATATATATATATGTAATTTTTTAAAAGAGGATCCCCATGAATTTCGAGATACTCTCATGTCTTTTTTTTCTTGATACAATAGGGTAAGTGCCCTCTATTCTATCTCCAATAGAGGGCACTCTCAGATAAACTACCATACAGGTAAGAAGTGTGAAAGGTAAGAGGAAGATGCATAGAGTGTTGGATCACTGGGAAAAGGTGTATGGAGTTTATTTGAACATGTAAAAACGTGAATAATTCCTCATATTACTTTAATACCAAATAATATAGCCTAGACATGCAAAAATGTAGTCAGGCCTACTAGGCCTAATGTCTAATGGGGTCTTAGTAAAATTTATAGGGCTAGGTGAACACTATAAGTCATTAGAGGAGCTTCATAGGGATTTATAAGGTGATTAAAATCCTTTGGTTTTTAGATAAATTCATAGAGAGTTCATTTCTTGGCTTAATAACAACTCAATGTGCATAGAATATAAGGAAGATCTCAAGAAGCCATGTTAAGAAGCTCACACCAATACAAACATTTAACATGGGAAATTAAAGAGTTGGGATATGTTTAATATGGTCCTAAACAAGGTTCTAGTGGAATTTTTTTGAGGATTGAATGTCATAATTTTATGAATAATACTTAAGGTCCAAACCACTCAAAACCTACCAAAACCCTTGCTCATGACCCAATTAGAAAAAGGTGGATAGAAATGCATCTAGATGAGATAGCATAACTTGGAAAGTGATTGGAACTTGGGATCTAATAGGGTTTAAACACACTTCCACTATTAATGATTATTTATAAAGCATATCCCTTCAATCCAAAAACTAATTGCTAGAATTTTGAGCTAGGACCATTTCCCATCTATCTTGAATAACTTAGGTTCCCATGTAGATGTTTGATAAGCTAATGAACACAATAAAATACTTTTCAGGTTGAGAACCCTTCATTTTATGTACTTGAAAGAAATAAAAGCACTTTTTTTAACTTAAACTTCAAAATCTCATCTAAAACTTCATGAAAACACCTAAGAAAACTTATCACACATCTAAAAAATCTCACCTATGAATAATTACCTTAGAAACTAAACCTCATGCCTCATTAGGACATTCTCTCACCACCTTGATTTTTACATTTGAGTATTCACACCTATTTTAAATGCTATCAACACCTCATTTTCATGCTTAAAATATCACTCTTGTGCCATGCAACCTCTTTCATTCCTTTGTGCATCCATCTTACCAAGTCACCATACTCATACCTTCTCACAATGACTCTCCATGCCATGACTAGTTCTGTGTCTAAGATTCTTAAGCACTTGAAACTTGAAAAATAACCTTGAAAAACTTATGAAAGTATCTATACTTTACTTACATGATCACACAATTCTAAAAAACTCTCACAATCTTGTGGTTACTTCACCAAAATTCACTATGCACACCTTCTCATAGATTCTAGACTAGGCTTCTCAAGACACCTTATACTTGATAACTTATAATCAAACATGATTACCTCAATGATATCAAACAAGAAAAATCTTTATATAGAACTCTCACACCACTAAATGAGTTATTTTTCTAATCAACACTCTCCCATGTCCTCAAATAGACCTAGAGCCTCATAACCATGCTTCAATGCTCACTTGACCATCATACCTCTTTGTGACAATACTGACAACTTCAAGATGACCTACACCTTGACATCAACCTTGATGTCAACCAATAGAAAATACATTATGTTTCCTTCAAATTATATCTTGTCACATGGCTTCCTTATCACATTAAGCACACAAGCTAATACCTCAAAGACCACTCACCATGCATATTCACCAAATGCACCTTGACATCAATGACAACACTTCTCAACAAACTCCCCCTTTATCATATATGTAAAAAAAATTCTAATTTTATCACTCTCATCTCCCCTAATCTAGTTAATCTCCTTTCTTTAAACTGTATTCCCCTTTGACATTAATGATAAAGGGTCATACATACTATACTTGGAGCTTATGAACAACTTGAATAGATCCCCCTCAAATCAAGCATGCAACATGATTATGCTAACTGAAGAGAATCTCCATGAAGCCTAATGGAGTCAATTTTTTCATAGGGAACTAAAACAACACAACTAAGGAGATTCCCAAATCTCCATGGTCTCACAAGACTAAATATCATTTAGGTTCCTATTAGGCTTTATTGACACCTTAGTCTTAACCTTTTCATCAACAATTTGATCAAAAATATGAGATGATATTAGACATTCCTAACTTGATTTCACATATGAAGTATGATATACTAATAAAATATTCATTTTGGGCTTGTAGACTGATCATGACTTGCCTTTACTATGTTTGGTTTCCATATATTCATTTACCTTCTCTCTTACACTATAGGGGATTCAAACCTCTTTTTTTGACTTGATGGCCTTCTAACTCTATTAAGACATAAACTTGTAATGTGTCTCACATTATGAAAACTATAGAAAATAACCTCATTTATATATTGAATGTTTATCAATGATGTCTTCAAGGTGATCAAGGATGTTGATGAGGTGTCATGTGTGCTAGAATGACAATAATAAAGTGTGCTTCAATGTTCTTCAGTGTTTGACTTGGATAGGTATATGTTGGATGTTATTGATGGTATGGTCAATTTAAAGAGACCTTATTGGGTTTTATGATTTTTTAGAGTCTTATGGAAGTGAAATTAATTTATCAAAGTAGTCATATGAGTGTCTAGGTTCAAGCAGTCATCTTGGAAAATAAGGATGAGTAATATATTTGATGACATCATATTTCACACATGTGAAAGTTTCAAGATTATTTTGATACATGGATAGATTAACATATGAGATGTGATCATGTGGTTAAAATTTTAGTTCTATTAATTGAGTGTATCAAATTTTATAATTATTCAAAGTTGGCCTCTTAGACAGAGCTCACTAAGTTTCTATACTTAGGTAAATTTCCAAGAGGAGATCTAACAGTGAGTGTTCAAAAGATCTAATAGTGATCATATAATATGAAAAAAAAAGATATAAATGTGAGTGTATGTTTTTTAATATTATGATCAAATGACATGTATTAATTAAATTAGTCAAATATCTTGAGAATGAGTGCGATGAATACATGTGTCATAATCATGGAGTTTGAGTAACAAATCTATGATGAATAATTAATCTAACTAGATAAGGATATAATGGAGTGAATGATATTTTAAGATAGTGATAAAATGGTTCATATTAATTCAATATGTTAAAGGATACTCAAAATAAATTTGGGGTTTATAAGTGGTGAAAGTTTAATGGAGACTGACTATAGGGTATGTAGAGGGCATGCGGGGCTACCAAGTGGCTTGATCTTGGAAGCAAGGATCTAAGTTTAGTGGTGAGATATATAGTTTAAAGTTAGGAGACTTCAAAGGAGATAGATTAATCACATTTTAGTAAGTTTTATGATAACACAATATGAATACACATGTCTAAAAATTTTACATTGAATAATGACTGTGGGAATTTGAATATTCAAATTAATAAAAGAAAAACTAGTCTATAGTATTTTGCTAATATCTTTTGATATGGGATTAATTTATTGATGGTGTAAAAATAAAAAGTGAATAATAATTCAATATACATCCATATAATCTATTTATGATGTTTTAATGTCTATATAATTAAATATATTAAGAAATAAAGTTGACTATGTGTTTGGCCATGTTTTGCAAGTGACTAGAGAAGGGTAATTAAATATTTTTTGATAGTGTCTTGATGTATCAAGATGAAGTAACCATTGGAGATTTTTTTATACTATATGATTAAAATATTTGTGGATTATGGATGTTTTAACAATCCATATTCAATATAAAAAAAAGGCTTAGGAGTTGACTTTGTTTATTGAATACACTGAGAGTTTGACTGATCATCTTGCAGAGGTAAATTGAAGGTGTTATCAGTAGAGTTGAAAAAAAAATGAACATGAATATGTCAAGGAATTATGAAATTTTTATGATAATATATTATAGGTCTTATTTTTCCTATATTCAATTGTGAATATTTAAAATAGATTGACTATATTTTGACTTTATGTGACCAGTTTGAGTGGTCATTCTAAGAGAGTTATTTTGAGTGCTTAGAGATTATGTTGAAGTATATAAATCACATTAAGGAATTACATATGTCCTAATGGTTTTATACATGTTATATAATCATATTTATATGTTAATTACTTGAGTTTTTTTCTATGTATGAAGACTTGAAGAGCAAGGAAACCTAATTGGTAGGTTCAAGTATTAAGTTGGTGTTAGAGGTGGCATGGACCCATGAGAGAGTGATAAAGGTTATATTGGAGATATTTTTGATGTGTTTTAAGATTTTTTATAAAATAAAATTGTCCCAAGGATTTAAATTATTAATGTATGAGTACGAAGGCCTAATTGTTTTAGGTGTCACCAAGACCTTATGATAGTTTGGGGATAATGAGGTATTGGCCGACCTAAGGAGTGTGTGTTTATTACATGTAACATATATGAGGACATATTTAAAAGGTATAAAAATTATAATAATAATATTATCCAACCAATATTGGTTATACCAAGAGAGTGGTATAAATACAAGGCATTATTGGCTTATTTGTGCTTGTGGTGGAAGTGTGGATTTAAGCAAAGGAGATAACATTTTAAAGAGAAGGTATAGGTCATTAAGGAAAAATAGAGAGTGAATAGGATGATTCATTATTGTTTTATCAATTTTATTTAGGAGGACACATATTTCATTGGACCTAATGATCCTAGAAGAAGTAGTTTAAGTGAGTTAGTCCTAAAAGCATCTTGAGAGAGATTAGAGGTGAAGAGTGTAGACAAAGGTGGTCATGAGTCATTGAAGATTAGAAATAGGTTTTTAATATGATATTTTCAAGGTATATAATTAGTTACTTAATTTATTATGGGTTTGGTTCTTCATTTTAAGATAAATCTTGAAAAAGGTCTAGTTGTTGTGGGTGCTCACCTAGACAGGGGCAGTAGTTCCTTGTGGGATTGGTGTCTCACTAAACTAAGGGATAAATGTTCCTTGATTAGTTGGTGCTAGTATAAATCTTGGATATTATTTTATAGGAATATATTCCATCTTGTAGGGTTCAATGGGTTTTATCCCCCAAGAGGAATTTCCACATATATCATGTGTTATGTGCTTGATCTTGATATATCTTCCTTGTTCATTTTAATGGTTAAATTGTATGCATCATGATTGTATGTGTTAGATGTTTAAGAGTTTGGATTTGAATTGGATTATCTTTCATCACGGATTTACCCCCCCTACCCTCTAAGTTATTTCACCTTTAACACATACCTCGTGACTAATGATTCCTTTCATAATCTCATGCATATTCATTTTTAGAGGGTCTTCTATATTATTTTGCTCTATGACTAAACTAATTTCATAAAAAATAGTAACCCTTGAATGAATTAGCATACCTCATAGCATTAGGTTATCTGATTGGTATTTTCATATTGACCTTCTTATCTTCATTAGCATTATCCTTGACTTTAGATACCACCTTTTGGTCTTAGTTTCAACCAAGACCTATCTTATCACTTATAGACTTCTGACTACTCAAGATGTTATCTAGAGCATATGTACTCTTTTCAAAATTCATAAATATCTTCAAATTGATATATGTTTGATTCAACTCATCTTTCAAGGATTCCATTTTAGTTTCATACCTGGTGCATTCTTTCTCTTTAGATTTTAAGCTATGAGTGACTATCTCCATATGTGATTCAATCTAATTAATTATCACATCATACTCCTTAGATATGTTACTCAGTCTCTCCTCAAAAAAACCAATTTTCTCTTCATTTTATTTAACTAATTACTTTAACTTATGATTCTTCCTTCTTTGTAACTTCAAATCCTCTAGAGTACCCATCAATTTTTCCTTAAGTTTCAATTTAGCCTCTTCTTCATCTAATTCATCATCATTTATAAGGCCTTTCCCTTTTGAAAACCCTCATTTATTTCTATATCCATGAATAAGGTTTCAATATTGTCGTGTTCATATTTATTATAGTCATCATTACTATTAGATGTGCTTGTGTTACTTACATCAGATGAGTTATTTTCTTCTTTGGCATAGAAACTTCTCTTGTTCTTGAATGACCATTTTCTATCTTCATACTTCCTAAAATCTTTATTTTTTTTTTAGGTTTATAAACCTTCTTATCATCTTCATGATTTTCATAATGTTATTCATCATGTTTATTCTTATCCTTGTTAGGACACTTAGATGTAAAATGACCAATCTTACCATAGTTGAAACATTTAAAGGAAACTTACCCTTATACTTACCAGATCCAAACCTTAATTTCCTAGAAAACATGGTTATAGTTCATCATCATCAACATATGAACATACCTCATCCTTGACCTTCTTGGATTTTGACTTATTCTTAGCATTAAATGTTGCTTCCTTCTTGGGATGTCTTCTTTTATTTATTCTCATCTCATAGGTAGCCAAGATGCCATGAAGCCCATCCATCTCCAGCTTGTCTAAATCTTACATATACTTTACTGCAGACACCTTAGAATAAAACTTAGGAGTTAGTGATCTCAATACCTTTTGAAAAATTATAGATTATTTAACTTCTTCTCCTAATCCTCTAAGGAGTTAGTGATCTCAATACCTTTCGAAAAACTATAGATTATTTAACTTCTTCTCCTAATCCTCTAATGACATTGACCACTTTATCAACCCTTGACATATAGGATGCAATTCTCTCATATTCCTTCATATTCAATATTTCAAATATACTTATACAAATCTATAATTTAGTCATATTCATCTTGGTGTATCATTCATAGATAGTATTAAACTTATCCCATATCACTTTGGCTGACTCATAGTACATCACCTTCACAAACTCTACCTCAAATAGGTCACATAGAATGCCATTCATTGCTTTGGAATTACTCTTACTTTCCTTTTTTCTTGTTAATTATTTGGTGGTGTAGGAGGAGTTTATCCATCCACAACTAAATACCATATGTAATTTCCCATCAACATTAGATAATTCTCCAAAAATCATAAATAGTCTCATTGAATAACATATCCTTATTGGTAGAGAAACCACCTTGAGTTTGTTGACTAGTCATCCTCACTTCTAGGATCTCCTTTAGGTTGTTAGGCCTAATTTAAAGGACATGTTCTGATACCAAATGTCATAATCAAAATCACTAAGTGTGGGTGAATGAGTGTCTTAAAAACTTTATTTCAATTCCTCTTTAACATACATGAACCATCACATCAATATATAGATCAAACAATGCATAATAAATCAACTATACAAGCATGAAACAAGATTACATAAGAAAACACATCATGTATGTGGGAAAACCTCAAGGGGAAGAAAACACACTGATACCTATAAATGGACTATAGTCCTATATGTAAAAATATTATAATTTAGTCAAGCACCAACTCCACATGGAGTACCAAGCCCAACTAGTTAAGAACCAACCCAGCTAAGCTTTAGCAATCACCAACTTACAAGGATGCACCAATCCCCTAGATTAATCAACACCAAATTAGACAAAAAAATTATTTGATCACATTTATAACATTATGTTGCTCACAATACAAGTTATGATCACCATCTTTAGCTCTTCACACTCTTTAACTCCCTCAAACTACCTTCTAGGATTTTTTGCTTAAGTAGGTCTCTTCAAAATTATTAGGTCATATTAAATTGATCTTCATATGTAGACACACTATTAAAAATTCATTAAATATATTCTACACTCCTTTTATGGTATACAAGACCTCCTTCTTCTTACCAATGTGCTATTTTATTTGCTTATACTCATCATTTCAAAATAGGCCTAAAATTTATTTGTATATATACCATTTTTTATTCATATTCCAATTATTCAAATACTAACCCTTAACCTATTAAATCAGCCATGAAATAGGTATTATTATATTTCATTAACATGATTCAAATGGATATTGAGTCCCTTTTGGTCTATCATAACTCTATTAGACCTTATTTCACTTTTAGGTCTCATGGAATAAGGTCTAATAAAAGGAACATATAAAATTACAATAAAATATACAATTAATTATGTGTTATAATCTAAAAAACAATTTTTATCCCTAACCCCTTCATGAGCACTCTTTGTAGCACTATTCACAATTAGGCCTATGAACCTACAGAAAGTTTGCCAAACAAAAATAAATTATGTACATAATTTAATCACAAAACCATGAAAATAAATCAAATAAATATAAAATACAATATATTAACAACATCATCATGTTATTTATACTTTAAAACTTAGGGCAAAATGACTTAAAAACTTCTATGCAAATAGCCCACTTAGAATTGCTAGAACACTCTGAAAACCAGTCATGAATAAATTGATCTTCAACACCTGAAATAAAAATTACCATGAATAGTGACACTTAAAAAATATCCTTTAAAATATATATACTACTATATAGTACAAAAATCATAAGGTCTAATTTTAAATATTGGTCTTGCAGACCCATATTTTTACCTTACTACACAATCAAACTAGAACTAGACAAGCCATTTTGGCTTTAACATTTTAAACACTTTCACTAACTATATAACCTTATAAAAATAATGGATAGGAAATAAAAGTATAAAATAAAAACACCATATATATTATATACTTAAACTTAAGCCATAGAGTCTCAAACTCATCACTTCAACTTGCTTACCCAGAACTTCCAGTTTACCTTAAAACATAATCATGGTGACATTGACTTCCAACACCTATATAGACATATTAAATGATTTATAATGAATTTATATGATCTTATGAGATCATTATATCATTATAAGATATAAAAATAATATATTCAAATGGAAAATATTAGTCTTGTAGACCAATCTCATGACTTTATATCTCACTATCTCATCTAAACCAGACAGGTCAACTTGTGAGAAATATTTTCACTATATTAATTAAACTCTAAAACTTATAAAAAATATGAACATGTCTTAAAATTCCTTGAAAAAATATCTATGTACTTTTTTTCATCACTCTATCATGATAATACATTCCTAATCATCTTCTCACTGTTGTCTAGATTTCTCACTATTTACACCATTAGGCCTATTAGTGACTAGTTATCTTGGATGACTAGTTTAGCATATTTGAGGAATAAAACCTATTAAAAAAAATAATGGACATGAAACATGATTCTCTTCCTTATTAATCCATTTTATTACTAAGTCCAATACAACTTTTGACTTCTATAATAACTTCTTCAAAAATAAGCTTATAACTCATCATTTTCTCTCTCCTCTCTCTAACTAATATCACTTGGAGGTGCCTGGGAGAGTAAATATAAGATACAAATAATTACATAAGCATTACTAACAATACTAAGAAATTTTTAATAATATATTCAACATCAGGTCACTATTAAGGTTCTAAGAGGGTTTAAACACACTTCCACTATTAATGATTGTTCATAAATCATAGCCCCTCAATCCAAAAAATAATTACTATAATTTTGATATAGTATCCTTACCCATATATTATTAATATATTATTTTACCATGTAGATTTTTTATTAGCTAATAAACATAAAAAAATCATTCTCAGGTTGAGAACCCTTCATTTTGTACACTTGAGAGACCTCAAATCACTTTTTCTTATCTTAAGCTTTAAAATTTTATCTAAAACTTTATTAATACACATAATATAACCTAAAACACATCTAAAAAATATCACATATGCATACTTTCCTTTCAAATTTAACCTCGTGCCTCATTAGGCCATGCTCTCACCACCTTGATTTCTACATTTGAGTCTTCACACCTCATTAGGCATTAAACTGACCTTTGAAACTCTTTTAAATTATCTCAACACCTCACTATCATGCTTAAAATCTCACTATAATTCCATAAAACCTCTCTCATGCCTCTTTTCATCCATATTACCAAGTCATCATACTCATACCTTCTCACAAGGACTTTACATGCCATGACTAGTGCCATGTCTAGGCTTCTTAAGCACTTGAAACATGACAACTGACCTTGAAAAACTTATAAAAGTGTTTATACTTTACTTAAAGTATCACAAAATTAAAAAAATCTCTCATGATATTTTGATTACTTACTTCACCAAAATTCACTATGCATACCTTCTCACAAGAGTCTAGAGTAGGCTTTTCAAGACACCTTGTACTTGAAAACTAGTACTCAAACATGCTTACCTCAATGATATCAAATAATAACACTATTCAAAACACACTCTCAAACCATTAAAAAAATTATATTTTTAATCAATATTCTCTCATGTCATCAGGCAAACTTAGATCCTTATAACCATGCTTCAATGTTCACTTGAGCATCATACCTCTTTGTGACAATATTGACAACTTCAAGTTGACCTGAACCTTGACATTAACCAATAGAAGAGACATTAATTTGACTTAAAATTATCATTAGGTTTCCTTAAAATTATATTTTGTCACATGGCTTCCTTTTCATATCAAGCTCATACTTCAAATATCAATCTCCATGCATCTTCACCAGATGCACCTTGACATCAATGACAACACTTAACATGAGGAATAAACATTGATGATCGAACTTTGTCCATGTTAGATACATCTCTATTTTGTGCCCTCATTTATTATATAACCAACCTAAATTGGATATAATATATAGGTGACTTTTACATTATCAAAAATTTCAAATTTTATGTACCAAAGATAAGTAGGAATAATATTATATCAATGTAATAATAGAGTGCACATAGTAGTTAATTATATCATAAGATAATTTATATTTGAATTTTAAATGTTATTTTAAATTGAATTACAGGATTATAATACAAGGGATACATCAGGGTATTTGATTTTAAATTTGTCCATGAGTTTATAGATGATTGTATTATTATAATATAATGGAAAAAAATGATATTAAAATGCAATAGAATAGTGGAACATGCCATTGGTATTTTAATTATAAGATATTTTGTATCTGAATTTTCATGTTTGTTAAAATCCAAATAGTGTAGTTCATTTGTGTAGAATGTAATATGGATCCATAATAATGGCACATAACTTTTATGGCATCGTTGAAAGGATTTTACAAGGATCTAACCATGATCTAAAACTTGAACTCTAGGTTTCCATTAATTTTACCAAAGATGCATTTCAAATACTTAGATGGATATTGTTATGTACCTTTAACATAGGGCTTAGATGGAGACTTTTTTACTTAGTTATTAGTTCTAATACAAAGTCTAAATTTTTATCAGTCTTATTTATACCCACTCAGCACGATGGACCAAATTACCATAATATTTCAATGGTGTCATAACTATTATTAAAAAAATTCATTAGATAAAAATGTTCTCTCTATGATTAAATATTGAAGAGATCAACGTTCATTGTGAGGAGTTGATTAATATGACCATGCTTGGGATGCCAAATCAATCATTGTTACAAATTTAATATTCATTAACAATTATGTATAACTTATAGATTACATGTTAAATAATTTTAAATTAACCTATTTAAATGGAAAGATGGGCTTTATTTCAAAAATTAATAGTAGTTTATTTTATCTTTTTTATTATCAAAACAATTTTTAATATAAATACAAATACTTATTGACAAATAATTAACCACAAATATTGATCTTATAACACTTGAAATTTTTTTGTAATAGTTCAATAATGTCATAACTATTCTTAAGAAATTTTTATAGATAAAAATGTTCTATCTATGATTAAATACTCAAGAGATCAACATGTGTTGTCAGGAGTCAGTTGATATGACCACACCTAGGATGTCAAATCAATCATTGTTACAAATTTAATATTCATTGACAACTTTGTACCTCTTATAGATTATATGTTAAATAATTTTAAACTAACCTATTTAAATGCTAGACTTTATTTTAAAAATTAACAGTAGTTTATTTTAACATATTTTTATTATCAAAATAATTTCTCATATAAATACAAATACTTGTTGAAAAATACTTAACCACAAATACTTATCTTATAACACTTACAAAATTTTGTAATAAACCCAACTTATTTCATAAAACAAAGGTTTTATATTTTCAAATTTATTTTCTTATAACTTGACAAATCACTAAAGCTTACAAACATAATGTTAGTCCCTACCAAAGTAAGAATATTATAACTTTCACATGAGAAAATAATACTCTTTCTCTAACTAATTATAATTAATACCTACATAATATTTACTATTACATTAAGCTTATATTACAAATTTATATGATTTTTTTTTAATAGATAATTGAGGGTTAAGGGTCCCATGCCCATTATATTCATTGATGAACTAATTACAAAGAGACATGTGACTCAAGAATAACCATGAGAGGGACCATGGTTCAACAAAAATATCCAATGGGACACCAATGAGAAAACAAAAATAACTACAATAGATTACATGGAACTACCATAATAGCTAATCAAAATAAAGTAAGATTAACCAATACCAAAAACCACCCCAAAAAACATTGAAAGAAGCACAATATTAAGATGAAAAAAATATCAAAGTGAAGTTAATCCATATGTGTGGTAGCAAGTAAATGTTAACCATGAGCCAGTGGGGTTGATTTCTAGAGGGGATCCATGACAGTGTCATCATTATCCTAGAGTACCATGAAACTAGCCAATCTAGGATCATGCAAGTTGATTTCAAGATGAGAATGCATTTTTACAAAGGAAAAAAACCATGCAAAATCCATATTCATTACATTATGCCATGTGCTCATGAGATAATATAGTGGTGGCATGGGGTGGCCCACCCCAAACATTTGTTCTAGGATTCAAGCCACAATAAGAACCCACAAAGATTAACAAATTCCTAGGATGGATGAGAGAAATGGTAAAGGATACTATAGTGAATTTACATCTAATATTGGGACCATTATTAAAAAAATATTGAGAGAGTGTAGAATAACCTAAAACATGTTTATATGAGACACAATTTCACAAAACCTTTCCTCAAACTCATAAAATATAGATAGGGGAATAATGCCAAAGACCTCCCATATAATTAGGGGTAGATTATTCGTGTTCTTGGATAGAAATGTTATAATTTATTGCTATCATTCAACCATAAAATAAAGCTTAATCAACCTCTCATCATCATCCTAACTAATTCCTTATTTTTCATGGTAAGGAGTAGATTATTGATAAATAAGGAAGTAATGTCTGAATTTACCTTTACCCTATAAAGGGATTCAAGATATACCAGGCTCGTGATATTTTTGACCACCTCCATGATAGATGTAGATTGTAGCATAAAGATTTTTTTTAACCTGGCCTCACTCACATTCCATTATAATGGTATATCCCTCTTCTCAACTGAGATATGGAGTAGTGTCTCATTGATAATGATTTGTAAAAGTCTCTCTATAAAAAATAAACACATGTTACACCCCCAACTTTAATCCTCACCAGATCAATTAAGTTGGATGACAAGTATATAATAAAAATAATGTTTCATCCCTCATAAATAAATCCACATTGCATCACCTTCTACACATGTAAAGTGTGTGAAATGAATGAGAATAAATGAATCAGAGAATAGACCCCCTAACCAACGATAGATCAAATGATTATTATAATGTATCCATCAATAATAAATTAAAAAATAAATATAATTTAAAACTTATGTGTATGATGAAAAGGATTTTTACATGACATATATATATATTAGTATCCTAACATTGTCTGATACATATCACCTAAATAATTTTGAGGTGATATTTGACAATGAAAAGGCTTTAATTTTTATATGTTTAATATTAATCAAGATCATATACAATTTACATTGATTTTTTTCATTAATAATAATTGGACTTAGTACTGCATACAATTTATTGTTCATGAAATATTGTGCATTACCATAAGATCATGTGCAATTACCATTGAGATTTTGGTTAAAGTAAATTTATTTTATTCTAGTGATCAAACCTATAAACTCATGGTATTTATGTGGTGGTGCATTTAGAGATACTTTACTTTAATGCATTAACAATTATGTTCATATTAATTCTTTGAAATAGTATCTTTGTTTTATTATTATTATTATTATTATTATTGTTGTTGTTGTTGTTGTTGTTGTTGTTGTTGTTGTTGTTGTTGTTTTTGTTATTTTGATTGTGATTGTGAGTAGGCACCATATTTTTAGAAAAATATCTTCATCATAAATTAGGACATCACAATCAATGTTAGATTCCAAGAGACCATGAAACCTAAAAGAATGCAAAATATTTAACCATGTAAATAAGTTCTAAACAAGAGATAACAACTTTAAAAATGGAATACAAATTTTTTTATATAATCAAATTTTGAATATTGTACAACTCTAGACAAAGAATCAATAAACTCTCTTAATAACTTTAAATTTTTTAAATCTTCCCATTATATCTATTGTTTTGAAACCAAATAAAGATTTTATTTTATTTTATAAATAGAAAAATTGCCTTTTTATATACAAGACAAATGTATGTCAATATTTTATAAACACATTCATTAATCCCTTGACAAATTAATCACCATGAAAGTATATAATTATTATAACTCTCTAAACATGGAAAAATAAATTAGGATAAATTATAGCAAAGGAAGAGCACGGGATAAGACTATATTCTTTAACCAAGACAAACACTAAATTTTAATACATATTAATATACATCCAAATCAAAGATAAAATATCATTATTTTAGTTGTAAATATATTATAAATGTAAAAGAATAAAATGATGAGATATTACAGTGAGAAAACAATATGATTCTAAAAGGATGTGTACAATGATGAAAAAATAAAAGGATTGAGTATGTGTGTTGTTGGTTGAATATTTTGTCGATCAGCGTACTGATAAATAAAATAGGTCTGATCAGCCAAAGTAGGAAGATTAGTCATCCAAATGTGTAGGTTTACCACATCAGAAGGGGATTGATCTCTCCTCTCATCAAGGGGAGGTTCCCTATAGATAGGCTATATGTATATATATATAAACAGAAAATAATACTCAAGGGTAGGATAAACCATCCATCTCTCTTTCTTCAGAGATGATGTGTGTGGATCAAAGGAGAAACTTAAGGAAAATGATAGAAAACACTCCTCTTCTTTCAGAAGTACTATTCATCAAGCCACAAGAATACTCCAGATAATAATAGTAAAATGTAACAAAGAATGTAATAACTAACAAATTGAGATGTAGCATAAAGTCTTCACCTGGATTGCTCAAGAGTAAGATACAAAGGACAATGAGGGCACAAAGTTGTCCCAAAGTCTTTTACATAGAAATGAAAATAAAACACACTAAAAGCAATTATGGGGGCACAAAGTCTCTCCACACTTGACTCTTTAGGACACCTTCCTGACTGTTGTCACTAATTTTGCTTGTTGAATTAAAGGAACAGAAGATATATTAAGGAAAAAGACATAAGAACAGTTTCCTCAACAACAAAGATATTACAGCACAAAGTCTAAAAAATCACTTGCTTTCTTATTCCAATAACAAAATACGATCAACAAACTGAGCTCAAAGTCTCAAAAGTGCCTTTCAATTTGGGCAGAGTTTCATTCTTATGGTAAAAAAAGAGATGTATTTACAATCGAAGAGAGTCCCTAATATATCCTCTTCAAGAAGGACTCAAGAATAGTCACATATCATGTTGCATTGAAATCTGTTAAGAAGGCAAGTTGGAACTTAGGGGCATCTACCCATTTGCTTTTCTCAATGCAGAGAAACAAGTCACACTATTGAAAGTTTACATCTTTCAATGTCCACCTGGTGATGTGATCCTTCTTCATCATTCCTCCTTTTTTGATTATTTGAATTGGGTCCTAGATTAAATTCGATGCTCTATTCCTTAGTCACAAACTGTTGGTCTTTGGAGAGTCAGGCAGATGATGACACATGGCACATTCTAATTTCTTCAGTAGCTCACTGGGGGTCCACCATAGTATTTGCTCAAAATAGTGAAGCTAAGGGAAGATACTATAGATATTGACACTTGGAGGCTTCCAACAAGCTTCAAGAATGACACATGGAAATATATAGCAATTCACAAAAATAAAGTTTAGTGAGGCTCAGCCATCGACACTTGGAAACATCCACGGGATTCTGTTGGGCTTTTGTCTCGGTCCGTTTGTTTGCCTTGGTCAATTTTTTCCATGGGAATTCCCTTCACAAGGGCACTTGTTTCTTTGACTCTTGGGGCACTCCTTTGAACTTTGTCACTTGAACCAACCATTGAACCAAGTTTTGGTTCAACAGTTCAAACGAAGCCTTGAACCGATTGAAAAACTGTTTGATTGAACCAATAGATGAATCAAAGCATTAAATTGCTTGATTAAACCCACCTTTGAACCATTTGACATTAAACCAATGAACCAAATGTTGAACCTACTTCTTGAACCTGCCTTTGAACATTTTTGTTTGAACCAAGGCACTGAACCAATCTTGAAAATGACCAAGTGTTAGAAACTGATTCTTTTGATTAAACCCACCTACAGAGTCCATAGATTTAAGCCTAAAAATGAGGAATTTGAATGCCCAAGACAAATTTTGAAAAGGGAAGAGACAATTTTGGTCTGCAAGACCAAAATAATTCAAATGTTATCCCAAAAATGAGTGATATTTTTGGGGGACAATAGCTGGCTCCAGTTGGAGAAATTTTGTCAATTGCAAAAATAATTTAAAGGAGTAGAATCCAGAATCTCCAATGTCTTCAAGTATGCCATTGGGTTACAGAGTCATGCTACCCAAAAATGAAAGGCATCAAAAATGGAAACAAACAAAACAAAATAGAATTAAAAATTGTACAAATATACATATATACATATGTAATGATCTGATACTTCAAGAATTGAAGTATTTTAGATGCTATTTCTTGAGAGATAGTGAAAATAGTGTGCCATCTTGGTAAACTAGCAAGAAGACATTTCGTCCCCAGAAATGGTGATGGGCGAATGGAGCTCTCCACCAGGAAACCAATTTTCTGTGTCTTCCTCTTAGTCTTTCCTTTTTTTTTCTCTGTGGTAGGACATGGTCTTCAAACTGAAAACCATAACTCCTTGCTCTCCCTGTAAAGGGTTCCTTTACCTAATTTTGATTTGCAGTAGCATGGTCCACCATCATAGCTTATTATTCTAATGGTCTAGTCTAGCACATGCTTTGATTGTCAACATCAGACCCCTGACAAACCATCAGTTCAACATCTGCTTTGACATAGAGTTTTATCTCTTCACCCTAAGTAGTGTTCAATTTGAGCAACAAAGATCTGTATCTAGCTATGGAAGAAATGCTGCCATTAGATTCCAAGATCCAAGCATCATCAAAAGCTGATCTTCTATCAAATTTCTCTTCATTAGAGATGGAATATCTTTCTTGATTTGTACTGTACCCTACTAATTCTTTTAATGCCTTATTTGAATCAAATCTTGGATCACCAACTATAGGAATTTCATCAGCTGAGATAGGAGCATCATCTATGGTTAAGAAGTAATTACCCCTGCTTGAAGGCTTAAATAGAATTTGAGCTACAGGGACCGACATTTGGGTGACCACAATTTTTGCCTCAGATAGGTCTATACTTGGTTCTCCATCAATGTCCAATTACTCAGGATTGACTTGTAGGGATTCAAACTCAGTCATTTGAATTTTGGATTCCCTTACATGATCAATCATGTCAAATTACTGGAATGGACTTGGAAGAGAGGATGGGAGTTCATCTTTTTGATTTTTAGGAGGGGGAGGATTGATCTTTGAAGTTGAAGTAGATGGTGTAGAGAAGTTTGATGTACTTACTTCTTTGGTAATCACTGGGTCCTTTAACTAAAAAGGAAGAGGGGCTCTCTACTCAGCAATTGAAATTGTTGGTTGGGGTCACTCCTCTATCTTCTCTTTGTCAACTTGTTGTATTGATTGATTCCCAAACCTGGTGAATACAATGTATGATCCTTTGATTGCTTTGCCTTCACTTCTAGGTTCATCCTAGTAATTCAAGAAACTAATGTGGGAGTCACTAGCTGATTCTTCTAGATCCTCCCTAAAGAGATCAATGCCAATTTCTTGCTCTAACTTAGGTTGTAAATAGGAAACATGCTCTATTTCTAGATATCCAAATACCGATTTTGTTAGAGGTGCTTCAAGGGCATGATTCCTCTGTGGGGGAGGAAGATGATTTTTTTGCCCTTGACTTCTAGCAGTATTTCCTTGATATGGCTGATTAGGGAATGTCCTCCTTGGTATATCTTTATATAGAGGAGCAGAAGACATACTCTGTGCCATTTGCCTTTTCAAGGCTAGCAATTCATTTGCCAGCTTTTGTACCACTGGGTCAGTGGTGATTATGGGTGAGTATTCAAAAGATGAAGAGGGTTTATCTCTTTAGGATCTCTCCTTATATTTCCTATCAAGATAAGGTCATCTTCTAACTTAGTAGCCAAGTCTTAAGCAGCCTTAAGGTCTATGTGTCTAACCCATCTCAATAGAAAACTCACTTCAGGTAGCTGTGAGTTGATGAAGAAACACATGAGATTCTGAGGTGTTGATTGGGTGATCATGGGAATCATGTGCCTCAGCTTGTTGAACCTAGAAATGAAGTCCCTCATAGGTTCATGGGGCTCCTTCTTCATCTATGTGAGCTAGGCTAGCAAGGCATGTGCATCTTCTGTGGACTTGAATCTTGCTTTGAACTTGGCTTTAAGTGTATCCCAGTCAGTCACTGATTCAGCTTGTAGATGGTAGAACCAGTCTGCAGTAGCACCTTGTAGTGTCTCCACAAAAATCCTAACTACCACATCTTCAAATTACACCCTTGTAACACCACAAGCTATGTTGAAGTCTGTAATGTGTTCATCAGGGTGAACTATCCCATCACTAAAGAATTTGGTAAAATTCTTTCTTGAACTACGTGAGAGTTCATGCAGAGGTGGAGTCAAGTTGAGTGAGCCAAAAGAGTTACCCCAAGGGCCTCAAACTGCCATGATTTAATTAAAAAAATAGAGATAAAAAATCTAGATGGAGTGGCCAGATTACAAAACAAAAATGGAAAAGGACTGGCTCAGCTTCAGCTTGAGGCTTCAAATTGTGCACTCTTTCCAACAGCTCTAGTTTTGCAGACCAGATAAAATAGTGGAGGTGGAGGAAGATGCTAAGGCTATAATGAATAATGGGTAAGACATGAAACGGAGTCGCTAGAGTCTATAATGGATAAGGGTTATAATGATAATGGGTTATATAGGTGATGTTTCAATCTAAAAATTAAGGTTCCAAATTGCATAATATTATGTATATCCCCATCAGAGTCACCAAAAACTGTTGGTTGAATATTTTGTCAATTAGTGTACTGATAAACAAAATAGGTCTAATTAGCCAAAGTAAGAAGATTATTCATCTAAATATGTAGGTTTACCACATCAGAAGGGGACTGATCTCTCCTCTCATCAAGGGGAGGTTCCTTATAGATAGGCTATATATATATATATATAAATTGAAAATAATACTCAAGGGTAGGACAAACCATCCATCTCTCTTTCTTTAGAGATGATGTGTGTGGATCAAAGGAGAAACTTAAAGAAAATGACAGAAAGCACTCCTCTTCTTTCAGAAGTACTATTCAGCAAGCCACAAGAATACTCCAGATAGTAATAGTAAAATGTAACAAAGAATGTAATAACCAACAAATCGAGATGTAGCACAAAATCTTCACCTGGATTGCTCAAGAGTAAGATACAAAGGACAATGAGGGCACAAATTTGTCCCAAAGTCTTTTACACAGAAATGAAAAGAAAACACACTAAAGGCAATTATGGGGGCACAAAGTCTCTCCACACTTGACTCTTTAGGACACCTTCCTGATTGCTATCACTAATTTTGCTTGTTGAATTAAAGGAATAGAAGATATATTAAGGAAAAAGACATAAGAATAGTTTCCTCAACAATAAAGATATTATAGCACAAAGTCTAAAAAATCACTTGCTTTCTTATTCCAATAACAAAATATGATCAACAAACTGAGCTCAAAGTCTTAGAAGTGCCTTTCAATTTAGGCAAAGTTTCATTCTTATGGTCAAAAAAAGATATGTATTTACAATCAAAGAGAGTTCCTTATATAGCCTCTTCAATAAGGATTGGGAATAGTCACATATCATGTTGCATTGAAATATGTTAAGAAGTCAGGCTAAAACTTACGAGCATCTACCCATTTTCTTTTCTTAATGCAGAGAAACAAGCCACGCTATTAAAAGTTTACATCTTTTAATGTCCACCTGTCGATCTAATCCTTCTTCATCATTCCTCCTTTTTTAGGTATTTGAATTGGGTCCTAGATTCAATTCGATGCTCTATTCCTTAGTCACTTTTTGCTAGTCTTTGGAGAGTCAGGTAGATGATGACACATGGTCCATTCTACTTTTTTCAGTAGCTCACTAGGGGTCCACCATAGTCTTTGCTAGAAATAGTGAAGCTAAGGGAAGAGACTACGAATATTGACACTTGGAGGCTTCCGACAAGCTTTAAGAGGGACACATGGCAATATCCACCAATTCACAGAAACAAAGTTTAGTGAGGCTCAGCCATCAACACTTGGTAGCATCCATAGGATTTTTTTGGGCTTTTGTCTATCTGTTTGTTTGCCTTGGTCACTTTTTGCCACAGGAATTCCCTTCGTAAGGGCACTTGTGTCTTTGACTCTTGGGGCACTCCTTTGAACTTTATCACTTGAACCAATCATTAAACCAAGTTTTGGTTCAACAGTTCAAACAAAGCCTTGAATCGATTGATGAACCATTTGATTGAACCAAAGGATGAATCAAAGCATTGAACCACTTGATTAAACCTGCCTTTGAACCATTTGATGTTGAACCAATGAACCAAACGTTGAACCTACTACTTGAACCTGCCTTTGAACATTTTTGTTTGAACCAAGGCACTGAACCAATCTCAAAAATGACCAAGTGTTATAAACTAATTCTTTTGATTGAAACCACCTGTAGAGTCCATAGATTTAAGCCTAAAAATGAGGAATTTGAATGCCCAAGACAAATTTTGAAAAGGGAAGAGACAATTTTGGTCTATAAGACCAAAATAATTCAAATTTTGTCCCAAAAATGAGTGATATTTTTGGGGAAAAACATGTGTTACATCTAAGTCTTGAAAAAAAATTGAAAAACAAATTATTACCTTGATCTATATACAATACATGTACAATATTGTAAACATTTTCATAATAACATGACTAAAAATAAATAAGACAATGAGTGGAGTAAGGGTGGGAACTCAATTTTAAAATGAGCAAGGTGGGGAAGGTGAAGTAGATGTATATGATGGAGATAGATCTAGATAGATAGCCACAGATGTGGGCTAGTACATACCTACAAAAGGATAAGAGGTCCCTGAGAAATCAACATAAATAGTCTTAGAGCTTGTGTAATAGGCTAAAAGGAATATTTTCCCCAACTTTAATGACAAGGTTTCTTGGGATGTAAAGCTTAAAGGCAAAATTGGAGAATATCAAGATATCCACTTGAATAAAGAGCTTAAAATATCCAAAGAAGGTGAGAGGTACCCCCTTTCTATCCTAGACTCTCTTGAAGATAACTGCTCATCAAGACTTTCAAATGCCTTGGTCAAAAAATTCTTGAGAGTGCATTTGAACATTGACACCTTCAAACTTTGGTATTATAAGAGATGGGCACCAAATGGACATCTTTAAATCCCCTCTATTAACAATGATTTCTTCCTTATCCACTAAAATAATGAGTAAGATTTTGCTAATATTTTGGTTGGAGGCCTATGGTTTTTAGGCAAGTCTATCCTTTTTCTTAAAAAATAGAAAGCCAATTTTGACCTATACAAAGAAAAATTAACCTTATGCCTATATGGTTTTGACTACCAAGTTTATCCTTTGAGTTCTAGGGTGAATATGTATTCATTTGTATAGTTAAAACAACGGGATATCTAATAGATTTTGACTCTGCCATGAAAAAGTAAACTCATCCAATTCATGCAAGATTTTATGTAAATTCATATATGGATCAGGACCTCCCAATAACCATCACCATAGACTCTTCAAGTGGGGATTGGATTCAAAATATATATTTAAAAAAATCTGCTTTAAAATGTGACTGTTATAGGAAACTAGGTCATTCAACCAGGGAGTACCCAACATTCATGAAAAAGGACAATACATTTATATTCAAAATGAATAAACAATACTAGGCAATAAAATAGTATAATCACTAATCCTCTATAGGCTAATATCCACCATTTGAAACTCAAAACATAGGAAAAAATGAATATACTCTGAAGGTGAATACTCCTAACTCAAAAGATATATCTCTTGAAAATAATCTTTTAAATCAAGAAAATATGGCTAAAACTCAAAAAGACAAGTTTAAGAAAGAACATAATGGACATAACAAGGCTAACCAAATAGAGTTCCAAAATAATTATCATAATACAAAGATGAAGAATACTAAAAAAGAGGATCTCCCAAATACATTTGATGTAAGTAAATTTCAACCTAAAATAACTCCTTTAAACTTACAACATCAATTTACCATTAGCAACAACTTTAAATGCCTCTAATCCTCTGAAGATGAAGGAGAATAGAAAGATAATCTTCCTATCTAGCATTTGGGTCATGAATCACATAAATAAGACAATATCCAATAAGGAATCTCAAAGAGTCAAATAGACCCTACTACATAACAAAGATTATAGCAAGATTTTTCATTTCTAATAAGCAAAAAGAATAAGGATAAATAACTAATAATCCCTTAGTCTGAAAATAAGATCAAATATATTTTGAATGGTGGAAGCTCTAAAAAAAGGGGTAAGCCAAATAAAGCAACTATTATGAATAAGCAAGCAAATTAAGACATAGTAGATTGCCATTAGTCTACAATACATGAAAGATTCAACATACCACTCACAATAATCTCTCATGAAAATAATTAGATGGAATATAAGAGACATGAATCACTAAAATAAACATCAAATGTTTAAAGACCTTTAAAAAAAGCTTCCTTCTATCATTGCAATACAAGAAACTAAAATTCAATAAAATAGTTTTTAAAAAAATCCAAAATAAAGTAAGAAAAGGGGACAAGATGGCATTGATTAGTTTGACTGAAGCTTCTAGAGGCATAGCTACTTTTTAGGATGACAAGCTCCCAACTAGAGAAGTAAATTTCAAATTATCTCATCATATAGCAATTCTCTTCACTGATAAAGATTTAAATTAGACTTGGATCCTTTCTAGTATCTATAGTCCCAACACTCCCTCTTCTCACAAAAAATTATGGACTGATCTAAGTGTCTTTATATCAAATTTCAAGGATATCTATTGGATCATCATTGGTGATTACAACACCACCTTTTCCCTTATCAAAAAAAGGAGGTTAACATATTTTCTATGACATTAGGGAGGACGTTTCAGACTTCATCTCTCATAATAATCTTTTTGCTATGGATATGAGAGGCTCGCCCTTTACCTAGTCAATAGGCATTTTGGGGAGAATTTAATATAAGTTAATCTTCACCATACTCTTATATATTCTAATTGGATATTGACTTAGGATTTTCACCTTTATTCTCTTCCTCATATTGGTTCTCACCACAACCATATTATTTTGATAATGGAGAACAATTTCAAATAGTACAAATTTCCCTTTAGATTTGAGCACATGTGGATTTCACATCCAAAACTAAAAGATAGGGTTCAATAATGGTGGAACATACACATCTAAGGTATAACCATGTACAAGCTTGCTCAAAAGCTAAAAAATGTTAAAATAAATATTAAGATATGGAACCACATTATTTTTATATATTTTTTGCTATAAGGATAATTTTAAAAATGAAATAACCATCATGGAACATCAAATGGAAAATTTTAGACTAACTAAAGATCTCTATTCAAAAGAAAAAAACCTTCTTATTGACTATCATAACATAGTGGCATGTGAGGAAACATTATGGCATCTCAAATCCAAAGCAATTTATCTTAAAGAAGGAGATCAGGATACAAAAATTTCCATTTATCTACCTTAAATAATATAAACCATAACAAGATATACAAAGTCACCTATGAATATGGATTGGTTTGTCAATATCTAGATCAGATAAAAAAAGAAATTGTGAATTATTTCAAGAACTTGTTTACAATTGATAATTCTCCCAATAGAACCAAAAATTAGTCTTTTCTTCAATCAGTTCCAACTCTCATTAATGATATAGATAATGTCAATCTTATAAATGAAATCTATGAAGAAGATGTGAAAGCTACAATTTTTCTCCTCCAAAAGGCTAAGGCCCCTAGACCTAATGGATTTATGATTGTATTTTTCTAAACATTCTAGGAAATAATAAAATTTGATTTAATCTTAGATTTGGTAGAGTTATTCTCAACTAGAAATATTTTTAGAGATTTCAATAATAATTTTCTTGCTTTGGTTCCCAAAACCTTTGGTACTTCTACTCTCAAGGACTTTCATCCCATAAGCCTATGCGATGCAGTTTATAAATTTTTTACTAAACTCCTAGTTCTTCACTTTCAGCCTCTAATGAGTAAAATCATTACTCAAAATTAGAGTAGATTTGTTCAATAAAGAAAAATTTAATATGACATTTTATTGGTACATGAAACCATGTATTCTATGTAATTAAACAAGGAAGTAGGCATGATTTTCAAATCAGATATGAGCAAGGCTTTTGACAAGGTTGATTGAGTTTATCTAGAATTGGTTCCTAAGAAATATAGATTTCATCAGTCTGTTCACAAACTCATCTTCAATTGAATTAGTATAACTATGTTCTCCATAATTATCAATGGTTTACCTATAGGCTATTTGAATAACAAAAGAGGAATTAGGCAATGGGACCCATTATCTCCCTTCGTTTTTATAATGATTGTTGACCTTCCTATCAAGAACCTTCTTGAAGCATAGGAAAAAGTTTTAATCAAAGGATTCATGTCAGTAGCTGGTATCACTTCCACACTTCATAAATAGTTTGTGGAAAATAATATTTACCTTACCATAACTTCTATCAAGTAATCTAGAGAACTTAAGAATGTCCTTCAAGAACATGAGGAAGTGTCTATGTAGAAAACTAACTTTGAAAAAAACACTATTTTCTTTATAAATACTCTGTCATTAAGACAAATCAAAATTTACAGAATCATGGGTTACTCCATCAAATCTCTACCATCAACTTATCTAGGGAAGCCTCTATTTAAATGTAAGATTCCTATTTAACTTTGGAACCCTCTGATTGAATGCTTCACAAAAAATCTAGCTGGATAGAATGGAGCATTGTTATCTTATGTTGGTAAACTAATGTTGCTTAAAAGTGTTAATAAAAGCCTACCAATATATATTATGTCTCTCTTCAAAATTCCTTCATCCATCAAATAAACTATAGATCATATTCAAAAACATATCCTATGGATGGACACATAAACAACTTAACATTTCCCCCTAATTGCATGGGATTGAGTCATTATCCCAAAACAATATAGTGTACTAGGAATAAGAAGGCTAAATCTTATGAACAAGGATATTTCATTGAAAATGGTAAGGAGACTCATAAATGAATTTAATCTATAGACAAATATCCTAAAGTCTAAATATTTACAACAAAGACTAACCATTTCTTTGTTAAATGATAATACCTTTACTATGGGTTCCTATATAGAGACACTACTCATAAAAGGTAAGGAGATTTTAAAATAAGGATAGAAATGGAAGATTATAAATGGAGCTAAAATCCATTTTTAGGAGGACCCTTGTATATTTGATCAATCTTTGGTCGATCTTGAACCATGGTTTCAAATGAAAGACCAGATCTAACAATATTTTGGTAGTATGGTATCTGACTATATACAATTTCAATGTAACAAAAGAAAATGGAAACACTTTCAAATTTTTAATATCATCCTTGATCATGCTACCTTAATTTTAGATCTTAATTTTATCCTCCAAATTATTCACATCCCTAATCTGCATAAAGTGGACACCTTGACATGGGCGGCCACTCCTAGTGGTGAGTATGAAGTGAGGTCAAAATATAACCATATTATACCTCCTAATCTTGATACTTTCCATTGGTACAAAATTTGGGATAAATATCTACTCCCAAAAATCAACATTTTCCTTTGGATTTATCTTCATAACAAGATTCTCACTCTTGAAAATTTAGCTAAATGTGGTCTCACTCTAGTCAACTGCTATGCTCTTTATGAGCCTAATTTTGAAGTTATTCCCCATCTCCTTGTCCAATATTATTTTGTTCACAATATTTTTGGCCTTCTCCTTAATAAATTCAACATACATTAGATTCACCCTACTACCCTTATTGATTCTTGGGTTACTTGGGACTCTCCCTTCTCTAATAAGACTCTTAGTAAATTATGAACTTTCTCCTTCCAACACTTAATCTAGAAAGTGTGGAAAGAAAGAATCAATAGGATCTTTAGGGACTCCTTCAAAACTTTTTATAGGTTTTTTTGTCAAATTCTTCAATTCTATTCTTGAAAAATATAAATTTTATAATAAATAAAAGGATCAGCAAACATCTCCTCATGAAGAAAGAATAGTAAAAAATTAGATTCCCTCTATCTCATCCACAAAAACAAATGACCCAAAAAGGGAATCAAAAACATAATTAAATGGATACCCCCAGTTCAATATTGGATGAAACTAAACTTTGATGGGGTATCCAAAGGTAACCCAAGCTTTTCAAGAGTGGAATTATGTTATGAGATGAAAGGGGTCATTTATTAGCCATGTATGAAGGTGACATGGGTCATCAAACCAATCATAAATATTTAGCACTTGAAACACTATGGGGCATTTAGGTGGCCAAAAATATTGGAATCAACAAACTCCTAATTGAGGGTGACTCCCTCAATATTATCAATTATCTTAATAGCTTAAATAAAGCCCCTTAGACCATATACTACATCATTGATGAGAGCCTAGAGATAGACAAGAGTTTCAAAGAGGTCAAATACCAACAAACTTACCATGAAGGTAACCACGTATCCAATTTTTTTTTCCAATAGAGAGAAACCCCTTCACCAGGTTATCATCTTTCTAACCCACATATTTTTCTAGGTTTCCATTTGTACCCCATTTATTTAACCCAAAACTATCAAACCAAATATCAAGCATAATATCCCCTAATAACTCTGAGAAGTTCTACTAAGAATACCTCTAATCTTCCTAAATAACACATTAAAATTGAAAGTGATAATAGTGACCAAGATTACTCCCCTCCTTCCAAAATAAAAAAATGGTTAAAAAATTTACCGACCCTATAAATGTCCCTTCGACCTTGGCTAATAAAATGAAATATGTTAAAAGAGATCCCTTGTCTTCCCCTACTCCCTCATCTATCACCCCCACTCCCAATCCCAACCCTCCTCCTCCTCCCTCCCCTAATCCCATTAATAATCACTCCCCTCCACACTCTCCTACACCTTCCACCCGTATTCACACCCCCATCCCATTCCCCCTAACTTGGATGATAAAATATTGGATCACATTACCAATAGCCTACGCATGCTAAAGTAGTGCCTCTCTTATTATTATTATGAATTATCCTACCTTATGCCCTCATCATACCCCCTTCCCTATCCATTCTAATCATCCATCCAAATTCAAGGAGATAATGGAAGACCAAAAATACCAATCCAAACTGAGTAAGATAGAGGATGAGGTTTATTTGCATAAATCCATCCTTTGACAGTGTGTGAAGGGCCATAAAATATTTAAGGATGAACTTAACAATTTAAGTCTCAATGATGGCATATATTATAATAAATATGATCTCTTTGAAATTAGCTCTGAGTTCCACAAAATTAAGGAAATATTGCATAATATGGAAAAGAAAAATGTCTCTTTAAATAAAAATCATAGTACTTTGGTTGCATATTATAGGCTCATAGTGATTACAAGTTTTTAAATCATGGAAAGTTTAAACTCTCTTGCCAAAGGAAAAGAATAAAATGTTGAATACCACTCAAAGGATACTAACTTGAAGGGCATTACTGATGACAAGCTTGAGCTCAATCCTAGTATAATCTAAAATATTTCTCTAGATAATCTCACTTAGAACTAGTCCAAGACCTACAAAGATTGGATGGGCCTAAGAATTTAGTCTATTATTTTTCTGCTATTTTTTTCCTATTTTTTTAGTTTACTTCTCTTTGTATCTTCTATCTATAACACTATCATATCTAGTTTTAAGACATTTTTACTAAATAATTGTAAGGGTAGGGTCCCCATATAAAAACCACCTTTACCAATATTAAAAATAAGACTAAAAATAAATTGAAATCAAAAATTCAATCTATACAATAACATAGATCACAAATTTTTGTTATTGTTTGTTAAACATATTAATGTCAATATAAATAAATATTATGTGAAATGCCAAAATGTATTGGTTTAATATTTATATATGTATCAAATGTGTTAGTCATAAAAAATTATTAGTTAGAAAGAAAAAAAATATAGTAGTATTTTATACAACATCAGCAATAAAAATGTCTACCATGAATGTTGGTAATATCAAAAAAAACTATTATGCCACGTCTTTAAAGATTTATCGTATCATGTAATGAAAAACACATTTTTTAGAAAAGCTCAAAAAAAAAATCAACATTAAAAACATATATACAAGTAAATATTTTGAAAATCTCTATGATTCATAAATATGCTTCAATCCTATTCAATAGCATAAACTGTGCCATCCATTGAAATTATGAAATTTCTATTCATATAAAATTTGCATAAAAAGAACATAGTTTTTGAGATGTCTTATTTATATTTATCAAAGGATATTGCTATGGTCTCTAGTAGTAAAGAATCAAGCAAAGGATTTTTCAAAATGTATTCAATCTTTCCATCTCTTGTATAGACATTGCATGTCAATGCATGAACAAAAGAATGTCCTGAGTTTAGTGGACATACTGGACAATGTAAAGAACCATTATGCTCGAGATCCACTTATAGAAACCCTTTAAAGCCAAGGATTGCATACTGACTGAAACAAATCAGAATATATGTTTTTAGTTTTAGTGCTCTTATGACCTATAAATGTTACTATTAGATAATAGTTTTTTTCCTCAACTTGTTCAAGCATTAAAAAAATTGAAAGTTTTATAATTTACTATATAAAAAAATAATGACACAAATAATAAACAACACTTACCTAAACGTTTGCTATAATGATTGTAGTAAATATTTTTTGGTGGTTTTATTAGCCAATGGTTAAATAAATAAAGAAAAAAAAATGTAGTTTCTAAGAACCTTTTGGCCCTCTATGTATGACATTTTTTATAATGTATGTAGGTTGTTTCCTAGACACTAATTAGTCTCGCACTTCATGGAAAAATTATTGATGTTATTCACCAAGTTGAATCTAAAATATAATAATTATAGTTAATTAGTAATCAAATAAAATCATGAGAGTGGTTAAAATAAAAGTTCAATTAAATATAGACTCACAACTATAGTATTATATTATGATTCTCCATCCTTAACATGCAATTTAAACTAGTTATTTTTTTGTTGACAAATTGTTATCAAGTTTGCAACACAAGCCTACTAAAAAAGATTCATGTGATGTTATGATATCAACAATTGCACTATCAGGTATGAGTTTACATTTTTTTTTAACCCATATATATGTTTTCCACACTAGATTTTGTAGTTAACACAATGCAAAGGGAAGCATCTTCTTTTTCATATTTTTATTTTCCCTTAATTAATAATTTTAAAACCTGAATACTTTTCCCTAGAGTAATACATGTTTGAAAATTTTGGATTAATCTATTTCTGATGTTCATTATTATTGTCATTTGTCCATGCACATCGACAAAATTAATGTGAAGTATCTCTGCCTTGATTGGGGAAACATGATTTGTAATATGAGTAAGTCCATAAACTATCAAAATATCCCCTTCAAAAATACTAATGAATTTACATCAAAAGTGTCCAATATTTTGTGTGAAAAACTATTTATGTTCGCATCCTAAAAGAAAAAAGAAAAAAGAAATTATTTTTTTAAAAAGCATAATGACAAGATTATAAGTCAAAAAATCATTTTATTTTTTTTTCAAAAACAAATATTGTGTAGCCAACATAAAATAAACAAAAATGATTCAAGCATCACCATTTTTGTGGTTGTTATTGAGCATAATCCATCTCATTAGCACTGGATAAAGCCATTGTTTATTATTGACTTATTCTGCATTTGATTCCATGTTTTTTTCTTTTATTAAATTTTCCAAACATGATTAACTAAAACTATACTTTAAAAAAATCAAACAAATAATCACAAAAAAATTATTTTAAAAATCAACTTTAAAAAATGTCTACTTCCAAAACCAATAGCAAAATACCACAACCTCATGATGAAAATATTTTAAAAAATATATAAACACTTACTAACATGCTAGACAAACAATTAATTTGGAAAGGAAACATAATAATATATGAAGAGAAGAAAATAAGGTTTTTGAATTATTCATAACTAACATTATATATATATATATATATATATATATATATATATATATATATATATATATATATATAATAGTTACTTTCTTAGGTCGATTGTCTTTGGTGAAGAAAAAAAATCTTAACATACAATACACAATTTAAATGCAATGATTAAAACATTCTTTGAAAATAACATAATCAATAATTTAATATATAAAATTTTAAAAAAGATAATATATTCACCTGGCACCTATTAATTGTTGAGCTCAAACCAAAGACAATTAATTGTTAGGTAAAATGAACAACTTATACAACCCACAAATAATAGAAATGCCTAAACAATGATTATCCATGACAACTATAATTTCCCTATTTAATAGCTTTCCATTTGTCCATTAAAAATAACATTTATTTTCCATATTTAACATAATATAGAAAATATGTGCATGGGGTTGCTTCCATTCAACATCATAGGCTTATTCAGTTCATTTGCCAACATCCTTTCATGAAGGCACAAAATGGAAAAATTGACTGGAAGGCATTCCTAAAAAATAGGCTAAAAATGATATCTAAAATAAAAATAAGACATTATATTCCTCTCTTAGACTAATATCTAGTTTAAATGATAGAACTTCTAGTGAATATCCAACTCCAAAGGTAGGGAAGGAAGAAAAATTGAAAATAGGGGTACTTAAACCTAGCTCTAACTAAACCCAAAAACCAACCACTATCTAAGATCCTATCTTAGAGACATCTGATGAAGAGATCCTAGCCACAAGGTATCACCATCCTGGATCTTGAGTAGAAGTTCAAAAATAAATACTCCAAGGGAGGAGTCTAGGTCAGTACCTTTGCCAAAGAAAAGAAGAAGAAAAAGACTTACATTGAATGATGATGATCAAAAGTGGGATGTTGTAAAGATATTTGGTAGTCTAAATCAATTTCATCCTATTGAAACTCTGTGTATTAAATAAATATCTATATACTAAGAAATAAGAGATGAACCCTCATTCAATATTTAAAAATTGGCAACCATGGTAGAAACATTTGAGGAATCTATTTAGGAACTCCCTCCATATTATTTATCTTAACCAAAGGATAAAGTAGAATCCCTAATCATAGAGACAAAAGAAAATCAATCCTCTAGAGATGATGAAGAAGAACAAGTACAACAAGCTCTGATCATGTCCAAACCTAAAGCTACTATAAGACAAGAGGAAAATATTACCTCCCTTAGAATGAAGCTACAAGGTAAGTAAGACATTATCTCATATTTAAAAAAGGAATTAGTGGAAATTAAGATTCAATATTTGAATAAAGATCATGATATTATGTCCTTGAAATGAAATGTGGATAGGCTAGAAATATAAGAATACCAATAGGTTCAAACACAATTGTCTTATCATGACATCATGACCACTTGGAATGAAAGTTGTCAAGAATTAAAAAGTCTCAAAATAGAAAATAATAAATTAATATAAATATTGAAGAAAAAAGAAACTAGAAAGAAAAAGTAGAGTCTACCTTCCAAGTAACTTATAAGATAAGATATAAAATTTTAGGCTACAAGAGACCTGCCTCAGCCTATAATATTTTTATCCATGAACACTTCCTCAGATGGAAATTACTCAAGATGAAAACCTAATGACATGTAGGATGAAAACCAATTCATGTAAGTTTATCATACCATTACCCCAGATCAATAGAATTTTTTGTGTGAATTTTATTTATGTGGTTTTTTCTTGGGGCATGTCTTCTTTATTGATTGATATATTTGTAGTTGAATTTAAGCTTAGAGCATATATTTTTACTCTACAAAACCAAATTACATGTATCACAAGTACTGATGAATATTTTGAGTAAGAAAAAAACTATGGGCCTTTATATGAGAGTTACTTTAATAAAGCAAAGGAGAAAATATTCCCTATTTATAAGCCTTATTTACCAGTCAAGATTTAGGTAACACTATCCACAAGTTCTACAACAAAGTACCATAGATTTTGAGGAATTTATGCAACATCATTTTAATTAAACATTGATTGTATTTGATAAAATATGGGATACCTTGAATATCCCATTGAAGGAAAGAGAGGTAATTTCACTTACCAACCTTAGATGGAGTTTTATAAGATCGAAGTTTGTTGTTGAGATAAATCAATAATTTATTTAGATGTATGGTTACGAGTGGATAGATATGAGATTTATACCTCTACTCATCCTTAGCCCTATGTCCCTATGGTAGAGTATCATGTCAGGATGTTGATAAATTTTAAAAATGGAGAGCACTAGTGTAAATCCATAAAGGGGTTTTCAACCCACTTGGGAATAATTGGGACACATACTATGATATCTATGATTTTAATTTCAATTTGGAGAGGAAAATGCTTGATTATGAGTAGGGAAAGCAATAGATTGTAAGAGGACTTGTAAGAAGTAAAGTGTTGAGGAATGATGAGTCACTATAATGGCTCATTATATCCAAGTATTAACCTTATTTATACCTTATTAATCTCCCTCTTAATGTATTTTATAACTTTTTTCTAATCTAAATTATAAAATTAATATGTTTCACTTGGTTAGTATCTATGAGTCAATGTTACTTATTTTACAACTATGTTCTAACCTTTTATATGTAAAAATTGTCAAATTTGAATGTACAAGTCATATAAACACACTATGAGTGAATACAATAAATAGACCATTAAAGAACATTATGGAGTAACTCAGACCATCTCTAGAGTCTATCAATCTAACTCTAGAGCTAGCCATTTTGGTTTGGAGTCTACTAGTCTAGGTCTAAACTCCACCAATCTAGCTTTAGAGTCTTACAGTATAGCTCTAGATTATGTTAGTCTGGATTTGATGTCACTCAAGACAAACACAAAGCTCATTGAAGGACATTTTGGCATTGGTCTAATGATGAATACATTATGCATGTTTAATTAATGACCTTCTAAACTATTTTGAGTCATTTCAAAATTCGTAAGGAAACTTATCAAATATAGTATTATTGATTATAGACATTGTATTTATAGTAATGTTTTATAAATGCATCACTATGAATATTGTGAAATTTGGTTATCAAGTCATACATGACTAAAACTAAATATATTATAACTATCTATAGTTAGATAACTCTGCATGCAAACCTATCCATCTATTCCAACATTTCATATTGAAACATGGAAATAAGTTGTAACTTATTTTATATTTTTAAATAAATTAGATATAGTTAGTGATCTTGTTATATTTTAACTATTCTAATCAATTATTGTAAATACATTATGAAATATAACCAATGTATCCTTATTGATTAGTAGTTAGTCAGTCATTAAGATAAGGAGAAACATCAAGGTAAAGTAGAGTTGCTGAAGTATTTTTAAGATTGTAAGAATTTAATTGAGTTAATGAATATTTGATGTTCCTTAAAGACTAAGTGTGATCTACATCCTATTCCAAGGGAGAGTAAGGGCCCACTCAACCAAGGAACTAGAATTATTTTATGGTATTTTATGTTTTATATTACTATTATTTGATCTTATACATATTTATGTTATAAGTGTGATGTGATATAACCCATAGGTCTTTGTGCATTAATGTGTGTGTTTATATTTTAAAAATATTTATGTATTTTGAATTCTAGCATTTAATTTCAAATCATTTATTTCTAAGCACCATTTCAATTTAGCACATAGATTAATGTGTGTTTTCTTTTATCACTAAATGTATTTTCTTTCAAGAACCATTTTAATTCAATAAATAGATTAATGAGTGTTTTCCTTTATCATCAAGTGTGTTTACTTTTATCATCGGCATTTCAATTCTACATATAGTGTTTTTCTTTCCAATTATTTAGATATTTTTCAATTTAAGAAATTAGAATAGATCCTTATGGATAAATGATCCACAACTCCTTCCAAAAAAATGACAATTACTAGTTATTATCTTTGACACCTTATTGTTGACTTTCATTAGACACCAACCCTAGTTTGACATCACATCAACCAAGTTGATTTTATCTAAATAAAGAGATTAACAACACTCATAATTTTGGCTCCATTTCTAGGGATTTTCTAGGTGTTATTAGGGTGTAAATATTAAAACTAATAATTGATTAATAAAAACTTCCCACAAATCAAATAAATATATAATAGACAAATAGATTCAAAGAGAAGATACATTCTAAAGATCCCTCAATAAAGCATAAGTACTAGTAATTCACAAGAATAAAGTTCTTATTATCACTCAATATTTCACCCTATAGAGGTGTTTAAGACTTCTATATATTTATCAAAATATTGGATTACCTTTATGCATGTGGGTTTCCTATAATAGATTATAACTCTAGATTTAAGGACTAGCTCCCTAGATTAGTATTTAATAGCTTATCACCTACACTACTTGTTTGTTTATATGGAAAGGGATAGAAGGAACACTAAAATTAAATTATGCTAATGAGGTGATACACTATATTTATCTCCACAAGACTACCATAAACTTGTACTATGAAACATGACTCAGAATGCTAGTCTCATCATCATAGACTGCTCTAACTTAAGTGTTTTAAACATGGAGGTGATATGCATTTCACTACTCAAGGCAAGTGAACAAGAGGTTAGATTTTAGACACTAATGATACTCTTTAAACTTAGAGATATGCCAATATACTTACTACACTTCATGTGACCTATTAGAGGGAGTACTACCTACACCAAACATGAAAGGGCAAATAGCAAACAAGGGTAGATAGTTATCACTTGGCATTCCACTATTCAATAATTTACACACTTAGACAAGAAGATATGAACTCAAAACCAGATTTTAAATCTTTATTTCAAAGGAAAATATAGTATTAAAACCAATAAGGCTTCACCATACCAAGTGTGTATTAGATTACAAATGAAAAAATGGCATGCTTAAATAGAGCATAGGAGAGGAGAGAGAAGGGAAGTGGAAAGGTCACAAATCCAAGTGTCAAGACTTGGAAGCCAATTACATTTCAAGATAATGAAGTATAAAAATATATCAAGAGGTTTTCATGGACAATTTTCCATCAAAATTTCATCCTTCTCCTAAAATTGGTGTAGAGATCTCAATTAGCCTTTTTGAAACTGCCCTCATGATGAAGCGTCACTTGACTACCTAAAACTAAACTAGGAAGTATTTTACACATGTTATCGATCATGGGAGTTTATAAACAAGATGTGATAGTCATAAAATACCCCTCTAGCTAATATCCTTCATTTTGACACTTGTTTTCACTATCTACAATCACTTACTATCCCTCTTGGATCAAGGTGATTAGCATTTGCTCAAGGAAATCCATGGAAGAGGTGTTAGGACATCTATTCAAAGTCCCTTTATATACTATTCCATCAATTATATCTCAAAAATATCCAATATCAAACCTTTCATCTTTTCACTAGGTAGTCAATCTAAACCTAATCAAGCAATGATCAATCTAGGGAGCTAGCCCTTAAACCTAAAGGTTTACCTTTGCTATAGGCAACTCATAGGCCTAAAGGTATTCCAATATTTCACTCAATCTATATTCAGCTTGAAAAACCATATATAGGGTGAAATATTGAGTGGAAACATGAACCTAAACACCTCTAGATCATTGTTAACACTATGTTTCATACCTCTTACATAGTCTTATAGGTTGTTATTGTATTGAAGTATGATTGTGTATATGAACCATCTTTAAATCCACCTAATTTCAAAGCCTTAAGACTCCAAGTGGTCTATTTAAATTTATTATACCATCATCATGATAAAATAATAGTAATACAAGTGTATTACCTTTTCTCTAAAGCCACTATGAGAGGATAAAACCTTGCTCCTAAAAAAAACATCTACAGACCATTGATGATGCTCACTCTAAACTCAAATATGATCTTTCCTATATTTTTATGTTCACATGTTTAAACCAGATTTTAAATAACATGGAGAGGAAGTAATACTCTACAATATCCTATACAACACTTAGAATCATTAGAAAACTACAAACAAATAAGAAAACTAGAGGCCATGGGGATTAGTAGGTAATTTGAAGTCATTAGCATTCTTAAGGATGGTTCATGAAGCATAGACCATCAAAATTCAAACCATGACCATGGAATGAGAGATCACAAATAATACCTTAAAACATCAAGTGCACTCAGACCAACTCTCATCCTCCTATTCATATGAAGAGTAAATCAGTTGATCTATTTGACCTTATCTAGGAGAGTGATGGAGGAGATAGACTATTTTTTGTTATTTTTTAGCTTTTTAAAGATTATTAAGCATGGAAATGGACTGTGAGAGACTATAGAGATCCTCTTGAAGCTTCTCATGTGCTAAGTGATTGTACTTAACCATACAACTACCTTTAAACTACTTGAAGCTACTAAAATCTTCTTAAATCCATGTTGAACCTACATTTATTTAGTTTCAAATTGACATATGAAACTCAATTAACACCTTGTATGTTGGATATTCACTTGACACACTTGTATTCTTGTGGGAACTACACAAGTCATTATATTGGCCAAAAAGGTGACATAAGGAAATATTAAGACAAATGACCAAAAGGACTAAGGTTAAACATATAAAATGACCTTAAACGTGACTATGTGACCATATTATGACCTATCAAGACCCTATAAAAAGTTTAAATATATAGGGGGTTGACCTAATTTTACCTAGAGTCAAATTTGGTCAACATTTTGGCAATTTTCTAAGGGTGGTAAGCTTGATATGCCAAAGACCAGTAGCCTTATCCTATCCATTAGGATATGGGCTACCTATACACTATTCTTGACATTGAGAAGCCTTTGAAATCACACCACACACAAGAAATAAGACAAGAAACAAAAATCACACTTGTGTTCTCATGAATACTCAAGTAAAACACAAATCAACTGAAAGCCAACACACCTATCCTAGTATGTACAATACCTCAACATTTAAGCTAAATAAAAATCATTTTCATTACATCAACTAGGGTCAAAGATAATGATACTTGTATCTGTGTTGTTCTAAAAAATCAATCCATCATATGAGGCATGTTTGTCTATGAACACTTGTTTATGGAGATAATCAAAAGACTTATCAGGGTTGAGTATTCTACTGACTACAATTTGATCATTTGGATTATTCAAGAACACCTCATTTATCTCTCTAAAAAACTTTTTAATCCTTAAAGTTGTCTTGGACTTTGTCATGTTCACTTGATAGTCTTCAATATGATCATTGGAGTTCATCAAGGCTTCTTCAACCTCAAATTCACTTGAGACAAGACATGTCTACTATTTGGAACCCTCAAGGTTGCCTTTTTTTCACCAAATACTACTTGATCTGTCAAAGTTATTCCTTATTTGAAAAAGACCTCAAGATTTTATTTATTCTCATCAAACACATCATATTTTTCTAAGGTTGCTTCTTACTTGATGGATATCTCAATCTCCTCATTATTTTCATTGAGAACATGATTGACCTTAACATCAGTTCTACATTCATCTTGAAGGACTGAAGGTCTACTAACCTCCCTATATTCCTAGATAATGGCATAGTATTACTACCACATGTCATCTACCTCTTCATGATGTTCATGCTAAAGAATTCTTTCTTCTTTTGTAGGCATAATGGATTACTCACTAGGACTGTCATATTTTGATAAAGATAAGATACTCACATTACCATCCACATGTACAAGATAGTTTCCCAATGCAACTTGTTTTAGGATGTTTTCATGATATGCCTCAAGGACTCCATAATAATCCTCATGAAGAATTTAAGTTTCAAGACTAATTTCTTCAAATCCACCTTACTCAGCTCCCCACTCATCAAGATACAAATTAGATATAACAACAAGGAGAATTAGAGTTTCTTGATCATTAGGGTGATCATCTTCTATAATCACATTACAATTCATGTTAGAAATGTAAGGCACATAAGGTTAAACATGAAAACTAGAAAGAGGATCTGATTTAATTATCACTTTTGCACCATATATAGTCCTAAAACCCATGTAAGACCAGTCTAAAGTTAGATAAACTCCAATTTTATTAGTGGAATCTCTAGATAAAAATGTACAAAATGAGGAGGCACATCAACCACTACAACATACTGTGAAATGGTGAAGGTAGGATAAGTATGGAGAATGATTTGTAAACCTATGATTATACCAATGGTCTTGGCAGCTGACCCATCTAATTGGAGCACTCCTTTGGCATGGGGTTCATACTTCAAGTTAAGTTTATCAACTACCATATTTGGCATGATGAAAGTACTATCTCCACTATCAATGATACAATATGCACCAAATAATCTCCAATAATGATGGATAGATAGAATGGAAGAGGTTTATCTACCTTGTCAACTTTGCTTGACTATCCTTAATTTGGCTTCATGGTATTTATAAAGGTTGCCTCTCTTTGGTTAGGTTATTTGGATGTCAAACTAAGCTTGGATATCTCCTATTGAATTAGGTTTGTTTGTCTAGGTATATCTAATGTATCCCACATTGACACATTCACTTTAGACTTCTTCATTTTCTCAATAATGTTAGTGAAAGGACCACTAACTCTTGCTTTCCCACTATAAGTAATCATTATTCCTACACCTTAAGTATTTGGAGGTATGAAAGCATACCTAACATTCTGATCTCTTTGGCTTACTTGTGCATTTAGAATTAAATTATACATACCTAGTATTGTAATTATTTGAACATTCATTGGAAAATCATTAGCGGTCCCTTAAACTTCTTCAATTGCCTTCCTCTTGGTCCTTGTATTTACAGATATAAAACTTGTATCAATGCTTGAATGCCTTTGATTACTAACTAAACATGAATCATATTGTTGATAATTAACCAATGTATCCCCTACTTGAGTACCCTTAACATTATTCACTCCTCCATGTTATACTTCATCTTGAGTCATAGTTAACATAGTTCCTAAATTTTCCATGAAGGCTTGGTTAAGGGATTCATTGACATAGGGAGATGGATCATAAGGTTGATCAAATTAAGGTTGACTATTGTGATTTTGGGCAAGGTTATTTTGAGTATGTACTGGTGTCCTTAAATTGGAAGGAGTATTGGGGTTGTAACCACCATATGGCTTTGATTGAGTCAGTTATCCTTGATATTGAGGATGACCTTGGAAAGGTGTCTTAGTGCCTTGATAATTAGAATAGCATCGATTGGGTTGGTATTGAATTTAGATAGGCATTATTTTATTTTGTTGGATAATCATATTTAGACCTGGTATCTCTTATTCCATGGCTCTCATCCTTTCTACCTCATTAGGTTTATTTGGTTGACTAGAGACAACAAATTTGTTTTTAGGTATAATAATAGGATCAATAGGTGGTGTAAGAGTTTATAAGTTAGGAAAAAGAGACATGGGAGGTCTTGGAGTAATATTCCTATCCTAAATCAAATAATTTTATGAAATAATTTCCACCTCATAGGCATTAGGTAGAGTTTCACCTCCCATAGAATGTATCATCATTGTAATGTCACTATTAAATGATTAAAGGTAATAAATGAAAGCATGGTGAGTTATTGGTCTTACCAAAATTGGTATCCTATCCTATTTATTATGAAATATTGTATTGAAGTCTTGATTGACTTATTGAGGTGCTCTCCTAATGGTTATCTCCTTCTCCATTAGTGACAAGTTATCACTCTTGTCCTCAAATCTTCTTCTCAATGCATCTCCCAACTCATCCTAAGTTATGATTGATCTAGGTGCCAATGTTCCATACCGGTAAATATATTTTCCTTTAAAGGAGATAGCCAAAAACTTGATTTTAATGTTCTCCTTTATGATGTGATGGATATTCTACAAGTTATCAATATTCCTTATATGTTCAATGGGTGTGATGGAAGACTCATCAACATATGATGGAACACTTTTGAGAGTAGATATGGGAATATAATGGTAGTGAGAAATATTTAGAGGCATATATCCATTGAAATAAATAAAAGTATGGTTCCTTTCTATGGTGGCCTTAGGATTTTTTAAGAGTGTATTAATCAATAAATTGTTTATGGGCTTGTGAGAAAGATAGGACTTGTTTGGATAGGTATGGGTGTTTTAAAATCTATTTTATTTATAGGAATAAGGAATAAGATCTTTAAATTAAAAAGGTATGCCTTTGGTGAGATACCTTGTGTTTACCTTAGTCATAAAAGAGTGCATTATTTTTAAACCAAGATTGAAACTTTGGAGTTACCAAATACTGCAATAAGTGGACTATTATAGCTCCTTGTTGTCAAAGCCAGCATCTACCTTAAACAACCTTCATAGACTTCATGTCCCACCGAAAATGAAAAAATTGTTGTAGCCTAAAATTTCACCCTAGATAATTAAAGTAAACCTTCTCAATTTTAGGAAAACATGTAACCATCTCCCTTCATAGGAAAACTACTACAAGAGATAGATCTCTAGGTTTGAAATGGATAACTCCCTTGATTTTTCTCTTAGGATAACACTAAACTAAGATAATCACTATTGTGGGTGAAAATGGAAGAAGGAGATATAAAATAAACCTATGATAATGAGTTGATACACCAAGACAACTCCACAAAACACACATGCATCTACACCAACAAATAAGACTACCAAACTAAATTTAATTTTAGGTCATTTTAACATAAGTATTTCTCATAGAGGTAGATTGTTATGCCTATCTAGGGGTGGGTGAAAACCAAGTTTGATACAAGACACTATTATTCCATTTCACACTTCAAGACACACTTAATAAATAATACACTTTATGTAACATATTAGAAAATATCTCATTCACATAAACATGCAAGAGTAGACATGGAAGCAAAGAGAGCATTTTCTTCACTTGTCAACACACAAGCCACTTGACACATTCAAGTAAGAGATTATAGAGAATGAATAAAATTCATAAAACTTTATTCAAATTCAAATGAGGTGTCAAAACTAGAAGGGCTTTTCCATACTAATTATGGATCCCATACAAATCCAAAAAGGCTTTAATATATAGACCTAGGAGAAGAGATAAGAAGTGAAGTTTAAGGGTCACAAGACCAGGTGTAAAAATTTATAAACCAATTAAAATTTCATGTAATGAATTGGAAAATAAGTCAATAAGTTTTCATGAACATGTGTTAATATCAAATAGATCACCTTCCTCAAGTTAGAATAGACCCTTCATTTCTTTGCTTTAAAACTTCCTTCATGATGGTGAGGAGTGCACTTGAGTTTCTAAACTACCATTTGAATCCTTGACACATATGTTCTATCATGATAAGGTAAAGAAGAGATTAGTGCATGTCATCCACTCATCCCTAAATGATGAATTCATCTTTGTCACTTGTCACTCATTGCCAATAGTCATTCATTATCCCTCTATGCTTCAATATTCACATCTATCACTCGATTAGCTTGTATTTGATCAAATAAATATCATTTTAGAGGTGTTAGGTATCTCAAATAAACCTCCTTTTTCCCCTTTTATATCAAATAGACCTTAATGAAACTCATAGAACACTTCTCACTTCCATCACTTGATAGTCATCTTGCCTTCTTAATGTCTTTTTAGACTAACTATTATGAGTGATATAGTATAAGTCTTTTCATGTTCAACCAAGGTGAGAAATTAGTTTTATAATTTATGATAAGTCTCTAAAGACCTCCCAAAATTTTTCTCATCTATCCATCCTCCTCTACACCTACAAAACAACTCAAATCTTGAAATAAATTTAGTATTAACCATGTCTGTATAAATGATAGTACAAAAAAATTATATGTCATGTACTCTAGGAGAGTTCCAGACATGTCTAAGCTAATTTCATGACCAGCTAACCCCTCTTGAGTGCATTATTTTCCATATTTTCCCCATAGTCCAAACTAAGGTTTTGAGAGATTTTTAGGAGGTTTAGACTATTAAGGACTAGCCATCAAATTATAACATCCAATCTTAGAACCAATTCTATAGTTTTGGGGTATAGGGTCCCCTTAAACTCTCCCCAAGTTCTTGAGGTCTCATTCACAAGGTTCGTATAGATATGAGTACTAAAACCTGGCTTCTCAAGATCTCTCATGCATTATGTATACCCATGAGATGGTTTTAGATTAAATTGATCACCTATATGTCATCTCCTATAAACTAGTGATTCAAAATATTCCTTCACTCTCTGATTAAGGTCATCAAATGTTTTTGATATTTCTCATGCCCTTATGTATTAGTTTAAGCACTTGTATGGTTTGTGCCTAGTTTTAAGTCTAATAAGCCTAACTATATTTTCTATGTGCTTAACCCTCATGAGGGTTTATATTGAATTCAGATCCATCCAAAAAAAATTATCTTATAAAAAACCTTACACGTCCTCTTTTAATGTATTATTTTCCCTTCACCTCATATTTTAATCTCCAATGTGTTAGGTCTACAAGTTATGCAGTCTATGGAGTGCCCTCTATTTGAAATAAAAGAGAGGGCATCTCCCCTATTACTTAAAATCAAATGAGAATTTAGATATATTTATTAATTCATGATGGTGTTTTTTTACTTAATTCCAAAACTTGATCATGTTTCAAAAGTCCTCAACTATCCCAACTTCTCAAAACTATATTCACTAGGTTTGTATATTGTATATAGTGTTCTTGGTAAACTGTAGGTTGGGGTTCAAATCCCATTACTAGTTTATTCATACCTATGAGAATCACACAAAATTTTATTTTATAATTATGTAATTTATTATTTACATGATCATTTACATTACCTTTTCTAACTTTTCCAAACCTGCATTCTCTCTTTGTCAAGCTAGTTTGTAGACTATCTAAAATTGTAGGTGTGCATTCAGAAAAAGTTGAAAGGATCCTATAGATATTAATGTTTTATGAGATAAACATGGAAAAAATACATCACCATTATAAAATTGGGTACACATATTAACTCATTTCACATTTTGATCAATAGCCAAGTCTACCTTCTTCTATGGGTTTAGGCCAGTGTGCATAAAGCAGACTACAAATGTTGTCAAGAGTCCCTATAGGTGACTATTCAGGTTTGAGAATGGTATATGAATCCTTTGATATATCCTTAGGTCACTAACACTATTTAAAGCTTTAATACACTTATCTCTACTTTGATATCATGTTCTCATCCCTTCTACCATCACTATGTTATAGGCTTGTAGTGAAAAATGTATGCACTACTTGAGATGTGATACCTTCCTATAGGTGATCATAAGTTCTTGAGCATTGTGTATAACTCTTTTTAATTTATATAAGGTTAATATGACTATGTTTCACCTAGATGATCTCCTCTCATACCTTATAAATATGTTCCAATCAATGTATTATAGTACACTAGTTGCATTTCACACTCTAGACTCAAAAACCTATAGTTTTCACTGTGTTTTTATAGTGGTAACTTGATGAAATTAGAAAATCATTTTCAATATCTCTTCTTGACCAAATCCACCTCCTATCATATTTACATGTTACTACCATTTCTAGGCTATAAGGATGGAGACACAAGACTCACTCAAACCTTATAGATTCTCATTACAAGATGCTAATGTACAGGGAAAAATCCTTTTTTAGAGATATTAAAGTAATGAGTCCCATTTTAACCCTGTGATCATGGATTTGGATCTAGTTGTGTGTATTGGACTCATCATTCATACAATAACTTCTTGTATGTTCTCAGTCCTAGTTTAAGGATTTAATTGGACATAAACACCTCTAGATCATTCTCAACACTCTATTTCAAACCTCTTACACAATCTTGTAAGTTGTTATTATATTGAAGTATGATTGTGTATATGAACCATCTTTAAATCCACCTAATTTCAAAGCCTTAAGACCCACATTGGTATATTTTAATTGCATAGGCCATGATCATGCTCAAATATGAGGTAAGACAAGAGTATTACCTTTTCTCTAAAGCCACTATGAGAGGATAAAACATTGCTCCTAAAAATAAACATCTGTAGACCATTGATGATGCTCACTCCAAACTCAAATATGATCCTTCATATATTTTTATGATCACACATGAAAAACATGTTATAAAAAATATGAATAATAATAAAATACTCTACAAGATCTTGTAAAACATTTAAAATCATCATACAACTACAAATAGATAAGAAAACTAGAAGCCATGGGAATGAGCATGCAATTTGAAGTCACTAGCATTCTTAAGGATGGTTCATTAAGTATAGACCATAAAAATGAAAAAATTGACCATGGAATAGGATCTCACAAAGAATAAATACCTTCAAACCTCATGCACACTCAAACCAACTCTCATCTTCTTGTTCATACTAAGAGTAAACTAGTTGACCTATTAGACCTTGTCTAGGAGAGTGATGGAGGAGATGGACCAATTTTTGTCATTTTTGAGAATTTTAAAGTTTCTTAAGCATGTAAATAGACTATGAGATCCTTTATATATCATCCCAAATCTTTACACATGCTAAGTGATTGTACTTGATGGTATAACTACCTTTAAACTACTTGAAGTTGTTATCTTCTTAAATCCATATTGAACCTACATTTCTTTAATTTCAAACTAACATTTGACACTCAACTGACACCTTGTATTTTGGATATTATCTTGACACACGTGTCTTCTTATGGGATCCATAAAAGTCATTAAAAAGGTTAAAAGGTGACATAAGGAAATATTAACACAAATGACCAAAATGACTAAGTTTAAATAAATCAAGTGACCTTAAACATGAATATGTCACCATATTATGACCTATCAAGACCCTATAGGAAGTTTGACTATATAGTGGGTTGACCTAATTTGACCTAGGGTTAAATTTAGTCAACGGTAATAAAAGAAGATATAGTAGCATGATTAACAATATTAGTAAAAGAAGCGCTAGTAGTATGATCAACATTGGTATCAAAAGAATCATTAATGACATGATTAGTATTAGGAAAAAAAGATACACTAGTGGAATGGATAAAGAGAAGGGTATTTGGAAGAGGCCCACTAGAAATTGAAATACCATGTTAGTAGGGTACTTGGCATGGAGGATGTAGAAGTCATAAAGGAAGATGTCATGATGTGTGAAGGACACATAATAAAAGGAAAAGGTTTAGAGGTAAAGAAAGTGTTTCCCCCAAATATAGGAGAGAAGGTATGGGAGGGTGAAATAGTTTCTTCTACTTGAGTACCTATCATAAGACTATAAATGGTTGAAAGGTCTTTTCCTTTATGTTGAGTAAATTCATTAATAAAGAAGATCATTATAGTTTTTAACTCTAAATCAGACTCATTTTCTAAGAATAATAAAGGATCATGAACTAAGGACAAATTAGGAGGATTCCCATAATTGGTAGTGTGAGTGGTAACATGAACATTACTTGCATCCAAGGTGGGATCCACAAGTTGCGTCTTGGGTAACCTATTAGGATTGGTAAGACTCATAATTTTTGTATGATTTAAGTCTATATTATCATCAAATAGGAAATTTGTGATGAAGGAAAGAGGATAAAAACTTGATGGAAAGACTAATTAGTTGATTAGATATAGAATCAAAATAATCAATAGTGGTTTATAAAATAAGAAATAAAGAATAGGGAAAAGGGGGCACAATCATATAAGTCGACTATGTACTACTAGATAGGAAAAAAATAAGATGAAAAGGGAACATAGTCAAATAGACTGATTGTGTACTATGAGGTAGGAAATAAAATAGGTTGAAAAAGAGACATAGTTAAATAGGTCAACTGTGTAATCCAGAGGGAGAAACTAAATAGGTTGAAAAAGATACATAGTTGGATAGAATGACTATATATTAAAGGGAAGCAATACTAATCAGTCTGTAAGAAATTATTTCAATGGGGATGATAGTGTTCTAAAAATAGGGGGAAATGTAAGATAATAAATAAGAAAATAAATTAAAGCACAAAAATAATTAGATTAATGTGATTGATCTAATTAGATCACTCAACATAAACTTTTCACTAATGTTAACTAATTCAAGTTTTATTATACAAAATACAATGATCAAAGATCGAGAAACAAACTTGAATGTAAATGCTACCTAATTGGTCATTCCTAAATGTTATTTATAATAAATTTTAAAATTAATTTGATGGGAATTTAGCTGCAAGAAGTAACTGTATAGAAATTTATGGATAGTTTTAGGTAGTTTAGGTTGAAAAGGATCTGTATTGGTGATGGTACTAGCTTGGTATTGGGGCCTACCTACTCACTTCATAGTATCATATTGATAAGGTTTTTGGGTGCTTTGATAATATATACCATCAACCACATGTTTATACATGCCCACAAAACTAATTTGGCTTCCTTCTTGGTGGTGAAGTCTAAGTAGGTAGACCTTGAGAAGAAAAAAATTAATCTTTTTTGTGTAAAGTGATTTAGAAGTGTGCGTAAAAGAGAAAAATAGTGTGACTAAATTGGTAAATTAAAAACCACCTAATTAATTTATGTTTGTTACTCTAAACATACAATTACTTGAAATGAAAAGTGAATTATTTACTATAAAAATAGGTTAATTTATTTGATTGTGAAGGGTAAAGAAATAATATAGAACATAGTCTATAGGGTCACTACTATTTTACAGAAGCGAGATCTGGAATAACATAGTCTAATAGGTTGACTATGTCTTCTAGATAGAAGATAGGGTATAGAATTGTGTCAATTTAGTTGACCTAATTTGTTATAGGTTTGTAGGTTTATAGACTGCAAACTTCTAAAAAATAGTACTGTAAATGAAAAACTAAAATGACATAGAAGCTAAGAATAAAACTTGGTGGTTTTAAATATGCTTAGTTTGTAAATTTTATGTTATGTTGCTCAAGTGATGATTTTGATATCTTACATACAAATTTGAATGGGTTGATTGAGTATGTAAAACATGTATTCTAAAAATAATATATGAACAAAGTCGATTGGCTTGATTATGTCTGCAAACTTATATGCTAAAAAATAATAACTATGAATAGATTTGACTAGATTGAGTATGTATGAAATCATTGAAGAATAAGATTGTGTTGAGTTAATCAATCTAGTCACATGTATTTGGAGAAGACCTGCACAAATAGAATAAATTCATTTTGGAGTAACTATGTTAAACCTAAGCACATAATATTAGAACTATATCGAAATTTTTGATATAGTACTATAAAAATAAAAATATATAATATCATGATAAAATGAATGCACAAAATAAAACCTACAAGGATTTGATTCATGTTAGGTTCACCAGAATGTATACAAAGGAAAATTTAGCTAATTTATTAATCAATTTTATCTCAGAGAAGATAAATCCTACTTACACTTTTATTTATTGATACATTAGATATTTGTGTCATAACCAAGATGAATCTGATAGACCTAACCAATTGATCTCTTACCACAATAACATCACTAGAGAAGGTTACAAAGCCTCTAGTCAAGCAACACTATGCAATAACCATAGATGGGTCCTATATTTTCACATTAACTAAGTAAATAACAAGTAAAGTAAAATCTAATCTAGTGTTCACCAAAGCTTGTGGCACAGAGTGGAGGTAATAAACATAAAAATTAAATAAGCATAGAAGATCTATACTTAAGCCAATGTCTAGGAAATCCTAATGTATGGGAAAGAAGTAAAAATGTGACTATATATACTTTAACAAAGGAGGAACATTGTTAGGAATACTTACCTTTAAAAATTAACTCATAGAGACTTAATCTCTCCCTTGGCCAAGGTTATTTTCAAGAGGTTGTTGTGATATATAAGGATAACAAGGATAAGTCAGCTCTAAACTACATAACTTCTATATGCATCCAAAATACTTCTCCACAAGACAAGATTCATATCTCCAAAGAAATTATTGGAATCTTATGCAATGCTCCCGAAGTAGATTGGTGGATAAGATAATTTATTATATAATATCCTTATTCTTCTCTTCTCTAAAAATAACATAAATGTATGTGTATATATAGCTGAATCTAACACTAAACCTTTCTTAAAGTTTAGTCAATAGGGTCAACCCAATTAGACACTATATAATTAATTGATAAAAATTAGTTAGGTCATAATATAGGTCATCCAAGGCTGACCTAGACTTTTAGTGTATAAATATTAATTAAAATACATGGTCATCTTAGGATGACATTGTTCAATAAATGTCAAAAAAGGGTTTAGGAAGGGATTAAGTAAGGCAGTGAATTCCTTTAAGGAGTGTGTAAGAGAGGTGTAAAGCTTAGGGAAGTGTATATGATATGGTTGTGCAGATAAAAATTAGTGGTATAGGGGAAAACAATTATGCCAATCACCAATGGTCTGCCCACCCCTTTCATAGTGCACCCTTTAAGGCATGTACTTAGAGAAATTGAGACTTGATGGGTTATTACAAGAGAAAAAGCATCAGTAATTGATAAAGTTTAAAAATATTATTTGTATATAGGCTATCATAATTGTAGACTATCTTTAAGACCTATATTTACATCTTAGTTATGTCGAGCCTTCATTTGGCATTTTATACTAAAAATGTCTTGCTTCTTGTTAATAATCTTTGTTATGTTGTTTTGGAATATGTAGAAACATTAGATTAATGTTGCATTGAACATGTTTTATATTTGGCTCAAAAATCTAAAATTATTTCCCATTGAGGATGTTAAGGATATTGTAGTCACTTCTTTCATTAAAATCATATTAATTCATGATCCTCAAGGCATAGCTCATAGATTACTCCACATATGAATAGTCAAACTGACATTGTGTTCCTATTTGTATTGTTTATTACTACTATGTTGGAATTTTTTTAAATTATGTTCACCTCATTGAAGATTATGTTAAAACACTTGAGTACTATGTTTAGATAAGCATATTTTCAATAGATTTTGTAAAAATGGAATTTAGATAAACATTGCCTCCCTACTCAAAACTTCCTACGACAAATGCAAAGTGTTTTCAATCAAATCAAAGCTCATGGTATTTAAAATGTGCTTTTATAATTAAAAAAGTTAGGTTATTTGTTCCTTAAATATAAATTAGTGTTTTATTGTGTTTAAAGTGAATCATAGTGTAGATGACACTAAGATTGGTGTTAAAACCTATAACCACCAGTCAATGGGTCAAGCCCCACTAACAAAAAATGGTAGATTTTGTTTTAACAAAGTGGTGAATATTTTTAAATAGGGAGGTATTATTTTCAAAAGAGGTGGAATTTTTCCAAAGAAGGGGACTTTTATTTTTGAAAAATAAAAGGGTGTAAATTTTTTCTTTCCATTACAATTATTTTTCACATAAATATTATAATTTTTTAAATTTTAAAGCCTTTTGTTTATCAATCAAAACATTAAAACAACAAAAGAATGCATACTTCACAACTCACAGTGTTCGGTACTAGTAGTGCCTCTAGATCACATTTATGAGTAAAATGGTCATGTTTGATCTATTGCATCCATCACCAAAAATAGCTAAAATAATAATGTTTAATCCTCATCCCTATAAATCATTAGGGAGAAATAAGGTACATAAATTTTTCATTAAACCACCCCTCCATTTACCATTCACCATGATCGTTTGGCACTGATGGGTGAAAATTCTAAGTATATAGGAAAGTTACACCCATGTGTGTATAATTCCATATAAACAGGTGTCATTGACACACCATTTTCACATATTGTCTTGGTATCACATACCACTCGTATATTAGCTACACAAAATCTCTTTCACATACCATTAGGTATATCAAAAGGATGAGCTTCTTCCATGTACCGATGAGTATATAGGAAGGGCATATAAATAGAGAGGTGTGGCATCAGAAACATACAATATATATATATATATATATATATATATATATATATATATATATATATATATATATATATATATATATATATATATATATATATATATATATATATATATATACATATATATATATATACATATATATATACATATATATATATACATATATATATATACATATATATATATACATATATATATATATACATATATATATATACATATATATATATATATATACACATATATATATATATACATATACATATATATATATATATACATATACATACATATATATATATATATATACATATACATATATATATATATATGTATTTATATATATGTATATATATATATATATATATATATATATATATATGTATATATATGTGTGTGTGTATATATGTATGTATATGTATATATATGTGTGTGTGTGTGTGTGTGTGTGTGTGTGTGTGTGTGTGTGTGTGTGTGTGTGTGTGTGTGTGTGTGTATTGTATAAGCTGAGTCAGGTAAAAATATTTTTGGACCATTTCCAACCATTATGAAAAATCTAATAAAGGGAGATGGATTGGTTCCTTATTATTCCAATAGGTTCCATTATATATATATATATATATATATATATATATATATATATATATATATATATATATATATAATGGAACCTATTGGAATAATAAGGAACCAATCCATCTCCCTTTATTAGATTTTTCATAATGGTTGGAAATGGTCCAAAAATATTTTTACCTGACTCATAGCTTCTACATGATGATAAATATGTTACATATAAAAATAATATCAAAACAAATCTTGAATATAAGGACATTTAACCCATTTTTAATGGCACATTTACCCAAAATTCCTCTAAAATTGATTAGAAGTGTAATTTTGGTAAAGTAATCCAAAAATAAAAGTTGATTATTATGTTTAGGGTATCAGATGAGGTACAAGTACATATCTCAAGGCTAAAACATCTAAGGAAGCTTAGGATACACTCTAAATAGTGTATAAGGAAAAAATGAAACCATCAACCTATAGAATCAACTTCACTCTCTCAAATTAAACTTAAGTGAAAAACTATAGGATTTTATAAGACACGTTGAAATCATGAGGGCCTCACTCCAAGCATTGGGTAATAAAGTGACAAATACATCTCTAGTAACAATTTTATTGAGAGCATTTCCACCCTCCTATAACATTTTAATGACTAAATTAAATGTCACATCTCAAAATAATATTTAAAAATTCAGTCAACATATTTTAATAAGAAGAATCCATTCATGTAAAAGAAGAAAAAGAAAAACATGATTTTGCTTCTAAATAGAAAGGGAACATGTCCATAAAGGATTCTAAATAACCTTATAAATAAAGTCATTAGAAAAATCCACAAGGGAATAAATAACAAAAACATTACCTCATTTATGGTATAAATAGACATGAACTAAAATATTTTCAATATAATTTATTGGCCTAAGGCTCATCTAACAATAAAAATCCCAAAAAGCAACAATCATCACAACAACAAAATTACAAGGTTAGAAGAAGGGAAATTGGATAAAGAAACAACATCAACAAGGCACCATTCCTGAACAAGAAGAAACACACTCATATAAGGACTTATTATATGTTACACAATCTCAAGAGGAATAAACTTTACAAATAATTAGTAAAATCTCCTTACCACTTGGCCAAGATAATGGAAAATTATGGTAAAATCTCCTCATTTGAGTGATACATCTAGTAAATCTCCTCATCTGAGTATGTCTGAGAAATTGGTAAAATATCCTTACCACTTGTCCAACATGACTTCACAATATATAATGTCATGTATGTCATAAGACTCATTAAGAATATTCTCTCTATCATTAAATTACTTGAACATGACCTAAAGATTTATTTTGATGATCAAGGAGGTAAAAATGTGTGCCTCATTATAGATAAGTAAAAAATATCAAAAAGTTTTACACAAACATCTGGAGTTTGGAGAATGTTCCAATTTGACTTTGTTCATAGGAAAAATCAAACACTTATTTCAAAGGATTCAGACTTGGTGAGTTTGTGGCATAGAAGAGATGGACATGTGAGTTTTGGGTACCTAGTTGTACTCATCCATCATAATATAGTGATAGGAATTCCTCTACTAAAAATGAATATAGATTTCTACCCTAGTTATCTAACAGGAAAATAACATAAAGTATCATTTGGAAAAAGTATAATTTGATCTTCTAGAAAATTATATTTAGTGCATACCAATCTATGCAAAGCCATGAAACCTACTCATTATGGGTTTTAGTATTTTTATCTCTTTCTTGGAAACTACTCATGAAAAATGTGGGTATATTATTTAAAGACAAAGTACCAAGCCTTAAATATTTTTAAATAATTCAAAGTTGTGGTGGAAATAGAAACTAGTCATAAATTGAATCTCTCTACTCAAATCAAGAGGGAGAATACACTAGTAAATTATTTCAGGATTACTTAGAACAACATGTTATTTTCCAAAAATTTACTACACCTTATACTCCATAATAGAATGGTGTTTCATAAAGTTAAAGTCACACTATCATGAAAATGATGCATTATATGATTAAGGATTCAGGTTTAGCATGTACATAATGGGTAGAAACAATTTTCATAGTATTCTATCTATTGAACATGTCATCTACTATATCTCTTGATGGATTGACTCCACAACAAGTGTGGGTATGACATAAACCCTCAATAACCCATTTTAAGGTTTTTAGATGTAAGGCATACATGCATGCCCCTAAAAATAAGAGAAATAAATTGGATAATAAATATATGACATATATATTTTGGGGATATAGTAAAGAATCAATGGATTAAATACTTATGGATATAACAACAATGAAAACATACATAAGCAAGAATGTTGAGTTTGAGAAGAAATGTAAATATAGTCTACCTTTCACACACTCATCTGATTCAAAAATTATATTTATAGATGATAAAATCATTAATGGTGACAATGGTGATGGGGATAATGGTGATGATTAGTCAAATGCTATAGTTCCACCACCCATAAGAATAGTTGAATATGTGCCTAAATTGTATATGAGTACAATACAAGATACTAAAATGGATGGAATTCTAGACATATCCACCAAGGACTCATATAATGACTTGAGAAGAGGTCAATTTGACCTTAATGAGTATTTTTTTTGAATTAATTGAGTCCTCTAAGGTTTAAGAAGCCACAGAGTCAAAACCTTAGAAGGATTTTGTTAGGTTGTGGATCTAAAAGCTTCACCAGGATGCAAACAGGAGGAGGTTGCTCAATGTTACAGCAACTGACGTTGGTAGCACAATCGACATCAGTCATATCCAGTTACAGAGCAACTGACATTGGTCAGGTGTTAGTCGACGTCAGTCACCTCTAGACAGAGAGGGACTGACATTGGTCGCCTGTGCATTCTAGAACTGGTTGTTGATGAATAGTTAGTTTGTTGAACGGGTTGTTTGCATGTAAAGACTAATTTTAGTTTTGAGCTACGGTTTCTAATTATTGTAATTAGATGTCTAATTATTGTTTGCATGGGATCTATATAATAGACTCATGGGATGTATTATTATTGGTGCTAGTTGAGAGAGCTTGGTTAGCTCCTTCAGAGTGAAGAGAGCAAGGGTAGTTCCTCCTAGTTCCACAGGGGTGTCGAGTGTGTATGATCAGGTAGATCTATGGGATAGCAAGATCTGGTAGAATATCCATCAGGGTACTGGTTTGGAGAATCATAAGGACTTGGTGAGGCAAGGACAAGGGTTCTTCAGGGTGTAGAGAGATCTACATGGTAAGTAAAATCATTTGAGTTTCAGGTTGTTGCAAGTTCGTGAGAGATCTACTTGGAGTGTGTTGTGTACTCGGTTGAGAATGTGTGTATACTCGGTGTACTAGCAGTAGTGATACTGACTGGTTGGAGGTAAACAAAAACTTTGTGTTTGAGTTGATTATTGGGACCATAATTGAGAGAGAGCTTTGAGGGAAGATTACTAGAAGTCCTAGAGGTGTGGGAAGCCTCAGAGGTGGAAGAAGAGTGTGGCAACTTCTTTATTGTAATTTCCTTCTGTAAGAGTGTTAATACAATTGGGTATTGTCTCTCATATTCTGTGTTGTTTCTAAATTATAGTTACTTGTTACTGCTGGTTAAATTTTGCATTTAGTTGCTTGCAAAGGTAATCAATTGTGCTTTTGGGTCCTGAAAAAGTGGTATCAGAGCTAAGGTTATAGGGAGCAGGTTTGTGTTTGATTACAGGTCACTCTCAGGGGTTTTTGATTGAGTGGGAGTATAGCAATGGCAAAAGAAAGTACACTAAGAATGGAAGAATTCAAAGGCATGAATGGTCAATTACGATGTTATGGAAAGAAAGAGCAGGTAAAGAAATATTGTTGGTTGGTAGAAGATCAGCATGAAGGAACTGAAGAAGCAGATGTTGTAGGTGTTGTTGCACAAGATGCTCTGGTATGTTCCTTGGATAAAATAGAATCTTGTTTTATAGATTTTTTTGCCTCTTTCCATGCAGCCCCAAATAGAGTATTTTTCCATGTTAAGGTCCATGGAGGCTTTGGAAAGATTTATTTAGGGGTTGGTGAGCCTTGTCAAAGTATTGGCAAAGGGGAAGTGTGGCTGAAATTGCAGATGGCCAACACATGGGTGTTGAAGGAGGTCATGCAAGTCCCAGTCTTGAAGATGCGGCTAATTTCTTTAGGAAAGTTGTGTGATGAGAGATGCACAGTAACTCTCACAGTAGATTCTTGGAATGTTACCAAGGATGCACTTGAATTAGCATGTGGTAAGAAAGTAGGTACTCTTTATCTACTTGCTTGTATTACTGATTCTTCTTCTATTTCAAAGACATGGCTTTGTAGGCTTGGTCACATGAGCAAGAAGGAGATGCATGTTCTTAAGAGGAAGTCAGATGTCTTTGACAAACTTAAGAACTGGAAAGCCTTGGTGTTCTTGGAGGAGATGATGGACAAAGATCAGCGGATGGGGCTGGATACTTCTGAGCAAGGCAGTTTAGACAGGGTTTTGATTCAAATTAAGCTCGTGGGTAAAAATTCATCACTCATAGGAAAACACAGGTACTAACATCAGTTAGGGGAAACTGGCATCGAATAGATAGGTACCAATGTCAGTCATATGTAGACCAGAGCTGGTGGTGTCAAGCAGGGTAAGACCAACATCGGTCAAGGAACTGATGTCAGCGACAGGTAGACATCGATGTCGGTCAAGAAACCAACATCGATAGTAAAGATAGTCACATGGAATCAATGTCAGTCAGATGCAGACTGTGTGGTGACTCAGGTCAGTCACTGGAATGGATTTTGGGCAAACAATAAGCTATCAAGGAGTCTCAAACACCCATATGGTGGACTGAAACGATAAGTAAGCCTCAAATTTGTTATTCCTCTTTTTTATACTCTTTGCTCACTATAGAGTAGGAAGGATCTAAGAAATAATGGGAGCATGGCATGAATGAGGAATTTGATTCCTAGGATGCAGAACCAAATGGGAGATTTGGTAAGGTTGCCAGCTAGTATGAAAGCACTAAAAATGAATGGATTCCTTGGTTAAAGAATAGAGAGAATGGACACGTGAGATAGAAGGCTATGTCATATGGTCATGAGTAAGCCGCAGGACAGTGGTACAGGTTTGACAAGTGGATGACAAAGCATGGCTTTAGTCAATGTCATTCTAACCATTGTGTTTATCTTACCAGGTTGGATAATGGTCGCGACATTATCCTGTTACTATATGTGGATGATATGCTTGTTGCAATTTCAGACATATAGGGTTTTGATAAGCTAAAGGTAAGGTTAGTTCAGTGGTTTTCCATGAAGGATTTGGGAGCAACAGAATTCTTTGGCATGAGTAATCTTAGAGATAGGGAAGATCACAAGTTGATGTTATCATAGGATGATTGTGTGAAGGTAGTGTAGGATGCAGAACCGAGCAGCACACCTATGGATAGATAGTTCACAGAATAGGGTCTCCAATCACATGATGAGGTTGAGTACATGCGTACTCTCTGATATTGCCCCAGTAGTGGGAGTTATCAGTAGGTTTGTAGTCAATCTAGGAAAGAAGCACTAGAAAGTAGTTCAGTGGGTTCTCAGGTATCTGAGAGGGATCAACAATAGGTATACATGCTATGCAGGGTCAAGTACTTCAGATATGGCAGGTTACTTGGATGACAGGTGTTGCACCACAAGATGTGTGGTGGTTGGTCTTCAAGATTGAGCTTGAAGAGGGATACAAGCTAGGAAACAAATTAGACGGTGTATAAGTATAGGTACAAGTACAGGTGCAACTATTTATCTATAAGTGGGAGATTGTTAGGTTGTGGAGCTAAAAGCTTCACCAAGATGAAAACAAGAGGAGGTTGCTCAGTGTTATAGCAACTGACATCGATAGCACAACTAACGTCGGTCATATCCAGTTACAGATCAACCAACATCGGTCAGGTGTCAGCTGACGTCGGTCACCTCCAGATAGACAAGGACCGACGTCGGTTGCCTGTGCATTCTAGAACTAGTTGTTGACAAACAGTTAGTTTTTTGAATGGGTTGTTTGCATGTAAAAACTAATTTTAGTCTTGAGTTGTGGTTTTTAATTATTATAATTAGATGTCTAATTATTTTTTGCATGGGATCTATATAATAGACTCATGGGCTATATTGTAATTGGTGCTAGTTGAGAGAGCTTGGTTAGCTCCTTCAAAGTGAAGAGAGCAAGGGTATTTCCTCCTAGTTTCATAGGGGTGCCGAGTGTGTATGATCAGGTAGATCTATGGGATAGCAAGATCTAGTAGAAGATCCATCAGGGTACTAGTTTGGAGAATCATAAGAACTTGGTGAGGCAAAGACAAGGGTTCTTCAGGGCATAGAGAGATCTACATGGTAAGTAAGATAATTTGAGTTGTAGGTTGTTGCAAGTTCATGGGAGATCTACTTGGAGTGCATTGTGTACGTGGTTGAGTATGTGTGTATACTCGGTGTACTGGTAGTAGTGATACTAACTGGTTGGAGGTGAACAACAACTCTATGTTTGAGTTGATTGTTGGGACCGTAATTGAGAGAGAGATTTGAGGGAAGATTACTAGAAGTCTTAGAGGTGTGGGAAGCCTCAGAGGTGGAAGAAGAGTGTGGCAACTTCTTTATTGTAATTTCCTTCTGTAAGAGTGTTAATACAATTGGGTATTATCTCTCATATTTTATGTTGTTTCTGAATTCTAGTTACTTGTTATTTCTGGTTAAATTTCACATTTAGTTGCTTGTAAAGGTAATCAATTGTGTTTTTGGGTCCTGACAAAGTGGTATCAGAGCTAAGGTTGTAGGGAGCAAGTTTGTGTTTGATTACAGGTCACTCTCAGGGGTTTCTGATTGAGTGGGAGTATAGCAATGGCAGAAGAAAGTACACTAAGAATGGAGGAATTCAAAGGCACAAATGGTCAATTACGGTGTTATGGAAAGAAAGAATAGGTAAATAAATATTGTTGGTTGGTAGAAGATCAGCATGAAGGAACTGAAGAAGTAGATGTTGCAGGTGTTGTTGCACAAGATGCTCTGGTATGTTTCTTGGATAAAGTAGAATCTTGTTTTATAAATTTTGTTGCCTCTTTCCATGCAGCCCCAAATAAAGTATTTTTCCATGTTAAGGTCCATGGAGACTTTGGAAAGATATATTTAGGGGTTGGTGAGCCTTGTCAAAGTATTGGCAAAGGGGAAGTGCGGCTGAAATTGTAGACGACCAACACATGGGTGTTGAAGGAGGTCATGCAGGTCCTAGTATTGAAGATGTGACTAATTTCTTTAGGAAAGTTGGGTGATGAGAGATGCACAGTAACTCTCACAATGGATTCTTGGAATGTTACCAAGGATGCACTTGAATTAGCATGTGGTAAGAAAGTAGGTACTCTTTATCTACTTGCTTGTATTACTGATTCTTCATTTGTTATGAAGACGTGGCTTTGTAGGCTTGGTCACATGAGCAAGAAGGAGATGCATGTTCTTAAGAAGATGTCAGATGTCTTTGACAAACTTAAGAATTGGAAAGCCTTGGTGTTCTTGGAGGAGATGATGGATAGAGATCAGTAAATGGGGCTAGATACTTCTGAGTAGGGCAGTTTGGACAGGGTTTTGATTCAAAGTAAGCTCGTGGGTAAAAAATCATCACTCATAGGCAAACACAGGTACCGACATTGGTTAGGGGTAACTGGCATCAAACAGATAGGTGCAGATGTCGGTCATGTGCAGACCAGAGCTAGTGGTGTTGGTTAGGGTAAGACTGACATCAGTCAGGGAATCGATGTCGGTGATAGGTAGACACCGACATTGGTCAAGAAACCAGTGTCAATAGTCAGGACAGTCACATAGAACCAATGTCAGTCAGATGCAGACTATGTGGTGACTAAGGTCAGTCACTGGAATAGATTTTGGGTGGACAACAAGCTGTCAAGGAGTCTCAAATGCCCATATGGAAGACTGAAAGGGTAAGTAAGCCTCAAATTCATTATTCCTCTTCTTTATACTCGTTGCTCACTGCAAAGTAGGAAGGATCCAAGAAACAGTGGGAGCATGGCATGAATGAGGAATTTGATTCCTAGGATGCAGAACTAAATGGGAGATTTGGTAGGGTTGTCAGCTGGTATGAAAGCACTGAAAGATGAATGGATTCCCTAGTTAAAGAATAGAGAGAATGGACACGTGAGACAGAAGGCTAGGTCATATGGTCTTGAGCAAGCTGCAGGATAGTGGTACAGGTTTGATAGGTGGATGACAAAGCATGGCTTTAGTCAATGTCATTCTAACCATTGTGTTTGTCTTACCAAGTTGGATAATGGTCACAACATTATCCTATTACTATATGTGGATGATATGCTTATTGTAGGTTCAGACATATAGGGTTTTGCTGAGCTAAAGGTAAGGTTAGTTCAGTGGTTTGCCATGAAGGATTTAGGAGCAGCGAAATTCTTTGGCATGAGTAATTCTAGAGACAAGGAAGATCACAAGTTGATGTTGTCACAGGATGATTGTGTGAAGGTAGTGTAGGATGCAAAACTGGGCAGCACACCTATGGATGGACAGTTCACAGAATAGGGCCCCTAATCACATGATGAGGTTGAGTACATGTGTACTCCTTGATATTGCCCTAGTAGTGGGATTTGTCAGCAGGTTTGTAGTCAATCCAAGAAAGAAGCACTGGAAATAATTTCAGTGGGTTCTCAGGTATCTGAGAGGGATCAACAGTAGGTATACATGCTATGCAGGGTCAAGTGCTTCGGATATGGCAGGTTACTTGGATGATAGGCGTTGCACCACAGGACGTGTGGTGGTTGGTCTTCAAGATTGAGCTTGAAGAGGGATACAAGCCAGGAAACAAATTAGATGGTGTACAGGTACAAGTACAGGTGCAACTATTTATCTCTAAGTGAGAGATTGTTAGGTTGTGGAGCTAAAAGCTTCACCAGGATGCAAACAAGAGGAGGTTGCTCAGTGTTATAGCAACCAACATCGGCAATGCAACTGACATCAGTCATATCCAGTTACAAAGCAACTGACATCGGTCAGGTGTCGATCGACGTCAGTCACCTCCAGACAGACAGGGACCGACGTCGATCGCCTGTGCATTCTAGAACTGGTTGTTGATGAATAGTTAGTTTTTTGAATGGGTTGTTTGCATGTAAAGACTAATTTTAGTCTTGAGTTGCAGTTTCTAATTATTGTAATTAGATGTCTAATTATTGTTTGCATGGGATCTATATAATAGACTCATGGGTTGTATTGTAATTGGTGCTATTTGAGAGAGCTTGGTTAGCTCTTTTAGAGTGAAGAGAGCAAGGGTAGTTCCTCCTAGTTCCACAGGGGTGCTGAGTGTGTATGATCAGGTAGATCTATGGGATAGCAAGATCTGGTAGAAGATCCACTAGGGTACAGGTTTGGAGAATCATAAGGACTTGGTGAGGCAAAGACAAGGGTTCTTTAGGGTGTAGAGAGATCTACATGGTAAGTAAGATCATTTGAGTTACAGGTTGTTGCAAGTTCATGGGAGATCTACTTGGAGTGTGTTGTGTACTCGATTGAGTATGTGTGTATACTCGATGTACTAGCAGTAGTGATACTGACTGGTTAGAGGTGAACAACAACTCTGTGTTTGAGTTGATTTCTGGGACTGTAAATGAGAGAGAGCTTTGATTGAAGATTACTGGAAGTCCTAGAGGTGTGGGAAGCCTCAGAGGTGGAAGAAGAGTGTGGCAACTTCTTTATTTTAATTTCCTTCTGTAAGAGTGTTAATACAATTGGGTATTGTCTCTCATATTCTGTGTTGTTTTTGAATTCTAGTTACTTGTTACTTCTGGTTAAATTCTGCATTTAGTTTCTTGCAAAGGTAATCAATTATGCTTCTGGGTCCTAACAGATTTCATGAATAAAAAATATCAATCATTGATGAAACATAACACATGGCAGCTTGTAGATATTCCACTAGGGAAGAATCCAATTGGTTCTAAATGGGTTTTTTTTAAAATACAAATAAAATGGAAGTATTGACAATAAAAATGCATGACTCATCATAATGGTATTATCAGAAGGAAGGCATTGATTATGAGTATAATTTTTCTCCCACATCCAATATCAAGATTATCATAATGATATTTGCTTTGGCTACATAGTGTGGATGGAAAGTTCATCAAATTGATGTGAAATTTTCCTTTCTAAATGAATATCTATAGTAAGAAGTCTACATGACTCAAAAAATAGATATTCAATAGATATTCTAAATGAGTCATGTAGGCTTCTTACTATAGATATTCATTTAGAAACGAAATTTTCACATTGACTTAATAAAGAAGAAAAAATTATTTAGACTCATCATATAATTTAATGGTCTCAAAAATTCTCCCCAAGTATGGTATATAAAAAATTTGAAGAGTGTCTCATTTAGTATGGATTTTAGATTAATCCTTATGATCCAAATATCTACCTCAAACAATAGGGGGAGATTTTTATTATTTTTATATATGTATATGATCTAGTTATCACTGGTAGTTAAATTAATATGATTGTGGAAATGTATAAATATCTCAATGAATCATTTGACATGATAGATATCAAGATAATAACTATTTTCTATACTAGAAGTATGGAAAAAATGAGTACCACCTATTTATGTCCAAAATTAAATAAACCAAAAAAATTCTCAATAAATTTTGAGTGATGGGTTTTAAACCTATTTATACACCTATGGATACAATCCTTCAATCATCGCATACATATCCATCACCATAAGTAAATAAAACTCTCTGTTGGTAGTTGAATAGGAGTCTTGTTTTCTTGGCATACAACATGCCAGACATCAACTATGTTGTCAACTATCTCTCATAGTTCATGAAGGATCTGAATATGTCTCATTGGAAAAGGGAAAAGAGGATATTGAGATACATAAATTGTATAATGGCTTATGGCCTAGAGTACAATAAGAATGATCAGTTCTTCTTGATAGAATATTTAGGGTTAAATCATGTAGGCAATATTGATAACAAAAGATATACTTCATGATATGTATTTTTTTTATTCTAGTCTTATATCATGGGGTAGAAATAAACAAAAAAAAATCATTCTTATAGCATATCATGCAATAAGATGATTTTCTTGTGAAACAATATGGTTACGTTGCATAATTGAAGGATTGATAGTACCACAAAATCAACCTACCATCCTATATTGTAACAATTAATATGATCTTAAACTTGTTCAATATTTGGATTTTTATGAACACACAAATCACATCATTTTATAGGTAAATTTTATACATGAAAAAATTTAATAACATTACATTCAACTGTATTTTTTCTTAATATAGGAATAACATGCAAATTTCTTCACCAAGTTCCTTACAAGAGACAAATTTGAGGCATTCATTGAATCTCTCACTTGAGATGATATTGAATTATGGGGGTGAGTGTTATAATAACACATGGTGGTTAATTCACCATATTATAATTTTAAATGTGAGTTTTTTATATAAAAAACTAACATAGTATTTAAATATTTAGTTTGTTAGTTAGTTTTTCCCTTCATTTATTTACAACATTGATTTTGTGAGGATATTATTTTTTATGGGTTCTTGTTCATTACTCAGTTATATTACAGTCATCATTATTTGTATAAACAAACCTTTGTAGTGAGTTTATTTTAGGAAAAAAATTGCACAGTATTTAGTTTGTTAGTTTGGTGGTTGTTCTGTCCTCAGTTACAACATTGATATTATTAGGATCCTATGTTCTATGGATTCTTATTTGTTACTTATTCCTATTATAAGGCATTGGTAAAATATCCTTACCACTTATCCAATATGAATTCAAAATATATTATGTCATGTATGTCCTAGGACTCTTTAAAAATCATCTCTTTATCAATCAATTTCTTGGGCGTATCCTAAAGGTTAATTTTGACTATAAAGGAGGTAAAAATATGTGCCTCATTAGAGATAAGTTAAAAATATTGAAAATTTTTACGTCAGCATCTAGAGTTGGGAAAATTTTATAACTTAAATTTATTTAGAGGAACAATCAAACAATTATTGTAAAGGATTCATAATCAATGCATTTATGGCATCAAATATATTGATATGCAAGTTTTAGATACCTAGTTGCACTTAGATATCATAATATGGTGATAGGACTTCATCTACTTAAAATTAATATAGCTTTCTACCCCAGTTATCTTAAAAGAAAATAACATAGAGTTCCATTTGGAAAATATACATTTTAAGCTTTAAAAAAATTATATCTAGTGCATGTTGATCTATGCAGAGCCATGAGACCTAGTCACTATGTGTTTTAGTTTTTTAAGCTCTTTGTTGTTAACCACTCATTAAAAATGTGGGTATATTTTTTATAGACAAAGGACCAAACCTCTAGAATTTTCAAATAATTAAAAACCATTTCAAAAATAAAAACTAGTCATAAATTTGAATCTCTCTACTAATGTTGAGGGGGAGAATACACTAGCAAATAATTTTAAAATTATTTATAATAACATTACATTTCCAAACTAATGGTGTTTAAAAAAGGCATAATTACACTATCATGAAAATGGTGCATTTTATGATTTAGGTTTTAGGTTTGACATGTACACATTGGGTAAAAGTAGTTTTCATAGCAGTTTAAGTATTGAATAGGTCACTTACTATAGTTATTTATGGAGTGACTCCATAAGAATAATGGGCATGACATAAACCATCAATATTTCGGGGCTATAGTTAAGAATAATATTCTAAAAATAAGAGAAGTAAATTAGATAACAAATATATGGCATACTTATTTTGGGGCTATCGTTGAGAATCAATGGCTTGAATAATTATGGGTCCAACAATAATGAAAATATACATAAGCATAAATGTTGAGTTTGATGAGAAATGTAAATATAGTCTACCTTCCACACACTCACTTGATTCAAAAATTAGATTTGTAGATGATAAAATCACTGATGGTGACAATGGTAATGGGGATAATGGTAATGGTCAATTGGATACTAAAGTTCCAACACCCAATAGAATATTTGAATATGTGCCTAAATAGTAGACAATTACAATACAAGATGATAAACTAAATGGAATTCCAAAAACATTCACCAATAGACCAAGGACTCATAGAATGATTTGAGAAAAGGTCAATTTGGTCTTAATGATCACTATTTTTTAATTAATTAAGCCCTCTTAATTTCAAGAAGCTGTAGAATTAAAATCTTGGAATATTTTCATGAATACAAAATATCAATTATTGATGAAACATAAAACATGGCAACTTATAGATCTTCCACCAAAGAAGAAGCCAATCAGTTCCAAAAATATTTTCAAAACAAAATTAAAAAACAATTGGAAGTATTGAAAAACACAAGGCATGACTCATACCAAAATGATATTCTTATAAGGAAAGCATTGATTATGAGGATACTTTTTCTCCCACGGCCAAAATTGAGACTATAAAAATGATTTTTTTTTTGGTTGCACAGTGTGGACAGAATGTTCACTAAATGGATGTGAAAACTGCCTTTCTAAATGAAGATATATAGGAATAAGTCTGCATGACTCAACCAAAAAGTTTTTTCATACCTGGTAAATAAGGAAAAGTATGTAGATTTATAAAATAATTGTATGGTCTTAAAGAGGCTACCCTATCTTGGTATATAAAAATTTAAGAACATCTCTTTTAACATCAATTCTAGATGAGTCTTTATGATCCAAATATATACCTCAAACAACAAGGCAGGGGGAGATTTTGATTATTATTGTATAAGTTGATGATCTAGTCATCACTATTATTTCAATGAAGATGATTGATGAAATGAATAAATATCTCCACCAATCATTTTACATGATATATCTTGAGCTACTAAATTATTATCTTGAATTGGAAGTGTGGAAAATGTGCACCACATATTTGTGTCCCAAATGAAATATACCAAGATAATGTTTAATAAATTTTAGATGATATATTTTAAAACTATTACTACACATATGGATATAATTCTTTGGTTATCTCATACAAATCCATCACCATAAATAAATACAACTCACTCTCATTAGTTGATTCAGAGTCTCATTTACTTGGAATATAATATGCTAGAGATTAACTATGTTGTCAACTATTTGTCATGATTAATGCAAGAGCTGAATATGTCTCATTATAAAATATAAAATAGGATGTTTAGATACATAAATATTACAATGTATTATGGCTTTGAATTAAATAAGAATGAACAATTCTTCTTGGCATGATATTCATTCTCAAATCATGTAGGTAATATTCATGATAGAAAATTCACTTTAAGATATGTGTTATTTTAGGGTTTTGTACATATATCATGGGGAAAAAAGAAATAAAACTTTGTTTCTTGATATTTCACTAAATCATAATATCATGCAACAACAGGAGTCATATGTGAAAATATATGTTTATGTTTCATACTTGAAGGATTAGGAATACCATAGAAGTAACCTACCATATTATATTGTGACAATTAATATGTTCTTTAAAATTTTCAAAAATTGGTGTTTTATGAACACACAAATCACATTGATGTATATGTACATTCATATATGACATTCAATAACATTACATCCATATCTAGTTTTTCCCTATAGAAAAATAACGTGCAGATTTCTTCACCAAGTCACTTGTACGAGATGAATTTGAGGCATTCAGAGAATATCTCTCTTGTTCACTTGAGACCATACTTAATTATGGGGTGGGATGTTATAATAACACATGTTGTTTAATTTACCATAGTATAATTATAGTATAAAACAAATCACGTACTATATAGGTTGTTAGTTTGTTATTTGGTTTTGTCTTTGGGTTATTTACAACATAAATTTTATTAGGATCCTATTTTCTGTGGATTATTTTTTTTTTACCCAATCATATTACAATCATAATTATTTGTATAAATAAACCTTTGTAAATAATAAATGGTTAACTAAATAAATAATTTAATTTCATGCTCAATATACAATTTCCTATAATGTGACCTTTATTACTGCACTCAAAATAAGTGACCATTTTCCCATATTTCTTATAGCCTTTTCCTCCTTGGTATAATTTTATGTATTAACCTATATTATATCTATAATATCCTTCAAATTATTCCCCTTATTTTCCTCCCTAGTTTCAACCTTGGTACCCATTTAAATATTGATTGTGTGGACCTTGTGGTCCCACATTTGACTTTGGTGGTGGTACTTTATAATAATTTGGGGTTGATAACCATGTACCTCTAGGGTTTTGATATAAATTTGAGATATTTAATGTATGTGTTTAACAACTAATTCTCTCCCTCTATACCCATTCCATTCATCTATTGTATTAATCTCTTCATATCATTTAGTTTATGTAACCTCTTTTACAAATAGACACATCTTCTGAACATGTCAGTCCGAACTTCTACATAACCCACACCATAAAATTTATTTGTATAGTTATGGTGATAATATCCTCAATGGTGTCACTGATGTTGGTATCTTTTAATATGGGATCTCTTTTTCCATGTGTCCTTCACCACCACATACCACACACCCTTTGTTTTTACATTTACGATGAGATAGAATATAGCACTTTCATTAAAAAAATTTATTCAAAATTAATAGTATCAACTCTTTCTTTAGGTGTTATAACCCCCCATTGACCACATAATCATTCTCCCTTCTCCAAGATTGTGATTATAATCTTTACACCATTTATAATGTCTCTAAAATTTTATTTAACTTTAATCCATCCATGGAAGGTCATATGTATGGCACCAACCCTAAGATGAACCATTTTATCCTTTATAATTAATTTAATGTGTTTTATTATATTTAGATTAATGGAGTTTTATTCCTAATTAAATAAATAGGTATGAGTTAAGTAAATTAGTAAACAATATGCAAAAATTAAGCTATTGATTTGTGTAAACATATTTTTATTTTTGTCTTTTCTAAGTATAGTAATAAATAAGAGAAATATAAATTAGCTTATTTTGAATGAGCTGGACTAAGATAGGGTCTAATACTGGAGGAGAAACACTGGGAAACTATCAAAAATTGAATTCTAAGGTTTGTTTTTGGATTGGATAGGAGCACCAAAAGTGGGACACCCTACTATTTGATGTTGTAGTCCTTTTTTGACACTATTATCCAAATGGTCTAAGATTTTTAGGTTTTGTTCGATAGGCCTATGTTACCCTGTCAGTGAAATATCAAAGAATGGAAGCCTACAAATCTCATTGTGCATCTATTTTTTAATCTTCAAATCCTTAGGAGCTCTTTGTTATTAAAATTGAATGGAAACTTGGAAAAGATAGAGAAGGGGTTAGTGTTTAAAGGATACACTAGATGCACTTCATACCCCATGTGTGGGCATGTTGCCTATATACCAATACTTTGAGGAGGGATCATACTAATGTAGTTTTCCCTTTTAAGTGCTTGATACAATTGTGTATGATAAATGTAACTAGATGTGAAACTAGATGTACTTTGGATGGATAAGGACTGATGCAAATGTTTGAATAAGTTTGAAATGATCTTGGAATGTTATATAAAAAGAATAAGTAAAAGTGCTTGAGTGTACTTTCTTGTATTCTTGCTTCTCTCTTGTAAATTAATGCCAACCCTTATAAATGGAATTTGAATGGATTTTGATATAGAAATTAATGATCATGGGTTAAATGAATTTGCATTAGGCTGATAATGAAAAGGATAAGGATCTAAAAGAATTTAACTATTAAGACTAATTTTGCACTTGGAAAATAGCACCAAAATTTGGACACCCTAAGTTTCAACACTCCTATCCAAGTTGGGCACTATTGTCCAAAGGAAATGAGACATAGGGAGATGGATTTGGGCCTGAAATATCTATCTATGTCTATAAGGGTTAAGTTTAGAAGGCTATGGATGACTGGGAATCAGTGAAGAAATAGCCTATAAGGGTTGGGTAAGCAAGTAGGAAGACCTATGGATTAGGTGTCATTAGCCATGCTTAAGTCATCCAATTTCACATTTTATATGATTATATTTCAACCCCCCTTTATTATAGTGATGCAGCAAAGTGAAATACTAGGATAAAATAAAGTAAAAAGCATACCTAAACTTACCTATAAGGGAGAAGATCATGAAGTTGTATGATTCTAGATGTGCATAAAGAGAGCACGTTGTGAAGTGTGAATCTACAATGAAAACATAAAATTAGATCAGTTCTTACTAAATACACTATATCTAAAATAAGAATGTATAAAATCTGAGTAAGAGGAAGAGATAGTAATGAATACACCTCATTGGGTATGTGAACCAATACAAAACCTATTGTGATGCTAGGTATGTGTTGAATCAAGAGTAATATCATGAATGGAGTTGAGTGCTTAATTCCCTAAAAATTGGCTCAAGAATGCAAAGGTTGGCCCTTTATCTCCATCATTGCCAACTAAGTGAATTCAATGAATCATGAATGTGCTAATCGATGTCTGGACTATGTGTCCAATCCCTTTGACTAGGTGACTCAAGAATACAAAGGCTAGCCCTTTGGCTCCATTGTTGCCCCGTGAAGTGAAGCTATGAAGTGATACTAGTATAGAATAGATTTCATATGAGATGGCTCATGGAGCCCATGTATTTTCTATAAATATAACAATGTGGCATGGATAGCCTAAATATATACTAGAAACTAAGCCATTCTTGGCCATTTCGAAAGATGGATGTTAGCCTTGTATGAAAGCCACTTCAAAATTGATATAATAGGCTTATGTGAAAGCCAAATCAAGAACTCAGGTACTAAAAAAGTTAAACTTGTATAAAATTTAAACTTGAAAGTGATGTCAACCACTTGTATATGGAGTAAGACATGCAATTGTTGAGAATACTTGGATAATGAATTAAACTCAAAAATAAAAGAAGACCAATGTGCCATGCACATTGCCCCCAATCACTAGTGTCTAGAACATGGATTCTGATCTAGAAGTTATGTAGACTTACTAATCTAAAACTAAAAGTGAGAATCATCATGCCACATATGATAACCCCCTATATCTAGATTCTCTAAGAAAACTATGCTAAAGTACTAATTTTTATTGATCTAGATGTGCAAAAATTGTATCTAAACTAAAATTTTTACCTATTTATAAAAAATCTAAGTGTTTTTATACCTAGACAAGAGTGCCAGAATGAGGACACCCCTATGTTTGGTGTTATTATCCATTTTTAGTGATATTTTATTATGCTAAAACTAGTTGATGATCTAGAATTGTCACTATTTTTATGCTCTGTTCTAATTGGTTTGACCTCTGGATTCTAAACTAGATGATCTAAATGTTATTGTTTTGATTATTAGGAGCTTTGATCTCTGTGATAAAACCCTTGTTTGTTTCCCCCTATTCTAAGGGTAGGAATGATGAACCTACAATGACTGTCCTCAGAAGAAACTGTCCTACAAATGTGTTAAGTTGTATAGATATATGAGATAGCAGTGATATTTGACAAGATATTTGTAGATATAACAATGTTTGTATTGATAGCTTTTTATATCAACATGGGTATGCCTAAATAGATATAATAATGTAAAATCATGTGTAAATTACTAAATTAGAATTGGAAATGTTAGATGTTAGTTATTAGTTGAAGGGATCGATCATGATGTCCATCATGGCATCCAAGAAAGCAAGGAAAATACATGATGTGAATCATGGCATTTCAAACAAGTACAAGAAATCAAGAAAGAATCAAGAATCAAGAAGCATACAGGGATGGCTAAGGGGCCATGAAAATAAGGGACACAGGCACATGTCACTCAAATTATAAATCAAGCATAGAAGGCATGTTTAAATGCCACATACACATACAACTCAAACAAGAAAATTTGGCACAAGGGCCACAGGCACATGGAAGATTACAAGAAAAATACTTTGGAAAATGTCCTAAGGCACACACATGAATAGAATTAAAGGACATTGGAAAATGTCCTAAGTCACAAGCAATATACAAGAAGGAACTAGAAATGCAATCACACAAGCTATGCTAAGCAAGAGGATAAATCATGTAATAAATAAAAAGGTAGAATCACATATAAGTAATCAAAGAAAATGTGAAAGTATGAAAAACATGTGCAGTATAAGACTAAGGTATATGCTAAGAAATACATAAGTGTTAGATACTATTGAAATGTCAATATAGTAATATGTGTAATTTAGAAAGGAATGTACATTAGCATGATAACTCAGAGTGTGTAGTGTAGGATTGACATAACATGGATGGTGTAGTCATGTGAAATATGCCCCTAGTGGATAGGTATATCGATGTGTCAAATGTAAAAGTAAGAATGCCCCCTTAATGGGTAGACTAAAGCAATCAAATAGTTGGATGTCACTGTACACACAAAAAAGGAGATCAAGTGAAGCATGGTAATGTAGATAAATTGACATACAATAGCATGAAATAGAAAATATAAGTCTTAGAATGATAGTAGGAATGAAAATAATGGATGATGCATCTAATAAAAATGTTTTTGGTGTTTTGATATAATTGAATGTTTTTGTATATATTTGAGTTTTTTTTATTATTTTTGTAATTTGATATAAGCTATATACATGTAGAACTGGGAAGAAATTATATTAATCGATGAGGTCATGGTGTCTTGTATAAAACAATTAAATTGTGGATGATTGAATGTCTAAGATTGTGAAGATGAAATCTATGTATGTTGTAGCTACTCTAAAATATTTGAAGTGGAAATTGAATGTGGGGTCCCCTTGTAACTCTGAAAAGTGGATGCAACTATAGGGCTCTTAGGGACCCATATGGAAGTATAAGAATCTCTCTGAACAAGTGCTCTCTATGTATTTTCATGAGACCTTAATGTTATTCTTTGGATGTGAATATCATATCTAGAAGATGTTTAGAATCCTAAAATTATGGACGTGTGTGAACCCTCTATACTGGTAATAGATGTTACAACTATGGCTAGATTTGAAGTGGAATTGTAACTAAAACTATATGAGAAATTGAAATAGGTGGAAGAACTAGAGTTGGTGTTTGTAAGCTAGTAGATGGCTCTAAAGTGGGGGAGTGATGAATCATAAGGAACTCCACCAATTTTAATAACCTAATTAGCATGAACGAATTTCATGCATCTGTGAACTATGGAGGGTACTACCCTAAGTTTTTGAATCCATGGTTGACTAAGTAATATGTTAAAAACTCCTACACTAAGAACTATAGTGAATGGTATTTCCAAATATGTAGGGCCAACATGTAGTGGAAGTACTATCTCACCCAAGGAAATATGTATATTTCCACTAAAACCACTAATAACTATGTCTATCAAAATGATATCTTACTCTAAATAACCCAAATGTTGTAGTAGTGTCAAGGTGCACATGTTAAGGATAGAACCATTATCAATAAGCACACTATGAATAGGTTGATTATGAATATATGCTCTGATAAAAAGTGCATTATAACCTATATTATCTTTCACAATATCCTAATCTAAAAAATATATCAAAGGTCTGACTAGAACTCTGGGCTCATACACACCTATCATACCTCTCAAAGGATGTGCCTCAATTGAAGGTGCTTGGTATGTAGTTGGTGGAGGATGTGCATGGTATGTATGGTGAAAACTTGAGGTGTCCTCTTCCTCCTATTTATAATGTTGTGGAAATGGATCTAATAATATTTTCAAAGCTTTATCTTATGTTGGCTTTATCTTTGGAGGCTCAACTAAAGTGGCCAAATTAATTAAATTGTCATCTAGCAAGTCCTGTATCTTATGTCTTAAACTAATGCATCTATTTGTTGTGTCTCCTAGTACCCTATGAAAATCGCAAAATACATGTTGATCATATCCCCGTAGAAGAGTCTTCATTGGGTCAGATTCCTTGATAGGAGGGAAAGTGATGATTTGACATTATAATAACTACTATTAAACTCTAGCTAGAGAAATTGGTAGATTGGTGAATGTACGACGAGGAGGTGCTGATAAAACCACACGCTAAAGGGGATATGAAGCCTCATTAACTATTGGTTGATTTTGATTCTTATGGTCATTGATTTTGACCTTGTATGGGACTTTGATATTACTCTTGTTTATTGTGTTTGAGATACTTGAGTACTTATGTTTTCCCATTGAAATTAGCTTGGATTCTCTTTCCTTGAGTGTATGACATAATTTGGTGAAGGAAGAGAATATTTTAAACATAATAGATTCATGTAATGTTGGTAGAAGGCTCTATTTAAAGATGTACTATAACTATTGATTAGCCATGGGGCTAGTTAGCTTAGCCAGAATAGTCTTGTATTTAAGAACATAATCCATGAGGGGCTCCTTTGACCTTTGTTTCTACTGAGAATTTTTTTTATAAGATACCTTATCACCAATGTTGATACTAAAATATGCTAGGAACATATCTTCTACAGGATTGAATTTTGTGACCGACTGATTTGGTAGACTATAAAACCATTGTAAAGCATAATCATTTAGACTCCATGACAATAGCTTGGTAAGTATCCAATCATTGGGTACATAATCCAAGCATGTTGCATGAAATTCTCTCAAGTGTGTCTCTGGATCACCATTGCCATCATATAGAGTGAGTTTGGGTTGAACAAAACCTTATGGCAAGGGTGTAGAATCAATATGATGTGCCAATGGTGTATGTAAAAGAGCAAAAAAATCCAAAGCCTACATAGGTATAGTGGTAACTTGCTCAAGATGTATAACCTTGGATTGAAGATATCTTATCTCTTGCACAAGGTCTACCACATTAGGAGAGAGGGATGTACTAGCTATAACTAGTGGCACAGAGGCAGGTTGGACTATTATAAGGGGTTGTTGAGACATATTTGATCTTGTAGTGTTACTTTTAACTAGTTGTTCTATGGTTTAAGAAGATTGACCATTGTTCACTTTTTGTTATTCCTCTTGTAAAATTATAAGCATGTCATCTTGCATATCTGGATGACTTGTTAAGAGTTCTTGAAGTTCTTTTTTATCAGTTTCATTAAAATTAGTATATTAGGCCATTATGAAAGTAGGAAAACAATTTAAAATGTGTTTGAATTTTTTACAATAAGTTTTAGTAGGCAATGTGATAGAAAAAGAAAGTATTGAATATAAGAAATGAAAAGTGTTAAAAATAGCTAATTGGAATTTATGCAAAAAGGATATGGAACTCTCAAACATGTAAGGTGATATCGTAAGAAGCAAATAGGTGATAGTATATACAAATAAGGATTTTTCAAAAATATTTATGCAAAATACTATGAATTTTTGAATTTAAAATTGATTTTTTGAGTTTGATATGTAACTAAAAATTTAGAAAATGATTTGAAAAGTATTGGAAAGTAACTGGGAGCTAGTTAATGCAACTAGAGATTATTGAATGAATTTTTTAAATTAGTACGATAGTTTCAAATTTTTGATATGAATTAATAGAAAATTTGTATAATTTTACTTAGAAAATTTATGAAAAATCAGAAAATATTTATAAAGTTAGAAATATATTTTTCTTAGTGTTTGGAATGTGTTTGTATGCAAGGATCCTATTATGTGCAAGCTAGGGTTTTAACAAAATATGTGATATTTTTGAAATTTCTTTGTAGATTTTTTATTTTTAAATGTAGGAAAAATCAATAAATTATGGAAAAAAATAAAAAATAATTATCCCTAGGGTTTTTAGGTTTTTTGTGTGAAATTTGAAGTAAGTCAGGTTCACCAAATGTTTTATAGTTTTCAAAATAATGGATTTTTATTCCTAATTAAATAAGTAGGTATGAGTAAAGTAAATCAATAAATAATATGTAGAAATTAAGCTACTGATTTGTGTAAATAGATTTGTATTTTTACCTTTTCTAAGTATAGTAATAAATAAGAGAAATCTAACTTAGCTTATTTTGAATGATCTAGACTGAGATAGGGTTTGATACTGGAGGAACAAGACTAGAAAACTATCAAAAACTAGATCTTGAGGTTAATTTCTAGATTGGATAGGAGCATCAAAAGTTAGACACCTTGTTTTTTGGAACTATAGTCCTTTTTTAATACTATTGTCCAAGTGGTCTAAGCTTTTTGGGTTTTGTTTAGAAGGCCTATGTTACCCTAACAATGAAATATAAAAGCCTAGAAGCCTATGGAGCTTGTTATGTGTCTATTTTAAATCTTCAAATCCCTAGGATATATTTATGCTTGAAATTTAATGGAAATTTGGAAAAGATAGAGAAGGGGTTAGTGTGTAAAGGATATGCTAGATGCATTTCACACCCTGTGTGTAGGTATGATACCTACATACCAATACTATGAGGAGGAATCAAGCTAATGTATTTCTCCCATTGAAGTGATTGGTGCAATTATGTATGATAAATTCAAAGGTTTGAATAAGCTTGAAATGATATTGGAAGGTTGTATGCAGAAAATAGGGAAGAGTGCTTGAGTGTACTTGCTTGTATTCTTGCTTCTCTCTTGTAAATGAGTGTCAACCCTTCTAAATGGAATTTTAATGGCCTTTTATAGGGAAATTAATAATCATGGGTTAAATTAATTCATATTAGGCTAACAAGAAAAAGGATAAGGATCTAAAAGAATCGGATCATTATGACTAATTTTGCACTTAGACAATAGCACCAAAATTAGGACACCCTCGGTTTTAATGCTCATATCTACATTGGGCATTGTTGTCTAGAGGGAATGAGACTGGGGAGATGGATTTGGGTTTGAAAGAGCTACCTGGCTCTATAAGGGTTAAGTCTAAAAGGTTATGGATGACTAGGAATCAGTGAAGGAATAACCTAGAAGGGTTGGGTAGGCAAGTAGGAATACCTATGGATTGGGTGTCATTAGCCATGATTAAGTCATCCAATTTCACATTTTATATGACTACACAATGGTTCTTCTAATCTTATCACTAATTTATACCACTAGTAATACTCCTTCATAATCTCATTTTCATTTTACATAAGGTGTCTCATAGTAGTAACACTCTATGTTAGTACATTAGGGTAGTGAAATTCATTTTTAAATGTATTTTATACTTCATCTCATGATATATTATGGTTTGAGATTATATTCATATACCATTTCATTGTGTCATCCTTTAATGTACCCATTAAATCAAACAATTTTATTTGATGACAATTTATCCCATGATTCCTTCAATAGTGATCTAACATGAATAAGTGTTCCTATGAATCTTTTGTATATTTCCCAAACAATAGTATTTTCATGTTTTTTTGTCCCATTATTCACACAATAGATCTATATCTCATTCCTCTTGGATAATTTCTCTTTTTCCTTCTATTTCAAAATTGGAAATTATGTAACCATTACACACTTCTTTAATATCTCTTAGTTTCTTCCTTATTCCTAATATCAGCATAAGGGATGGTGCTTAGTCTATTGGATTTAGATCCTTAAGTAGTATCTTCCAATTTGATGTTTGGAATCAAGTACCTTTTAGGATCTCCATTTAATTTGCTTATTTATCCTCTTCTTATACTTATACTTATTTAAATTATTACTCCTTATAACTAATATATATCTTTTCTTTATCTTCTACATAACTAATTTCTTTATCCTACTCTTTCATATAATTTTTTCCACATCCATGTTATCTTCTAAACTCTTGCCTTCATTATCTACTATGTCCCATTTTATATCCTTATATTCTCTCTTTCTTTTCAATTTCCCTCTTTTCTCTTCTATTTTAATTTTTTATACATTTTATCTCTTCCCTTTTTATTTTATTTTATTTCTATTACTAATCCACTTACATTATCATATCTTATATTTATTCCCCCATCCATCATACTTGATTTCTCCATAATTTACATCCTTTCACAGATCACCCCCATTCTTACACACCATCCCTTAGGTGTTTATCCCCTTAGATAGAGATGACACACATTTTTAATATCTTCTTCTCTTGAAAATGCATATGGGAAAAAATAATATCAACCATTGTCTTCAAAAATATTCTAGACTCTTTAATGTAAATTACTATCCTCTAGGCATAGATAACCAAAGTCTATGTGGTGCCACCAAATGTTGGAATAAAATCTATAACTTGGTCAAAGATGTTTATGTGGTTCAAGATGAGTTTAGTTACATCTAATATATCACAAAGGTTAATATCTAATCTCTATTCATTCACATACATAGTACATAGTATGCATATATTTCCTACTCTAACTCTCTTTATTCATATAAATAATTATAAAACATTTGTTACGTTCTACATATCTATTTACTCAAAACCTATGCATTATTTATCTCTATAATCTTTATCTCTTCTATATTACACCTTATTCATCTTTTTACTCTCTCTTTATCTCCTATGTTCTTCTATTTATTCTTATTATTATTATAATTATATGTTCTCTTTCACACCATTAATATCATTATATAACCTTTAAAATCCAAAGGTTACATCTCTTCACTCAGATTTACTTTTGGTAACAATTAGTTTGTACTTATTTACCTTACTAGTTAACAATTAGAGGATATTTACAAATATATCATAGTATATATGCATTTTACTTATAAAAACTATTATATATTCTTCATCTAAGTATCTAAAACATGACATGAAGTTTTATATGATACCACACTTCAATTTTGGTATGAATGTAGTCCCTATAGTGTAATGTGGTATGATTTTAATCTTTGTAGTGTATATTTATACTCTTATAATTATAGTAAATAATCCTACCAATAACAACTCAGAATGGGTGTCTCACATTATGTTAAACAATTTAAAATTGAAAGTTTCTCAAATTTTTACTAAAGAAAACTCAAGAAAGCAACAAAGAAGGACCACTACCCTCTTCCCTTCTCTAACCAAATCTTGGATGAGGTCATTGGGAATGAGTGCTATAGATTTTTTGATGGATATATTAGGTACAACTAGTTTGCATAGCTGAGAAGGATCAACTAAAGACAACATTCACCACTCCTTGAGGAAAATTATCTTATAGAGTCATGCCATTTGGATTATGTAATGCACTTGTAACCTTTTAGAGCTTAATGAGTAGGGTATTTTAACCATATATTATAATTTAAATCATGTTATTTATTGATGAATTTTATATTTATGGGAACAAGGTTGATCATTTATACCAATTGGAGAAATATTCTCAAAGGTTGGATGAGGCCCAAGCCTTATTGAATCCCAAAAAGTGTATATTTGGAAGCTCTAAAGGTGTCTTTTTAGGACATGTTTTATCTAGACATGGTATTGGTACTAATCTATAAAGGGTTTCAAAAATTATGAAATTAATATTTCCTAGGAATAAAAGTAAGATAGGATCATTATGGCATAATGGATATTACAAAAGGTTCATTAGGAATTTATAAAAAATTACATATCCATTAACTCAATTCCTAAAGAAATATGTTCCCTATGAACCAGGGGAAAAACACTTGAATATTTTGATAAAATTAAGCAAGCCATGATAGCCTCCCCTATTTTGAATAATCATATTAAAACAATATATTAATTATGTATATTGATGATTCAAATGTAGCACTACAATTCACACTCAAAAAAATATACCTCAATGGGAATGATCATCCAATCTACTTTGGGAGTAGGAAAATGAGCAATGTCATAGAAAACTATAGTATAATTGAGAAAGAGGATCTATCTATTATTTTTTTTGTAAAAAAAATTAGGATCTATTTTCTAGGAGAAAATATTTTAGTTTTAATATATCATAATGCTTTCAAATACATTGTAAACAAGCATAACCCATTATGAAGGATAGCAATATGGATACTTTTATTATAGGAGTATGAGTTTGACATTGAGGATAGGCTATATAATCATAATTTCAATGTAGAATAAATTTATTGAGCCTATGATGGTATGGGTTCATATGATGATGATGATGATGATTTTCCAAATACAACCTTACTATCCATTGATGTAGTTTCAAGTGAGTATACAAATATTTGAAATTATTTAAATGATTTAAATTTACCAGATATTACTATTAAAAATATTAAGAAGAATATTTCCCCAAAAAGTCATCCATATTCCATTATACATGGATTTTTGTATCAAAACGGTGTTGATGTAAAATATAAGAGCTTGGTTAGTTGAGAAATAGGAATGTATATGATTGAAGAGTTTCATAATGGTACATGTTGAGGTCACAATTTTGGGCGTGTAATGGTATGGATAATCATTGATGTAGGTTATCACTCACCAAAAAATTTCAAATATTATTTTAAAAATTATAAGATATGATATATTTTGAATATATGGGAATCATAAGACTTATTTATCACCATTATTTCATAATCTACCACTTATCCATTTGAAAAGTGGGGAATAGATATTGTGGGTCTGATTTCACCTATGTCATGAAATATTTTTGTTTCCACTAACTATATATAAATAATATTTTCAAACTTTATTAATTACTGATGCTTTTTATCTTTTAGGAAGCTGTCAAGTCTTAATCTCTCTAAGTTCTTGACCTAAGGGGTGCAATGATAAATGGGTGGGCATACCATTGGTGCTTCATAAGATTGTTGTCCCTTATTTCCATTTGTTATCTAAACACATATCTTAAAAACCACTCCCCTAAGCTTTGCCTCCTATTTTTCACCCTACCCTAGTCATTTACCACCTTCATTATCCCTTTTCCTAACCTAAACCCCTTTTTGGAAGTTTACATAGCTATCCTAGCCACATCAACCCTGTATTATTATTTACAAAGCTTACTAGGAACTAGGTCAACCATGGCTAAAATAGTTCATAAACCTAGTTATTTTTTACCAATTTCAATACTAGGTCAACTGGGTCAACCTTGTCATTCTAAACTTTTAGAAAGGTTTATGGTTAAATCCACCTATATAAACACATTCATTTCACCATTTTTAAGAGAAGAGAAGAATAAGTAAGATACATTGTGCATATACATATCCACCATCCTACTTGAGGAATAAGCTTAGGGTTTCATACTTTCTTTGGAGATATAGATATTGTCTTGTGGAGAAGTCTTTTAGATGCATTGAGAGGTTGTGTAGCCTAGATATGGTTTATCCTTATCATCATTACATACCAAAACAACCTATTGCAAATCACTTTGTCCAAAGGAAACATTGAGGCTTGGCGGATTCATTTTCAAAGGTAAGTATTCCTAACTTTGTTCCTCCTTTATAAGAGTAGATATATATGCATTTGTACTTCTCTGTCATGCATTAGGATTCAATAGATTGATGTGAATATATGTCTTATATGCATGTTTATTTGTATTGTTTATTACCCCCACTTTGTGACACAAGATTTGGTGAGCACTAGATTATATTTTGCTTTACTTGTTATTAGTTTAGTGAATATGAAAACATAGGACCTAGTTAGGGTTATTGCATAGTTTTGCTTGACTGGAGACTTTGGAACCCTCCATAGTGATATTTTTGTGGTAAGAGATCCTTTGATTAAATTTAGTGGATCCATATTGGTCATGACCCCAATTATCTAATGTATCCCCAATCAGAACTATAAGTATGATCTATATTCTTCGAGCTAGAATTGATTTGTAGATATATTGTATTTCCCACTGCATATTTTCTAGTGAACCCAACATGAATCTAACCCTTAAAAGTTTTCTTTCATGCATACATTTCTATCATTTTATTATTTTTCTATATTTACGATACTATGTCAACAAGGCCTATATAGTTATAACTTTTATGTGTAGGTTTAACACATAGTTGTATTAAAATGACTCTATTATTTTTGTGTAGGTATTCATCAAATATATGTTATTCTATCAGATAGGTTGACATAGTACTTTTCTTCAATCCTAGATAACAAACTAAGTCAAATAGGTTGACTTATTCTTCTAGTCAGCATCCAGATAAAAAAAATAAGTTGGGTAGGTGTACTTAGTCTTTTAGTTAGCATTCAAATCAATAAACTATGTCAAATAGGTTGACTTAGTCATCTTATCTTGCTTCAGCAAACAAGGTTTTATAGAACTAGGTCAAACCAATCAACTTAGTTTGCATAACTTGAAAGCAAAATTTAAGGCACTTCAGTAGAAAATTTTCAATCCTTATCATCTTCCAACCCACCAAGGTTCCTATATTTCTCTCTTTATCAATTTAGTACTTCATTACAATTCTATTTTGTGCAAGTTTGTAGTCTTCAAAACTGTAATCCTACAACAAACTAAGTTGACCTAGTTAACTTAGTTCTATAACCTATCTTTTGTCTAAAATACTAAGTTGACCTATTCGACTTTGTTCTTAAATGCTATTACTTACATAGAATTGTAATGACCTAGTCAACTTTATTTTATACTATTTGTGTACAGCATCATCTAAACTAAATCTATACCATTTTTAATTTGGAATTAACAATTATTTGTTAGTAATTAATTCACACTTTCATTTTCATCTATTTACATGCTTAGAGTAGCTCACATAGTCTAATTAGGTGGTTTTTAAAATTGCCATTTAGTTTCACTATTTTTCTCTTTTTGCACACACTACCAAATCACACAATATTAAAAATGCATTTAATATTTGACTTTTTTAAGGCCTACCTACTTGGATTTCATCACCAAGGGGAAAGTTGACTCAATTTTTTTCCCAAGTATAAACATGTGATTAATGGTATATATTGGTAAATCACCCAACACCCTTATTTATATGAGATTATGAATTTAGGAGGTAGGTCCAATACCAATCTCATATCATTAACAACACATATCCCTTTCAACCTAAATGTCTTGAAACCATCCATAGATTGTTTTCTAGTTCCTTACTTTCAGCCAACTTCCTTATCACACTTAAAATAATACTTTATAATAATATAATAACACTCAGGATGACCACTTAATTAGCATTTAATTTTTAATTTGAATGTTTTCTCTCTAATCATTATTTGTTGTGTTGTAAAAAAAAAAATTATCCAGTATTGGTGTAAGGTTTTGTGGTGTGTACCCCAATTGGATCATTCTCATTGATCCAATTTTTTATGTGTTTGCTTCCATTTCTTGTTTCAATTACATTGAAACTTTTTCCCTATTTTTAATACACTATCACTCTATTTGACATAATCTCTTATAGACTATATTTTTCCATATCTATACTACTAAGTTAACTTGGTTGACCCTGTATCTTTATTGGTAGTCAGATTATAGTAATACATCAACTTGATCGACCCTGTATCTTTATCAAACTATGTTTTTCCCTATCTATAGTACTAAGTTGCCCTGGTGGACCATGTACTCTTTTCTACCAGTCAATTTATAGTACTAATTTGACCTAGTCTACCCTGTATCCTTCTTCACTCAATTTACTTCCTTATTTTCAATATTAAGTCAACTTGGTTGACCCTATACTCTTATCTATCTCTTAGATTGAAGAACATAGTCGACCTAGTTGAATCTATATCCTTACTATATCTTAACTTTTACATCAACTTTATCTTCATTAATATTTATCCTTCATCATGAACTTCTTATTTAAAGACAACACTAAGTTGAATCCAATAGATATGATTATTTTTACCAACCCCAATAGGTTCTCCCATAAGTATCTTGTAGCTTTTACCCTAGATGAAAGTAATGTGAATATATCCACTCACACTTCAAACTATGGAACCCTTCCTCATTCCTCTTCAACTCATATCCTCTCTTCTCATTTAAAGATAAACTTGAATTAGAGTATACCCTAGAAATTCTCTTCTTCATCAATGAGTTTCCTCAACATTGAGTATAAGAATTTTTACTATTTACCTTCTCACAATAAGTGGTCAAGTTGAGGAGCCCCATTCACCTTCTCCCACATTTTTGCATGGATTTGAGGATACTAGATTCTTTTTTTATCAACATATTCCCTCTATTTTGACCCTTTATCATACCATGACATCTTCCTCATTGATTTTTTCCACCTTAATGCCTAGTATCTCTACTAACATGGTAGGTTCTACATCTAGTGGGCCTCTTCCTAGATTGGCTCTTCCTAATTATTCAATTAGTGCATCATTTGCTACCCATGGTAATCATGACTCTAGTGCTACTTCTTCTCATCCTTTTACTATTACATTATTTTCCACACAATAAAATCATGTTATTAGTGCCTCACTTACAAATAATTATTTTAAAATGACTATTAGCACCCATAGTGGTACCCAAGCCACTATTACCAATTCCAATGCTTCACACAATGCTAATAATACAACTCAAACCCATCAAATTCTATTACAAAATCTTAATCAAATGAATTATTTCCAAGATAACAATGAAAATAAAATGATGTAAATTCAAAATCATCTTATTCATCTTCAAAACTACTCTCAACAAGTTCCATGGGGAATGCATAACCAAAATTCTCCCCTAATTCCTCTTCAAAATTCTTATGGTAATATTATCACTCAATCTCCCCTTGTTAACAAACCAATCAATCACCTTTAAAATGAGCCTCTTATGCCTAAAATTTCTAACATTGATATAGGAGGTATCACCCCTACCATTGCTTATAATGGGTCAATATATCCCACTCTCCACTTAAAAATATTCAAAAATCTATATAAAGACTGGGTCAAGTTAAATACTTTTGCCACTACCAAGATATTATAAAAAAATCTCATGGGTGATAATTTAAATTGGTAAAACCAACTCAAATCTCATTCCATCACTAATTTGGAATATTTAATCAATTCTCTAGTCCAATAATTTCAAACTAGTGATCTTCCTAAAATACCTTGGCCTATTTTATCAATTATAATCAACTTGAGAACAAATTCATGCAAACTTTCATCAAATGATGAAATACCGTGTCTAAAAAATGTGAAAATAATGTGGCATATGAATACCTCTTTAATCTATTTACCAATGTTCTTTTCCCCAAGTTGTAATATCATGTCCAAAATCTCTCACCATGAACTTTGGATGATCTCATTGACCAATTGAAGCATCAAGATTTCCTCATGCATCAATTTGAGCCATCACAACCTTTTATGGGTACTCACATGTTAATCAAAAATAATAATTATCATGGTATAAATGATGAGGTCACCAATTCCTATTATAACATTCATACTATTCAATCTGTTGTTCCCGTCTAAGCTCTGGAACAAGCTTCTCTTCCCAACCACATCACTAACCATCATTTATCTTCCACAAATCACATCAATGTTCATAAACCTTTATCCTTAGTGAAATTACAAAAAATTATACCAAGGCCTCTTCTACAATAACTTGATCCCACTCATCCCATGAAATCTTGGTATGATGCTAATAAATTTTGTTGATTTCATGCTAGTTGGGGTCATTATTATGAGACTTATAGGTAACTTCGTAACTTGGATATTTATTTCCTTCTTGGTACCAATTTTGACCCTAATTATATCATTTTTAAACATCAACACACCTATAACATTACCTTCAAATCTCATGAAACACAAACTAAATCACAAGATTTAAACCAGGCTAATGCTCATTTATCCTTATATAAATATTCTCTTCCAAATCACCAAGATAACCTAGACAAACTTACCCCTTATACTAATAATGTTGATAGTCTTATTAACCCAATTCCTAAAGATATTGTGTTCAATATGAATAATATGCAAAGGGTGGTTTCCTTCATTGATCCTCATCCCATCCACACTCCTCAATTGTCTCACACTTTTCATGTTATCCAAGACTCTTCTCTAACTCACTATATAGAGTTGGGGAAAGAAGACCTTATATCTTTTGATGAAATAAATATAACACCTCCCTTGTATAATAGTTCTCATACCATTTCTACCATTCTTCCAACCTCTTCACCCATCACCAATGATACTAAAACTTTTCCCAACACTTCTTGTCAAACCAAACTTGTGTCAACTACCCCATCTTCTCAAGATAATCACAAAACTTGTCCTCTAGTTAAACCATCTAAATATTATCAACATAACTTCATGTCCACCTCATCTCCTCCTTCTATGGATCTCCTTCAACACAATGCACCTCTTTCCAATAGTCCCCTTATGGGTTATGATGAATGGGATCTTATCATGGAACTTATTCATCTCCCATCCCAAATCCCATTCCTCAAACTTATTAAAACCTCTTTGCATCATCATGATCATCTTATGTAGATTTTATTTGAAATGAACATCCCTCATCTTCCCCTAGAAATATGGGAAGCCACCTTATCCAGATCAAAATATAGAATTTTAAAATAGTGTGAAGATATTTCCACACATGTTGATGAAAAAATGGACACTTCTCTTTCACTCAAATTCCCTATTACTTTTATGATCCCTGATGAGATTATGCTTCATGTGAATGATACTCCCCTTTTTATCAGTGTCTAAATTATTGATATCCAAGTCAAATGTTCCTTTATTGATGAGGGTTCTAACACTTGTGTTGCCTCTCTTGATTTTATCAAAACCCTTGGATATTTTGAATGTAATCTTAATTCTACATGTAACACATGTCAAGTCTATGACCAAAGGAAAATTCCTCCCTTAGGCTATGTGTGGCTCCCTATCACCATCCCACCCATCACCATTCATATGAAGGTGATGATATTCAACTATCATCTACCTTATAAAATTTCTATTGGTAGGCCATGGACTCCTCGCATGAGAGCATTGTCCTCTTCTACTTGTCAATGTGTCAAATTTCCTCACAATAAAGTGATCTATAGGATTCAAGGTGACACTAACCATTAGAATTTAAAATAATTCCAAATTTATGGTGTGTTCAAGATTCCTACCCTTGAACCCTTGCCAAGCATTCCATTTTATGAATCTCATTATTAACTCGACCCAAGGTTGCAATCGTCAGCCCAAACTCATTAGGAATATACCCCCTAACCTCCTAGATTCTAATGAAAATGAGCTTAAAAATATCAATATCAAGCTTAAAACCTTGAATCTCTCACCTCATCTCATTTATCAACTCCCCCCTTATTTATAGCCTCATTTCCATCAACCACGTAGTGATGATATACCCATTATCCTAACTAATACTTAGTATTCCATTCATCGCACCACATCTAACAACAAGGTCCTCCTTACCTATGTCATTAATCTTAATATGCCTAATTATGAAAATGTATATACCTTAAATTATCCATTATAAAAGGTCTCGTTCAAGCTTGAGATGCTACAATTATTTGTTATCATTCCTCTTTTCTTTAATTTTTTAGTATTTCTTCTAGCATTCCATCCTATATCATTCTTAATTTTAACATTTTTCCTCTTGATTATAGGGTATAGATTGTACACACACCTTCCATTTATAAAGAGCCTCATAGGAGTATAATTATGGATCATGATATGACTAGTCCCTATAACTTTTCTATATACTAGGATCCCTCTAGACAACTTATCCTTGAGATGCTTATGACTATCCTTCAACATTATGTGTTTTCCCCCTTCCCTAGTAGGGCCTAATTTAGATCCTATTCCTATTCCCTCTCTAGTTGAGTATCTTCTTGTTTTATATCCTCTTACACCTTCAATTGAGCCTTTCCCAGTCTCTCCACCAACCCCACCTTCCCTTGGTGATGGTTTTCTCCCTTTACCATTGCTTGCTCCTTTGTCAACCAAATGGGCCAATCAACCATATTGTGATATTTATAAAGTTGTTAATCACTATAATAGAGACTATTCATTATACCAACCTTCCTTAGCTTCCATTTATAATCCTCTTAGTACACCTACAAAGTCTACTAACAAGCATATTTGTTGCTTCTATGACACAAATAATCATTCATCCATACATTGTCATAATTTATGACAATATATCGATACCTTACATCACACTACTCCTTAGCCCATAAATAAGGATATACCTCCCTCAAAATTATTACCTTAATATCTTCCCAAATATAGAGAGGTATACTATGTCTATCACTAATGTACTACTCATCATATTGATCATTCTCACATCCTTTAATAGCATCTCAATTATTACCTCATGACCATTCCTACACCTAATACCCTTCCTCCCATAGGTCACCCTCAAAATAAGGTTCCTTTTCTTCCCTTATGACTCCACCATATGTGGTCCTCTCTCCACCCATGATTCCCTCACCTATGGATCCTTCCTCACTCGCAGATCCCTCTCCACTGGTGACCCATTACTCTCTCATAGAGTCCACTTCCATTCCTTATCTTGAGCATTCCCTACATGATAGTCCTTATCAGCATGATCCTTCAAGTGTTCCTATATTTTCCATTAAAGAGATTTTATGTGAAGTATTCTCTCAACTTTCTTTGAAGATTGATGAAACTCTTGTTGCATTTCAAGTTTAGATTCATAGAGACTTATTAGATGTTATAGATAATGTGTGTGGACAAATATATCATTATTTATGAACATAAGCATGGTGTTATTTCATTTATTTATTTATTTGGATTGGATATGTCCTCTAACTAGACATTTATTTATCTTATATCATTTGACATTGTGTCAAATTCTTATCTATCTTACATGATGACTTTTGTTTTGCACTACATGTTGATTATTATGTCATTATTTTTCCTATGTTCTCTTATGAATACTTTTCTATGATTACATACTTGTTCTTCTTAAGTTCCTTTCTCCATGGTTATCTTTTTATCTTTCATGATTTTTTTATATCTTATATCTATAAACATGGATAATTATTATTGTGATTTGGTTATACAAACCTTGGTCCCTTTAGTCATTCCTTATTTACCATGTGATCAGTTAATAAACAATTCATCTCATTATAATCTCCTTTTATGGATCCACTTTGGATCTCCCCTTATTCCCCTTTCTTACCTTTTAAAAACTAAGCATACACATGGTTGAGACTTGAGATATAATGTTGGTGTAGAGAGGATTACAAAGCAAGTTAGTCACGCATTAGTCCATAAATAATGAAACATTCATAAAGAACCAACTAACCAAGCCTATTTATTCTTATGAGAATTAAAAAGGATATCAAGAAATAAATGAAAGAAATCAACACCATATTACCTTCCCAAATGGATTCACCATACCCATGTGGATCAAAAACATGTTCTCCCTTGATCAAGCATCCTTGTCTTTGTCAACAATGGTGGTAAGCTCCTCCAATGCCTCAAGAACACTCCATAAAACCTAGGATCATGATTCTAAATCAATAAAATATCTTATCAATGAAGCTTACAAGCAAAATATATGATCAAATGCAAAACCTTGTGGAAAATATTCAACATTATAACTTTACAATATTCAAACTTAAAATTCATGTCCATGGCCTCTCTATTTATATGTTTTTTAGATTGGTCAGGATCAACCATGACCGTCCATCTCAAGATTGAGATGTGTGGCCATGGATAATCCTAATATATATAATTAAATCCATATTTATCTTCATCATGACCTTGGAAGAAGGGGCATTGAAGAGGCATGGGAGGAATTGACTAGGCATGGGTGACCCATAATCCTAATATTTGTGGCATTTATGGCCTAGGGATATCTTCCCAAGAAATGATGTCACCTAATGATGCATCTAATAGGAATCAATTTTCAAAAAGAATATTCAAAAACTCTCATGGAAAATTCACTTAAGCTCTTGATTTTGATTGATTAGCCTTAAACAAGGTTAATTTATATTTGTGCAGTCATTTGAAAATTGGCCTTTAATTAATCAAAATGGTCAAAAAATCATATTATTGGGTCATAATCTGACTGGAGAGGAACTATAAGGTGATGTTAGATGTGTTGGATTTGTATTCCAATTTAAGATGTTTCCAACAAAAAATAACAAAGGTACATGATGTGTACCAATGAATTAAAAGAAAGGAGTGATCTAGACCACTAAATGGCAAAATCATCATTTTGACTTGAAATGAATTGATTAGAGTTAGTTGGTCCATAGAATGCATTTCCCTATTTATGTATTCTTTGACCTAAATTGGCACTTGTAAATTAAAAATATGAAAAATTTAGCATGTTTTATGTATTTTAACCTAAAATGTGCATTTGAGATCAATCCGAGTAAGATTGACAATTTCAACACAAATGGTGTTAGGAATTAGATGTCTACAGTTGGTTCATAATTAAGCTTAAGTGTTCTATTCAATCATAACTTTTGATAATTATCTTACTTTAGCCGAGGCCTAAAAATCATTATTGTGTATCACTTTTATCTCTTATGATTGGTCATTTGATGTCCATATGGAGGAGGAATCTTAAAAGTCATAAACATTCAAAAGCCAAATCATTTAACAAAAGGCAATGATCTAAAAAATAACATTCAAAATTTTCAAAATAAAATCACACTAAAAGACATGATTTTAAGCACATCTCCTTTTTCTAATCAAAGCTCAAACTCCACATTTGGTCTCATGATAGATTCAAGGTCCATTAGGGTTTAGTAGATTAGAAAAGGAGAATAATTTTTGTTTCTTTGTTACCTACTTTCTCATGTAAGTACCTAATCTTCACAGTAAATTGATGACTCTATAAGGGGTCCTAAGAAACAAGGAACACATCATGAGAACGTAAGTCCATTTTAATTTTCCTATTCAAAACAACCAACAAGAGTTAATCTTAGTGATGCAGAGCTAAATCAACTATTACACCAAACTCTGCTTATGTCCTTCATGCAATAATCTATTTTGCTCATTCACTCATTCCCTTTAGTATAATCATGGAATAATGGTTAAAATTAAACATCAAAATGTTTAAATATATTTATATTAGTCTTAACTGACCTTCAAACCATCAATAATCCATCATTTAATAAACTGAATCAATATTGTTTCATACACTCACTTTAGCTTCATGACACTCTCACTATGCATCTATGCCAAACTATCTTTTGCTTCGTAATCAACTCACAATGATGATATCAATCACATCAAACCTTCTATTTACTCCTTTTACAACTCTACAGTAGCAACTAAATCAATTTGATTTCTTACCTTCCTTTCACAAGCACCTTTCTAGCTCTTGTCTCCTACTAACCCTATTTATGGGTAAATCTCCTTTTTGGGAGCATCTTACAAACCTTAACCAAAAAATAATTACGTATTAAAGGACCCATTTATCCCATACAACTCATACCTAAACCCTTTGACACAACTCTCAAGGAAAATTATACTTCCTTCTTTAAGCGTATCACCAATTAGTCCTCTATTTATGCAAACCTCCTTTGTCTAAAACATGTAAATAATTTATATACAAAACATTAACATTTATAGATACCAATTAATATCTTATAGGTTAATAATTCACTTTTGGACCTCCTCCTTTTGACAAATTTACTATTTCTATACCACCCTAACTTTTTGAGCCCTTCTCTAGGCCTTATCACAAGCATACAACCCTATTTCTGTACTTGTACATACCTAAGAACTTTGAGACCAACTCCATCAATTATATAACATAATTTAAGGTAAGATTACAAAGTTTATTTTGTTTTCAATTGTTACTTTTCCTTATATGGGCAAAACCCTAAAAACTAGGGTTTCAAACAACTGTGCTAATCAAGGGCGTAAATAATTACCTATCTTTCTCTAAAATAACTTTCAATACAAAATACTAGTTATAATAAATCTACCTAGGATCCTAACAAATTTTTCCTTCAATATAAGCACTCCCATAACCTTCAAAGTAGTCACAAACTTCAAACCTCTATCTCAATTGACTGTATTCTACAAACTAAGCATAGGATAGATAGGGGTTCCTTCATTTAAATGATGGAATTAAACATATTAAACTTAACACCACCTTAATACCCTTCCTAAAACCTTCAAATATGGTCCAATACTCCTTTCAATCTCATTGTAATCCATAATATGTTTCCATACAAGATGACTCAGGCTTTATGATTTTAATATGCCCTTATAAATAGGGTTCTAAGGGTTTGGTTTCCTCTTTCAACCTCAATGTACTCTTTGAATTATAATAGGTTGATATATTTCTAAAATTTCCATTCCAATTTCATTCCCATCTTGTTTTCATCAAAAAGATACCATGCAAAATATAATACACCACCTCCTATCTTGGACTACATACAAAGTCATCACACTCAATGCATATATGGAAAATAGGGTTTATATTACTCCATTCAATAATTTATATTGTCTAATTCCATTCAAATATTTTTAATCTCTCTTCTATGATCATTTAAAACCCTTTCATAAACACTTTGGTACTCAAACAAGATACAAAAAACACAAGCACATAATTTTAGGGTTTATAGACTATATGTTCTCAAAGAACAAAGATTATAATATTGGATTTATTTACTTAAACTTATCCCCTGATCAACACAACAATGTTATTATCATCCCTTCTTATATTTTCATTCTCTAATCTTCCACAAAACCCTATTCCAAAATGATCATATGCTTAAGTTATCTCTTGAACAAAATGAGATGGTCATATACCATGTGACAATCTCCACAAGCAATGATGTATTTCAACTTAATGACATTACCTATCTCACAAAAGAGAGTATGAATTTATCACAAAAACAACATAAATAAATAACCAATGAAGTTTCTTACCACATGAAATATTCAACCACACATATACTCTATTCTTAGTACATTGTCAATGTACTTAGAATTTTTATTAACACAGTCCTATTATTCATCCATTTTCTTTGTCTATAAGTCCATTATTCATCACATTATAATGGAATGAGAGGTTATCCTCTCTAGACTTTCTATCCCACACTAACTACAACTCATATTTAAAACAAAGACTCACAAAATAAGATTCATAACTAAATCTTGAACAAGATTTGTAAACAACCTATTAGACCTATGTGGGGTGGTGGACTGCCACCTCATGAGAAAATGACTTATACATTTATTTTCATTCTAATACCATCATGAGACCATAAAATTTAATTTACAATGTTGGGTTTTCATTTACGCCACCTTACACTCACTTAGACCCACTAAGACATTATAAAAATTTGAATTTCTCTTTTGGAGGGAAAATAAGTTTAAACTCAATTTCAAATTTTCTCCTTCTTAAGACATCTTATATACTTTGTATGATCATTCCAAGATGCCCCTACATCACTTAGTACCACACTTATTTTCCTACATAGCTTTGTGCCTATAGTGAATAGGTACCCTTTTTATATTGATCATCACTAGTTACTTAGTGTTTTTTCATATCCTTAGTGTGCCTCATGTCTCCTAAGATCTTCTCATTAGATGTCTACATTATTCTTTCTACATTTCATTTTTCACTCCCTACAACCCTAATATTCCCCCTTGATAAATATTATTATGTTCACTAATCACTCCCCCTAGGGTTTCCATTTTTGAGTTGTGGTATAAGACCTTGGAAAAGACCAAGCCTTTCTCACAAATTACCAAATTTTCACACTACCATTCCAAACATCCCCTTTTTACCAAAATTTAACAATGTTTCCACCTCACTGGTGTTCCCTTTGTGTGTTGCATTGTAAGACCATGGATAAGACCTGGCCTTCCTCACAAAATTTTCTAATGCCCCATCATAATGAAATTATGTGTCAAATATGAGATAAGATGTGATTGATTATTAATTACACATGATTAAAATTCTTCCCATCTTGATTTAGTATGTTTTATGCTTACTTCATTAATCTCTCACTTTTATCTTCTTATTTTTCAATTGAATGTAAGAATCCAACCACTCTTCTTAAGTTTTTCATACTTCCCAACTTGAATTAGTATGATTAATTTCAGTCCATTTTTCTAATCTTGTTTCTCTTTTATACTTCCTAATGTGATTTAGTATGATTTTTATACCATTTATCTTTCACGTGATTTCCATTTTATTAAATTATTTTCATACTTCTCAACATGAACTAGTGTGATTTTACTTGTTTTAATTTGTGCCAATCTTTTTCATGGTTTAAAAACATTTGTTCTCTTTACCAATTTTTTGGTTTATTATACTTAGTCATATTTTTTTATTACACATTTCCCATCATGATATAGTGTGTGATGCAGTTTTTTTCCATTAATTATACTTTTCTAAGTCATTTTTTCTTTTTTTTTAAAACCATGCATGTGTACTACATAATTCTAGAAAAGAAAAGAAAATACCCCACATATATTTCCCATAGTATATATAACAAAATCAAAATACATGTGCTAGAAAGAAATATATCCATGCGTCAATAACCACAACCAAAATATAACTCATGAGATCAACATCCAATTGTCAAAACAATCTATCTCTATATATCATGTGTTTTTATACAAAAAATGCAAATACATTTCTCTAGCTCTATGGCTAGGCTCTATCATGTCTATCTCATGGCCTAGCCACATTTCCCATAGATGCCTCAAACTATCCCCTTGACATGATGCATTGTAATGTGGTTGTCTAGGATCTCAACCCTGATACCTATCCCTATAGGTTGGCCACTTGGGCCTATACCTATCTTAGCTAGATCATGGTAGCCATATATGTGGCTCTTTCTTGAGCCAAGGCCTGACAAACATGTACCTTTTCTACTCCCACCCTTTTTAGTGTTTACAATATATCCTTACATGCCTATGGATACATCATGGCCTCCCTCAATAGTCTAAACTATCATGCTTGATCTAGGGTAGACAGTACTATAAGATCATCCAACATGGTGAGTTCGTACAACATCATCACCCCATCCAAAATGTCATGAAATGATACCATGATTAGAGATCCCTATATGACCTCTTCGATCATAGGATTTGAAAAATTAAAAATAGATAGATATTAGATCATATATACATCTAAAAATCAATCTATTTGCCTAAAATCATATACAAACTAGTATTTTATCTCAAAGACTAAAAATTAAAACATTTATTACCTATCTCAGTGTCACCAACCATTATTTCCCCATCTACTCGTTCATCAACCGTAGTCTCTCCATCAACCCATCCCTTAAGAACCTCATCTATGGGATGCCTCCCTATCAAATCAAAACCTAGAGTCACCACCCATACACATTTTAGGCCTTTCCTCAATAGTGCCTCTAACTACCAGCTCTACCCTGGGTTGACTACCAGGTCATCCTATGTCACCACCCTCTATGCTCAATCATAATGTTGGAATCTCCATCAATGGTGCAATTGAGGTGGTTATTTCCCCTCTTACTATGGTTCCTATTGTGATACCTATTTCACCCCTACATCCACATCCATGTCATCTCTTCCAGCTATCATATATTGTACTCAACTAGTCCATGGTCTCACATACTATGGCCTGATCTTTGCTCTATCAGCTAGTGATCCTCCTCCTCACCCCCTTATCTCTCTCACATGCCATGCCTCAAATGTGGGTACTACTATAGGATCCAATGGGTGAGGGAGTAAAAATTATCCTAGAAAGTGTGTCACTAGTTGTGGTTCTACCCACCAAGTATAGTGGCCCGTGATCTGCACTCAAGCCAACCCTAGTGTTACAGTCACCCAACTCAACCAAATAATATCAATATGTGAATATGGTTATCACACAATATCTCTTTATTTGAATATTTATATAAATGAAAAATGGGGCATGACCTACACTACCTAATCCCATCTCCATCTCATAACTTGAGGTAACCTATCATCAACCACATGGGGCAACCCAGTTAGACAATACATCAAGAACCTCTCATATATCCAAGTGCTTATTAATACCATTGATCCCATTTTATTCTACCCTTTAGATATCATCTCATACATATCATTCATGATCTAGACCCAAATGATAAACCCAAAATCATTGAGTGCCCCTGATCCAAAATGGATTGGCATAAGGCTATCATATATAATGGTACCTTACCATCTAACTTGTGACACAACACTTGTGTTATCACAAGACAATTCAAAACCTTCTACTTATCTAGAATCTATAAAATATATATCTAATTAACTCAACCTTATCCCTAGGTAGATCCTATCTAAGCACATCTCCCACCTAACTAATGCTTGTCTCTATTCCAAATCATCTAGTATCCTTGTGATCATTGATGTCCCCTTATAGGCAATCTAAACAAAGTATGAATGTCCTCTAATATGACATATACCTCTATGGTATCCCCATATACCACCCATCAAAAATTATTGGTCAACCATTCCCATGCTCCAAGGAACATGACAATATGATCAACACTCAATGGGATGTATCTCATCTTCATGATACTTCTCAAGCCTAATGCAACCAACATAGCTCTGTCCACATCCATTAGGTCCTCCAATAAATTGGGGAACCATAAGGCATAAATAAATCACCAAAATATTTTTCATATCTATAAAATATCAAAAATCAAAGGATGTATTAGATCTCCATATCACTCATAATCAATCTACATTTTTACAAAATTCACAAAAATAAACTAGTTTGATTTAGCTTTTTCATTTCCTTCCAAGAATGACCTATTAAAAACTACATTAGACTTTGAAATACTAAGTCATCCACTTACTTATAGACTAAGTCATTCCAATAGTACTATATCATCCCCTTTCAACCTCTATAGTACTAGGTTAGCCAAGTGCATTAGTACTATATTGACCCCTTTTAGCCTATTCATACTATGTCGGCCACTTACTTAAAAACTAAGTCAGCTCATTCATAATACATAAACCACTTAATTAAAATATAATTTATCCCATTCACACTATGTCATCCCCATTCCTTAACTAACTAATTTTCCCACTTAATACGAAGTCAGTCCATTAGTTTTTTACCTAACTAATGAAGTTGGCCATTTACCACTAAGTCAACCCATTAGTCTTTTTTTGTCCTCTGTAAACTAAGTTGACATGGTTGACCTTGTTTGTTCAATATGATAACTTTTTAACTAATTTATATAAATGTTTTGGGCATTTATTATTTTGACTCCTTCCTACCCATTACCCTGTTTGAAGCCTGGTATCCCTAAAAATTCCCTAGGGTTCATTTTGGTATCTATATTTTGGCTAATTATCAAAAAATTATATAAATCACTCGATTTAAAATATAAATAATTAAAAAAATTAAATTTTTATTTACTTACATGTGCTGCACTCACTACAGCCACTATGCATCCTCCCCATCTCATCTATCGTCTCCTCACCATTCTGGCTCTCTTGGCTCTCACTAGGTCTCTCAAAGCTCTATTTTTCTCAGAAAAGTAAATAATACCAAATGAATTCTTTCTTACCCTATTTATATTTACTATTCAAAATTATTTACTCTTAAAATATTTACCATTATATTTCTTATTTTGATCATATATTTATCTCTACTAACTCTTTTTCCAAAATGTAAAATGTTCTAGAATGATGACTTCATAGAGAATTGTTTCCACTATTATAAGCCTATATTGCAAAAAAAATGATTTTTCACTCTTTTTTTCTAATATGTATAGGTTTTCCATATGTTCTTAACATTGGAAACCTTCACATCTATCACATCTCCTTTTTATCTACAACATTAAGGTAAGGGTATGTGTTTTTCAATTTTATCCTTTCATTTATATTATTTGCTCTTTACTGCACTTTATTCAACTTTAGTGTTATGTGTCACTATGTTCTTTTCTTAAATCACCATCCCCTATTGCACCTACATGACACATGATGAAATTTGAGTGGGGCATATATATACACCTAATATTTTAAAATTTTATTAATTATTGATGCTTTCTATCTTGAAACAACATATCAAGTCTCAATTTATTTGAGTGCATTCCCTAAGGGGTGTATTGAGAAAGGGGTGAGCAGACCATTGGTGCTTCACTAGAATTTTATCCCTTATTTTCATTTTCTATCTATACACTTATCTCCTAAAAAAAAACTCCCCTAAGCTTTGAATCATATTTTGAACCCTTATCTAGACATTTACCATCTTCATTATCCCTTTTCCTAACCTAAACCCCTTTTTGGAAATTTACATGACTATGTCAGTGGCATCGACCCTGTATTGCTATTTACAAAGCTTACTAGGAACTAAGTCGGACATGGCCAACATAGTTCATAGACCTAGTTAGTTTTTTCCAATTTCAATACTAGGTTAACTGGGTTGACCTTATCTACCTAAACTTTTGGAAAGGTTTAGGGTTAAATCTACCTATATAAACACATTCATTTTTCCATTTCTAAGAGAAGAGAAGAAGAATTAAGATATGTTATGCATATACTTATCCACCATTATACTTGAGGAGCAAGATTATGGTTTCATACTTTATTTAGATATATGGATCTTGTATTATGGATAAGCCTTTTGGATGCATTGATAAGTTGTGTATCCTAGATCTGATTTATCCTTGTCATCCTCACATACCACAAAAACCTCTTGTGAGGTACCTTGGTCAAGGGAGAGATTGAGGCTCGACGGGTTCATAGTTGAAGGTAAGTATTACTAACTTTGTTCCTCCTTTGTAAGAGTAGATAGATATGCATTTTCACTTCTCTTCCATGCATTAGGATTTCATAGACATTGATGTGAGTATATGCATTCTATGAATGTTTAATTTTATTTTTTATTTCCCCCACTTTGTGCCACAAGATTTTGTGAGCACTATATTAGATTTTAATTTACTTTTTATTAGTTTAGTGAATATGAAAACATAGGACCTAGTGAGGGTTATTACGTAGTTTTGCTTGATTGGAGGCTTTGGAACCCTCCCTAGTGATATTATTGTGGTAAGATATCCCTTGATTAGGTTTAGCAAATCCATATTGTTCATGACCTCGATTATCTAATGTATCCCTAATTAGAAGTGTAAGTAGGATCTATCTTCTCTGAGCTAGGTTTGATTTGTAGATCTATTATATTTTACATTGCATACACTAAATACTTGAATAAGTGGGTTGAGGCCAGACATATGAAAATAGATTTTATGTATGAATTGTCAATATTATTATAAGAGCAAACTATTACAAGATTTTATTTCCATTATAAATTTTAATGTATCAAGGTAGTTAAATAATGAATTAACAACTGAAATCATTATAAAATAGTTTTTTCATCAAGCATAAGAATATAAAAACCTATAATACAAGTAAAAATGGATAGGTAGAGAAAACAAATCATTTATTATGATATATTATTGACAAAGATGTAGCTTTATAGCAACACACATGGGACAAGTGGGTTCATATAGCATTATGGGCATATATGGCCACATCAAAATAAATAATAGGTTATTTTCATTTTAATCTTACTTATAGTATTGATCTTATCCTTCCCATTAGTTTCATTTTTTGAATTTAAGATTTTATGTCCATTAAAGGATTGATTTTCAAGTGGATCTATAAGCTATAGGTTGGTGCATCTTCATATTTTAGGTGAAATGTGACCAACAAAAAGGGGCACCATTTTTAATAAAAATATGTAGGAGGAGTACTTCTTGACCAAATTTGACATTTTGTAAAATTTGATTCAACCCCCTACTTTTTAAGAAAATTAGAAGTTTATCTATGTCCTATAGGGGTGCCATTTTAATCCAAATGCTCCACTTATGCCTAGCCTAGTCTTAATTCAAGTCTAGCCCTTTGTATTAGCCAAGTCAATGAGGGTCAACCTTAGTTAAACATGGTCAAACCTGGTAAAAGTCATGAATTATGTTATTTTGGTCCTAATATTGTTTTAAATATTATTTAAGACATATTTAGTTCATTTAATTACTTTTATCATGTTCAATATGCAAAAATTACCTTATGGGCCCACCTTGAGATAAGAAGGGAGAATTGTATAGATGGACAAGTGACTAACCTATCACCAAGCTAGAATTAAATGTGGGAAATGTTAGATAATGTTAGAATCTGGTTATGATAATTCAAGAAGTAGTTATAGTCAGAAAAGATCAGTTTCACGTTATTTTGAGGGCCTTTATGGCACTTGTACAAAATAGATCATCTCATTTTTAGATGGAAATGACATCAAGGTGTCTATTCATCTCTAAAAAATAATTTCCATGCTTATATTGTATGAAAAATTCATAAAATTTCATCTCTTTCTTCTTTTCCTCTCTTCTTATCTTGGCAAGCAAAAAAGAAGCAACTTCAAGCATGTAATACAAACCCTATAGGTGAAATGGGAGGGAGTGATTCTACAAGGGGATATTGTTATAATTCCTCTTCACATCCATAATATTAACAAAAATATAGGTGTATTCTCCTTCATGAACCAATTCTAACACTGTAAGTATCTTTTTCTATGTTTACAACAAGGAGGGAGTGACTTTTTACAATCATCTTCATTTATTTTTTTTGGTTTAATAATTCCATGTTTTTTAGAGGTGTCCAAAAGATTTTTAAGGTGTTCTTGTAGGTTATAAATTACTCATTTGGGTTGTAAATCCATCAATAATGCAAATAAGCCTCTTTAGGCTTGTTTTCCACTTTGGGTCAGTGTACTACCTTCTTCTCAAAAGGAGTACACCTACAGGTAATTTTGAGAAGTCCTCCAAACCAAAATGAGGAAATTGGACAAGGTTATATCTATTTTGGATGATATGGACATGTTTTATTAGCACAAGCCTTCTCATAAGGCCTAAAACTATGCATTTCTTCATTGTCTCCTCTCACTGCCCCTTCCAACTCATTCTAACCTATAGGAGGCCATGAACAGAGGAATATGGAAGATAGAGATGGTATAGGGGTATTTCATCAAGGTTATATGTATTATTTTCCACATGGTAGATAATAATTCACTCACCAAGGATCTAAAGAGAAGTGAGATTGCAAAACATAAAGGATGACTGAGTTTTGTTCCTCAGTCCCTCAACACACCAAACAAAGATCCTAAGGGTCTTTTGGGTTTTCATAAAGTGAAGGTATGATTATTTTAAGATATCATCTTGTGGTAATTTTTTATTCCCACCTAAAAACAACACCTATACCATGTTTTAACTTGAAAGGAGAAAGAGAAGGTGGATTTTGAAACATCCCAAAATGGTTAAAAAGCATTGAAAAAAGGTAGTAATCTCTATAGGATTCTAAGGGGAAGGTTGATGGTTACATCATATGAGGAAGTATTAAGCATGTGAAAATATAGGAAACACTTAAAAGTACTATAATAATCAGTCCTAATCACTTAGGTGATATATAAATAGAATATTGCATCAAGTGACATTTTGAGCCCATCTCATGTCTGTACATAGGGTAGAGAGATAGTGAGGGCAATGTTTCTTGTCTTAGCACAAAGGAGATGGTGTTAAAGGTTTCCAAATAATTAAGGATATCCTATAATGAATTATTCAATTCTAAATTAAAACTTAACAAGCCTTATATACCCCTAAACATGCTTTAAATGACTAAATACAACCTACATGCCTGGATTATCCATATATAGCTAGGATTATTAGTTGGTCTCAGTCAGGGCTAAGGAAGGTTTTTGAAGCTCAATTAGATCATGTAAGTGGATGAAATGACATAGTATGATTATATGAAGGAAAAAAAAGGAATGGCATACATTTTAAGTCTAGTTATCTATCAACATGTATCTACAGGCCTATGAACATGCATATACAATTAGAGGTATTGAAGTTTGAAATCAATTTGGATTAGGGTGGTTTTGAGCCCAAGTAGAGCATGAAAATAAATTTTAATGATGAAACATGATGATATAGATACAAACAAATTTTTGTATGGACTTTTGAGATTAAAAAACTCACCTTAGAAACCTATAGGGAAAGCAAATTGTGCACCTACAGTCAGGCATAAAGGAAAAACATAATCAAACCATGGGAGTATATGTGGAGATTTAAGACTTGTGACAAGGTCAGTGAAGGTTTATTTACCTCAAATAGATAAAATGACCTTTATAATCTCTATTCCCATGATCCTCACAATCCTAATGTGCTCAAATGAAGTTTGTCTCAGTCCTATAGGTAGTGGTAAGAATGAAAGGGTAAAGGAGTGACCTAATACCAAACATGAAGACTATGATGGAAAGGTTAAAAATATTATAATATTAATACCTAGTATCAAATAAATTATTTTTCATACTTAAAACACTCACAACATGCCTAATGACCTTTTCATCCATACAAGATTTGTCTCAGTCCGTACAAACAGGCTTGGAGACCTTGGAACAAAGGGAAAACAAGGGTTTCTCATTGAAAAGGGGGTTCAAGACTAATCCCAAAGCTCCATGAGCTTGAAATGAAGATGAGAAACATGTCTAAGTAGCATTTGACAAAGTAAATTTCATGTATGTATTATCTATAGGCAAATCTGAACAAAAAACATGTAGAAAATATGGTTTTGACCCCTTTTTGATAAAATTGAGATGGTTAGACCACTTAGGAATGAAATATAACCAAAAAATTTGGTAAAATTAGTCATAAGGACCTTTTTGAGCTCAAAAAATATTCACTTTTCTCATCCAAGTGGGCATAATATCCTCTATTTTGTCTCAAAGGTAGGTCAATCCTTTCATGCACAAAAATGGTAGTTTTTTGGGAAGAGTGAAGCATGGAGGGCTTGTACTCATTATAATTATCCAAGGAGGTTTGGAAAGTTGGGGGACACATTAATTAACATAAAAAACTATATTTTAGGGTTGTAATGCCAATAGGGTGGAAAATACAAAGAGGTCTACAGATAGGCCTAACAATGAAACATATAAATCTAGCCCCTAAGGTAAAGTCACTCCAAGTTATAAGCTTAACCAAACATTCCAATGTCCTAAATTACTTCCATGGGAGTGAGGATGATTTGTTAAAGCTGTTATAATACTTGGTAAGTGTAAATAGAGGGTCATGTAGCTCAAAAATGCAAATTGGCTCATTGGCAAGGTGAAGGCCTTATTCTAACCAGAGGTCATTTCCATTTTTTTCATTTAGTGATCCATTAAAGGTGATATATAGTGTTTATTTGGTATATATAGAGATGGTACAACCTCTTGTTGGCAAAATAACTCCATAAGAAGCCATTTTTTGGCCTTAAGAGTACTCAAACCCTCACAAGAAGCATAAAAATGACTCAAAGGTCAAATTTGGACACTCATACCTTCCATAATATTTTTCATGGGAAAATAATCCATTTGGACATGTTAGTGAGGGTCCTTGAAGAGATATCAATAGCATTTAGAAAGGGTTTTAATGTTTGACCTTTATGAACAAAGGTTAAGAGTTCAGGCCACTTTAAACCCTTATATAACCCTCACAAGGATCAGATTGGAGAAAAATTTCCATTAGAGAATATAAATGAAAGGGAAGGGCCATTAAACCACCTAAAATATTTATATGATTATTATAGGATCCCACACATGTGTTTTGTTTGTATGAAATTATATAGATCAAGGGAAAACAAGTCTTATTTTGACTATTTTGAATGGTTTGAAAGATAAAAGAGGAGTTATAAGATGGAAAAAACTTTTTAAGGAATATTTATACTTAAGATAACTCCAAAAATTCATATAATCTCATATATAAACCTATAATTGTACTAACTAGTCTCTCACTTTCAGCCAATCCAGTGAGCTAGCTAGTGAACACTTGTGAAAAATGGTGAAAAGAAACTAGGGAAGCCTTTCAAAGGTTTTTTTGATTGAAAGTGGTGATTTTGGAACCTTTTAAAGTGACATTCCCTCTTATTCATGGATCAATTTGGAAAATTTGGATATTTTGAATAACAAGTGTATAAGGTGCATGGAAAAGAATCATTTTGAAACTATCAGAGATGATTTTGCATGTCCATAAGAATAGGGATGGTCAGGGATAAATCCAATGCATGCGGGAACTTTTTTATATCCACTGTTGATCATACCAACCATTATGCCTGACCATATGTAGATAAAATGTAGTTTTGGAAGGTGAATCATGAAGGTAGTTTCTTATGCCAGAACTACAAGTTTTGTGCCACTTTTCACCATTCTTATGACTTATTTTGGATAAGTAGACCTATATGACATGGAATATCTCACCCCACACCTCTTCCACATGTAAATTTAATTTAATCTCTCAATGTGACACATTTCCAAGTTACCCTTGGACTTCCTTTGCTTATTCTTACTCTCAAAGTTATAAATATACATTATCTTGGCTCATTTGAGCAGCCTCCATTGGTTGATGGAGAAACTATGACCAAATTTGTACTTTAAGAACTCTTGAAGAAATATACAAGCGTTATTTCCACTCATATTTTATAATATTTATTAATGACTTGAATCATTATTGGTCTAGTCTACTAAATATTATCTTTTCTAGCTTTTACTCTTGATGGTCTACCAATTTGCAGAAAGGAGATTGTTGTAGGTCTTTGCTAGTATTCTTTCCTAAGTGTATATATATCCTATAATTGGTCCATGATTATATCCATCTTTTTAATCATTAATCCCCTTCATAATAATCACATACCTTCTTGAATCTATCATATGAAACATTAATGAAGCAATGGATCCTAAGGAGCACATACCTTCTTGAATCTAGCATGTGAGTCATGTGTATGAAACATCCTTGTTTGTCTTTAAGTAGTGGTTTCAGTCAAGTGAGAGGACATTATATATTGGTGCATCACCCTTTTTAGTTGTCTTTCTTAATCCCTTTTCATTTTCAAGTTATTAAGTTAAAGAGAAAGCTTCAAAGAGTGCATCAAGGGGAGCTAGCCCCTCATCTAGATATTCATTTCTCAACATTGTCACCCATAGCAAGAAAAATGTCTCCATGGTGCCACTTCGATGAGGAGAATTAGGAATCTTCTCATGGTTGAAAATAACAGTGTCAATAGTACTTTAAATGTAAGATTAAGTGGTTCCCTTTTTAGGTAAATATCTTGGCCTTGACATATGATTCTTGTCATCATAAGAGAAAGCACAATAAGCTCTTTCCTAAATAGATGGGACCATAGAATATAGTATTATTTCATGATGATGGGACACATAAAATTAAATAATTTCACATCACTCTAATAAATAAATTCATCAACCATGATAGGTTAGATTTAGTTCAAACACCAGCATCATAATTTTCTATGACAATCTACTCCAAGGATGGAGTAAAAGCTGAGGGGAATATGTCAGCACCAAAAGTTTCCCTCCAATATTTATTTTTCATTATAAAAAATGTTATAAATAATTATATGTAAAATGTGATTATAGGTAGCATTTATTATAATTTATCAGTGCTTGCCAATGAATAACGGTGCACACCATATAATGTCATAAATTAAATGTAATTTTTCCATGGTAATGGTCAAATAGGTTTAGGGAATATTTTTAAAATTATGGTCCATAATAAAAAGTAAATATTTGTTATAAATGGTCATTATAATTTCAAAATATCACTATCATGTTAAGTAGGTCACAGGGTAAAGGTGGTCCCAAATAAATAATATTTTATTTTTAATGATTTTAAAAGAAATATTTCATGAATCTTTTGGAATATTTGGTTTATTATTAATTAAGTTGATAAAAAGGTGATTAGATAAGAATTTTATTTTTTAGGATGTGTCATGTCAAAAACTAATTCTACCTAAGTTATATTTGAGATATGTATTCCAATCAGTTACAGAGGATGAGATGGAATGTCTTGAGATACTATAAAAGGATGCATACCCTCCCCCTCACACATAATAAGGAAGACACATATAAGGATATATAAAGAGATAGACAAGGAATACATAAGGATAATCCTATATTATTATAGATAGAGTGTCAATGAAGCTATTGATTTGTGTGAACATGAAGTTTATCCAAGAAAAGTTATTGAAAGGGATAGTGAGTGCAGTCAAAGTGGAATTGGTAACAAGTGGTGAAAGACAAGTTCACCTTTTGGGTGAGATTGTACATAAAATTCTAATAATATAGTTATTTGTTACATTTTATCATTATGTAAATAATTTGAACCATTTTTCTTGTTATTTGTGTATTGTGCTTGTTGAGTTGTCTCTATTTTAACCCCTCCCCACCCCCCCCCCCCCCCCCCCCCCCCCCCCCCCCCCCCCACAACCAAAGTTATGCCTTTTTGATATAATCATAACATAAGTAGTTATCAATGAAATATATCTTGAGTGTTGGATTGGGTTGGTAGGCATGTTTAATAACTAATTTAAATCATAGATAATTAGTATCTATCATACTCATAGTGTCAAATATCACAAAATTTCAAGTAAAAGAGTCTCATGAGTTCATTTGGCTATATTTCGAGGTATGTTTACTTGAGACCAATGCTTTTTTATGATTTCATTTTTGGAAAGAATAATTATATTAAGTATAATCTTATGAATATTTTTGAATTTGGAAAGAAATATTTGAATGAATAATGAAAATAATATAAATATGTTTTTGAAATATTAATGACTCTAAATGGTGAAAACTTACTCTTACCATGTAGTGGGAAGTGTTTCATACTAAGTTTCAAATCTCACCCTGTTGCTTCGAATATGAGTTGTTATTGTAAGGTATATTAAGGTTAGATTAAATTATATTAGTTTTTTTTTTCTATTCTTATTTTCTTAGTTAGTGTTTGTTTTCCTAATTTCACAAAATAGTTTGTTTAGCTTAGGTGTTAGTACAATAAGCCATAATAATGGAAAAAAAACTAATACATTTTAACACTTATCAATTATTGATTTCATTTGAGTTCACATTGTTAAATTAATTCCATAGAGGCCATAATCACTTTTAATTAGTTTATAAATTTTAAATTTAATGTGAAATGTTTACAATTTTAGAAAAGCTAGTGAAATTTTGGATGAACATTGATATTATGTGTAATTACCTTATGTTTTCAATGGGGTTTTGGGTATATTAGTGTTAGATTAAATTATACTAGTATTTTTTTTTTTGTTATATTTTTATTTTCATAGTTAGTGTTTACTTTCCTACTTTCACAATATAGTTTATTATGCTTAGGTGTAAGTAAAATAAGCCCTACTAAAGAAAAAATCAAAATTAAGCCATATTTCCACACATCAATTGCTATTACCTTGAGTATACATTATTTAATGCATTCCATATAGGCCATGCTCACTTTAAATTAGTTGATAAGCTTTAGGTTCAATGTGAATGGTTAAAATTTTAGAAAAGTTGGTAATTTCTTGGATGAACATTAATGTGTGTAACTACCTTATGTTTTCAATTAGGAAATAAGTGTTTATTTCATAATTATCATTAAATAAATAATGACTTATACATTGAAAAATATTTTTTACTACATATAATCAATTTAAAATGGCCTTAAGGTATATAAAATTTCAAAGGAAAGATCACTTGTTATTAAAAGAAATCTGCAATCCATATACCTTGTATACATTGGGTCCCAACCATTTGAGAGATTAAAAATAACAAATAAAAAAGAGGGAATCTATTTTCCTGAAAGGATGATTAGTGTTTCTATTCATTTTTTTGCTTTTTATATTCAGAAGAAATAAGAAACTAAAGAGAAATGGTTAGGGGTTAGATGATACACGGATGAAGTTGCACACCATATTCAGACAATTGAAGGAGCTCCTCTTTGGCTGTGGAAGATGACACCTGTAGAGAGAAAGAGACTAAAATAGACAAAGAGATTGTTAGATAGATATATGGTGGACTACCAAGTGATATGCTCAGTCCCAGAAGTGCAAAGACTTCCTCAGAGGGATGACAATCCACTTATTTGGCAAAAAGAGTGATATATAAAAGAAATAATGAAAGACTGAGAGAGAGAAAGAGATAACACATACCTCTATTCTGTTCTCGATCTTCCATAGTCACTGATGTAGGTGGTCCTACCGGCGTCAGTTAGTCAATGTTGCTGATGTCGGTTATGCTGCCGACGTCGGTAGGGGCAATGGTCCTTAGATGGGACTCAGGGTTATGTCCGTGGTCGACAGAGGGATTCTGTGGGTTTAAAAGCTCTGTGCGGGGTTGCATGGAGACAAATAAGGTCCGTAGAAGGACAAAGGTAGAGGCTAGGTTGTCAAAAAGGGTAAGAGTGAGAGGAAGGCTTTTCAGCCTCTCTAAGGAAAAATCTGGGTCTAGTTGAAGGTCGGGTCTAGTCTGGTCTAGTTAATAGTATTTAGAAGAAGTAACTAAAAACTAATTACTAATGCTTTCTAAATTACTAAAATGAAAGGGCAAAAGAAATACTTAGCTCTGGTGAGATGAAGAACCAAGGTGTTGAATTCTTGTACCTATTGTGGCTTGATGCTGAAGACCTCGTGTAATGTTCTAATTCAATCCAGAGTCATTTGCATAGAGTCTCTGTGGCCAAGGGAGTGTTAGTTGAAGTCTAATGCCTAGTGATGTCTCAGAGTCTGAGAGGAAGAGAGAGTAGTCGATTCCAGAGTCCAAGAGCTAGATTCTTAATTTGTGATTCATGATTAGCCATTTTGGAGGTTAGAACTTGGTTTAAGTAAACCGACGTTGGTGATCCCACCGGCGTCGGCCGATAGTTAATCGATGTCGGTGGCTGAAGAATGAGTAAAAGGGCTAAGAAGCCCATTCTTCATCCTCCAAGTGAATTTGTTGGTTGGGGAATGGTCAAATGATGGGGTTAATATGCATGAGAGTTAGTTAGGAGGTTAGGGGGGAGTAAGAATAGGTCTTGGGTGAGAAATAGTCTAAGGGCGAGGTGTCCAAAGTGAGGTGTCATGGGTGAGGTCATTAATTTAAAATAAGTATTTTATTTTAAATTAATAAAGTGTGTGGGTTAGGAATGTTTAGAAGTGGACCAAGGGGGGGTCGATCAAGGAGTAGACACAATTTTGGTGTCTACATTTTCCCCTTTTTGTCTTGTTGGTTGTTCTGACAAACTACAAGACAAAAATAGGAGTAAGTTGCCACAGGTATGGGATGAGGTCTTTTTCTTGTCTTGTTGGTTGTTCTGACGAATTACAAGACAAAAAGAAAGTGTAAATTGCCCTGAGGTATAGGAAATGGGATTCTTAGCCCTTTTATTTGTTCTTCAGTCACCGATGTTGGTCACCTATCGGCCAACACCGGTGGGATTACTAACGTCGGTTTACTTAAACCGAGTTCTAAACCCCAAAATGGCTAATCATGAATCATGAACCACACTCTTGGACTCTCAAATCGACTTCCTCTCAGACTCTCTCTCTCCTTACGATTGTGGGTTTGAGTCCCAACAGGCGTGCCAAAATATTTCTACTCATTTTTGCAATTTAATATTCAGAAGAAATAAGAAACTAAAGATAAATGGTCAGGGGTTAGATGATACTCGGATGAAGTTATGCATTGTATCCAAGTGATAAGAGATAACACATACCTATATTTTTTTGTCAGTCTTCCACAGTCACCTATGTTGGTGGTCTTGCTAGCATTGGTTAGTCAATGTTACCGATGTCGGTTAGGCTGCCAACGTCGATAGGGGCAATGGTCCTTGGATGGGACTCAGGGTTATGTCCATGGTTGACAGAGGGATTTTGTGGGTTTAAAAGGTCTGTGAAGGGTTACAGGGAGATGAATAAGGTCCGTAGAAGGACAAAGGTAGAGGCTAGGTTGTCAAAAAGGGTAAGGGTGAGAGGAAGGCTTTTCAGCCTCTCCAGGGAAAAAGCTAGGTCTAGTTGAAGGTTGGGTCTGGTCTGGTTGATAGTATTTATAAGTAGTAACTAAAAACTAATTACTAATGCTTTCTAAATTACTGAAATGAAAGGGTAGAAGAAATACTTAGCTTTGGTGAGATGAATAACCAAGGTGTTGAATGCTTGTACCTATTGTGGCTTGATGTTGAAGACCTCGTGCAATGTTCTAATTCAATCCAGAGTCATTTGCATAGAGTCTCTATGGCCAAGGGAGTGTTAGTTGAAGTCTAATGCCTGGTGATGTCTCAAAGTCTAAGAGGAAGAGAGAGCAGTCGATTCCAGAGTCCAAGAGCCAGATTCTCAGTTTGTGATTCATGATTAGCCATTTTGGAGGTTAGAACTCAGTTTAAGTAAATTGATGTTAGTGATCCCACTGGCGTCGACCGATAGTTGACCGATGTCGACGGCTGAAGAATGAGTAAAAGGGATAAGAATCATGTTCTTCATCCACCAAGTGCATTTTTTGGTTGGGGAACGGTCAAATGATGGGGTTAATACACACAAGAGTTAGTTAGGAGGTTAGGGGGGAGTAAGAATAGGTCTTGGGTGAGTCATAGGGTGAGAAATAGTCTAAGGGCAAGGTGTCCAAGGTGAGGTGTCATGGGTGAGGTCATTAATTTAAAATAAGTATTTCATTTTAAATTAATAAAGTGTGTGGGTTAGGAATGTTTAGAAGTGGACCAAGGGGGGGTCGATCAAGAAGTAGACACAATTTTGGTGTCTACATTTGCCTATTTTTGTCTTGTTGGTTGTTCTGACAAACTGCAAGACAAAAATAGGAGTAAGTTGCCCTAGGTATGGGATGAGGTCTTTTTCTTGTCTTGTTGGTTGTTCTGACGAACTACAAGACAAAAAAAAGTGTAAATTGCCCCAAGGTATGGGATGAGGTATTCCCCCTCAAAGTGGGAGTCGAGGGAAGGGAACCCAAAATCGGGTGCCGATTTGATAGATGGTGGATGGTATGGTGAAGTTGGAGTGTGAACGCTGCAATAGTTGAGATTGCGCGTATACCACTTCACGTGATAGTCTGGTCAAATTTTTATAGGTAAGGTCAAGGAGTGCTAAAATTGAAATAACCGGTCCCCAGCATTTAGTCATAGCTGATTGGGTTATTCGATCCAAGCTGTAGCTCCAATGGTCATCACGTTCCAAGTATCCTGGGCTTAGGAAGTGCTCTTGGAAAACATGAAAATGTCACAAGTAGTGGGGATCAACTTGGGCATGATTCGATACTTGTGAGGGTTGTAATGTGGGTTTCATATAATTTGCTAACCATTCATGAGGTAGCATAAATGCAATCCAAACAACTAAGGCAAAGTTGTCTTGAAAATGGTCGTAGTCTGAGGAGATAGTTGCGATCTCCAAGGTCATTGGTCGAGTCGATTTGAGATATGAGTGATCTCAAATGGTTGTTTGATGTGATCAGGGAGATGGCTGTGATCTCCAATGTGCCCCATGAGAAGTCAAAAGTGACTTCTATAGTGTCAGGCTGGTTGTTTGGTTATGATTTAAAAGTTATATGGCTTGTCCATCAAATAGATGAAAGAACGAATGGCCATCATCATTAGGGGGATGAACGAGAGAATGGCCGAGCTAACCTCAAAAGATTGAGTGTTGCCTACATAGGCCATATTTTAAGGGTCTCAAGCCAATGTAGTTCTGAATGGTTGATAGTTATTTTCATCATGTTATAAATGATGAGTGTATGATGATGTTACAGCCTTTTCCATATTATGTGATGGTGTATTCTATAATATTAGTTATATGATTTTTCATCCCTATCAATTTTCCATATTTGTGGTGGTGTATGCCAAAAATGAAATGAGTATGATGATGTTACAGCCTTTTCCATATTATTTGATGGTGTATTTTGTAACATTGGTTATGTCTGGTTGATAGTTTCTATGTGTATTGTTGTTCGTAGAAACTAGTGTGAAAGGGCTATGTCATGTGCATGGTCTAAAAATGTTTGGTTTGGTTGGGTTAGTTTTGGTTTGGTTGTATGTGACGAAGATGTATAATAAGTGAAAGGCATGTTTCTCTTTCATTGACAAGGACTATAATGATGGCATAGATAGGGCTTTTGGAGACAAAAGCCCCGTTCATGCATTACGTTGTTGACCGTTGGTTTATGTTAGAGAAGTAATCGAATCACTTGACATTAAGTGAGCTCAAAATGCCTTGAGTATGTTGGAGTGATAGGTGTGATTAGGTGATATGTCAGGATAGGGTAACCTTTTTTAGCAAGGATAACTTTGCCCCTTTTTATAGATGACCCTAAGAACGACTATAGACAAGTCCATGACTTTATAGTTTGTCAGTCAGTTCTTTTTTTTTTTGGTAGACTAATCAATGCGAGAAGTCCACTTGGGGATGTTGTGTTGTTTTGTGGTCAGGTTGTGCTATGTATGTAGCAGTATTTAGGCATAGCCATCCTTCGAGGGAGTGGTTTATATTCTACTTTGTATGTGTTGATGTCTAGTTGTCCTTTAAGGGAGCAATCTAGTAATTGCAGCAATTATGTAGCTATCCTTTAAGGGAGCAGTCTACATTTATAGTTTATGACCTTTTGTATAGGCATCCCCATTTTATATATACATTTTTTGACTAAATTTTTGGTCATGAACTAGACTATAGAGGTTTAGGGGTCTCCCTTTTATTATGACAAAGCATTCATGCTTGACAAAAAGGGTTGATTAATGTAGGGAAAATGGGTTAAAAGAAATAGGCATGATGATGATGGGGGTTTACTCAAGGGATGAGCTCAAGTTAAATGTCAAGTGAATGAGTACTTGACTAATAGTAGACTGGTTGAAGATGTAAGGCATTAAAGGGCTCAGGTTCTGGTCGGCCTTCAAAAGAAGATGGACGATAAGTCCCTGATCCATGCGTTATGATGTAAGGTCCGAGCCAATTAGGAGCCAACTTGTCCCATTTGCTTCATTCCACATTGGTCACATGATGGTTGAGGATGAGATCTCTAATATTGAAATCTTGCTCTTTTATATTTTGGTTGTAGGCATGATTTGGTTGATGTTGGATGTGGAGTCGGTTAGTATGTTGTTGGTATTTGGTATAATGCTGAACATAGTCGTTGTAGTCTTGGTTAAGAGTGGGCCAATAATAGCCCAGGCAGAAGATGTGCTTGGCAACTACATTACCACTGAAATGTCCCCCACAAAGCCCATCATGGACTTGTTTGATGACATGGGATGTCTCAGTGGTTGTTAGGCATTGGATAAGGAGGCCGTCTAGACCTCATTTGTAGAGATGACCCCCTAGCATGGTGTAGCAAGCGATACTCTTGATAAAAGCTCACTATCTATTGCTAGAGAATTTGGGTGGTATGATAGAATATGTTAAGTAGTCAACAAGTCGCTTATACCAAATGTCGTGTGGACTAGAGAGGTTAGGAGGAATTTTCCCCAGAGATGATGGTCGAGATGTGCCCAAGATATAAATCTTGGGTTGTGTTGGTTGAGAGGTCTTGAAAAATAATGGATATGTCAAAGGTGTAGAAATCTGGTCTTTGCCTTCATTTTTCATGGTTTGGGGCCTAATGGCCACATTAATAGTGTTGATTTCAAATAAAGGGGTGGAAGGTGGTTGAGGGGTCATAGTCTTATGTTGGGATCCCGATTTAGGTGAAGAGGTTTGGGATGTATGGGATGGTGTCAATAGTTGGTCAAAAATGTGGTCAAGAGAAGCCTCAATGTGAGGGGTGTCTTTTTTCAGGTGTCGATGAATGACAACCTTAAGGGCACAACAATGCTCGGTATCATGCCCAGGTGTGTGATGATACCAGCAAATTTTAGTGTCATCGAACCAAGATGGTTTTGGTCTGAGAGGTCGGTATGGCTTAATAGGCAGGAGGATAATGCTCGAGGACTACAATAATCAACATAACATCGAAGCTTTAGAACCCTTTAATGGGTCTGTGCTCTTTGTTGCAGTGGGAGTTAACAACTTCTATTTAGGAGTTGTTGGGGGAGTTTGTCATATCATATTTTTGATTGGTGGTGTGGACATATGTGTAGATGGTAGATGTGTCAAATTTGTTGGAGGAAGTATGTTTTTGATGGGTTGAAGGAGTAATGGAGGCAATTTGTTGTTGTTATGTGTTGGAGTAGGAAGCACTCCTATGAAGGTGGATGGGTGTGGGCCCAAAATAGAGGGCAATGGTGATGGTGGGGGAGTAATTATCTGACATGGTTTAGCAGCCCTCTTTAGTATGGTGTGAGGACTACTATTGTGTGAGGCAAGGTTCAAATCTACCTTTATCAAATCTTCTTTAGCTGAAATAAGTGAAGTGGCAAGTTCCTCTCTCGGCGGAGAAGGGATTGGAGACTGTGGCTCTTTAGTTGGATAGAGCGCAGGGATAATCATGGCTTCGTCGTGTGGTCTAGTAGTGGGGAAGGTATGATCCCCCATTGATGATAAGAAGGATGAGGGTGAGGCAGTCGGAATTGATGTCGTCAAGGCATCCTCCAATATGTGAGAGGTCAAAGTAGATTCTCCCACATGTGAAAGAGGGGTGGATGGAGGATTATCCTCCATTGGTGGAGGCAAAATAGGAGAGGAAGGCTCCTCTACCCATGGTGGAAAAATAGGAGAAGAGGGATCTTCTACCTGTGGTGGACAAATAGGAGAAGAGGGATCTTCTACCTGTGGTGGACAAATAGGAGAAGAGGGCTCTTCTACCTATGGTGGACAAATAGGAGAAGAGGGCTCTTCTTCTTGTGGTGGACAAATAGGTTGACTAACCTCTTCAGACTGTGAAAGAGGTCAATTAGGAATAAAAGGTGAGACCGTGTTAACCGTGCATATATTGTGCTCTTGAAGGTCATCGGCCATGGTCTGAATGTTATGTTGACTTGGGGGATGACTAGGGAATGGTTGCCTAAAGATGTCCATGTTTTGGTTAGGTGGCACATTTGGGTTATCCAAAACAAGATCCCCCTTGTCTAACATGTCTTGAATGATGTTTTTGAAGGTTTTGCAGTTGTCTGTGTCATGACCCTTGACATGATGATAATTACAAAAGTCATTTTCACTGTACCATGTAGGGATAAGTTTTGAGGGGTCAAATTAGGGTGGTCGAATTTGAGGGAGATTGAGGACCCCCTGCTTGATGAGTTTATCCAACACAAAAGTGTATGACTCTCCTATTGGAGTGTATTGATGCTATATGTATTGTTGTTGGAATTGTCGTGTAATGCTTTGAGATGTGGAAGGTTCGGATTGGTTAGTTGTGGTTGATGAAGATGATCTAAGTACCACAGCATTTGCTGATCCCTTAGATTTGGAATTGGAAGAAGAAGATTTGGATGAAGGGTCATTGGATTTTGTGTTAGTATTATGCAATTAGACCTTGTCTTCTTTGACTGCAAGGAGTTTGAGCTTCTTAGCCATGGTGAAAGCTTTGTCAAATGTGTGGAATCTTTGGACCCACAAAGTAGATGAGATGTGTTTGGCACATGCTTGTGAAAAGAGCTCAATGAGCTCAGGTTGAGGTAAAGAAAAGGAGAGTTGGTTGATTAAGCCTCTCCATCGAGCAACAAAATCAGCTATTGATTCATCGTCGAATTATCTGATAGAGTATAGGTCCGTGATGGAGACCTTTTTAGTGATGTTGATTGAAAAGTGGTCAAGAAATAGTTCAGCTAGTTGAGTGAATGTGAAAAGAGAGTGACTAGTAATAGAACTATACCAATCAAGGGTAGCACCAGAAAGTGACATGGGAAATGTGTGTAGTAACAATGCATCATCATGTGCTATAAGGTAACAAGCATGTCTAAACACTCGTAGATGTTGTTGTGGGTCCTCTTTACTCTAAAAGTGAGTAAACTTGGGAAGTTCCCACTGACTAGGATATGGTCAGATTGGGACTAAAGGATGAATGGGTTCATTATAGATTTGTTCATATGAGGGAAATTAATTGAACTGAAAATGGATGTCTCAAGGTAAGACATCTTATCCATCAACATCTTGATTAGATCGGTTGATGGATTGGCAGGTGGGATGCCCCCTAGGTTGTAAGGTACCTAGAAGGCATTAAGAAGGGTGTATGACGTACTTGGTTGCACTTGTATTGGCACCACGTATTGGTAGTTCGTCATAGGGACTGATGTTGAAGTCAAGGGGGCTTGTGCTGTAAAGTTGGAGGGCATAAATTGACTAGATACTGCCAAAGGTGGTTGAATGGCGGCATTGGTAAAAGGATAGGTAGTCATTCCCAAGTTTATAGGCGCAAGAGTATGTGGAGTCAAGACAATCAAGTTTTGATAACATGTAGAACTTGGTTGAATTGATTATGGTTGAGGGGGTATAAAAACCCCGATGGAGGTAGGTCTAAAAATAGAAGGGGAGGCCAAATCTTGACGATTGGCCATGGTCAAGTTGTTAGTTGAGGCAATGGCCTGGGTGTCTATGGGTTGAGTTATAGAGGTCATTGGTATGACTGCCATTTCAACTAAGGAGGTTGGCATCCCATAAACTAGGTTACCTGAAGAATCCCGCGTTTGGCTTCTCACGAGATAGTGCTGAAGATCCTTGACATTGAGGTCAAAGAACCTTTCAAAGTCTTGATCCCCTTCGAGAACAATAAGAGGTTGAGTTGGGGTTAGTTGAATAGGAGTACATTCAGTTTTTGAATTATACTCCATTTGGTGACTTGATATAGAAGGCAAAGGTGAAGGTGGTTGTTGACTCGCGTGGTCAACAAGAGTTTTGGCCTGACTGTGTGTCAAAACCATTGAATGAAAAAAGGGTCAGGTTCCAAAAATTGTGTTTTTTTAGTTTTAGAAAACCAAAAGTGGTGTTTTATAGCAAGAATGTTGGGTTTTCAGCTTGCTATTTTGAGAGAAAAATTGTTGATAGTGACCGACGTCGGTGGAAAAACTAATGTCAGTGAAGATATGTTGCTGATGTTGGTGGAAAAACTGACGTCAGTTAGGATGAGTTGCTGACATCGGTTGAAAAACCAATGTCAGTGACTGTGTATTTCCAAAAACTCAAAAAACTGAAAGTTTTTGGAAGAAAAAGAAAGTCTTGAGTTGTTTTTGAAGCTCAAAATAATTCATCCTTACCAACTCAAAAAACCAGATAAAAATAGAAAAGTAGATGAAGGCAAGCAAAATCTAAATGTTTAGTTCCTAAGAATAAATTTTAGAATCGTGTTGGCTTATGCCTTAGAAGAATATGTTTGGGAAAGTGGGCTTTTAGAACAGGTACTAAAAGAAGCAGTCTAAGGTTGGTTTCGGGTTAAGTTTTGGTGCTCAAAGTCTTTGTTAGGTTCCGTACATGGCCTGGTGCTAGGAGCTTGCTCCCCTCACTTCACGACCCTAGAGCCAAGCTGGGTCACTTAGCCAATATATACTTCTCCTAGAGTTTATAATCTACCAGAGAATAGAGTGGGTCCTCCTCTTGGTGGTGAAATCCAAGTAGGATCACCGAGAAGGGTAAGGTATCCGCTAGGTGATGAAATCCTAGACGAACCTTGTCTCAGGTAAGTTTAGATGTTTGATTGTGAAAGTGGTCAGGTTGTGTAACATATGTGCACTATGATTTATTTATAATGTGATTTTAATTACTAGATGAGCTAAATATGCATTCAAGTAGGAGTGAAATGCATTTAACTTTTAGCCCAAATTGAAATGTTTTGTTCAGATGAAAACAAGTGAGGAAAAGGTTAAGAGCATGAATTTCACTACTCTAAGATGCAAGAAAGAGGTGACAAGAAGAAAAAGAAAGATTCTTTTTAACTTGCTAATGGTGTCTTTTTGAAAGAAAAAGAAAGAAGAGGAAGGATGCAAGAAGAGAATCTAATGCATCTATATGAAAGTTTGCCTTTTCAGAAGAAATGAACCCAAGGAAAACTCCAGGGGTCCCACCGGGTGTGTCAGAATGTTTCTATAAGTTTTTTTTCTTTTTATATTCAGAAGAAATAAGAAACTAAAGATAAATGGTCAGGGGTTAGATGATACCCGGATGAAGTTGTGCACCGTATCCAGATGATTGAAGGAGCTCCTCTTTGGCTGTGGAGGATGACACCTATAGAGAGAAAGAGACTAAAATAGACAAAGAAATTGTTAGATAGATATATGGTGGATTGCCAAGTGATATGCTCGGTCCCAGAAGTGAAAAGACTTCCTCATAGGGATGACAGTCCACTTATTTGATAGAAAGAGTGATATATAAAAGAAATAATGAAAGACTGAGAGAGAGAAAGAGATAACACGTACCTATATTTTGTTGTTGATCTTCCATAGTCACCGATGTCAGTGGTCCTATTGGCGTTAGTTAGTCAATGTTATTGATGTCATTTAGGCTGGCGACATCGACAGGGGCAATGGTCCTTAGACGGGACTCAAGGTTATGTCCGTGGTCGACAGAGGGATTCTATGGGTTTAAAAGCTCTGTGCAGGGTTACAGGGAGATGAATAAGGTATGTAGAAGGACAAAGGTAGAGGCTAGGTTGTCAAAAAGGGTAAGGGTGAGAGGAAGGATTTTTAGCCTCTCCAGGGAAAAAGCCGAGTCTGGTTGAAGGTCGGGTCTAGTTTGGTTGATAGTATTTAGAAGTAGTAACTAAAAAATAATTACTAATGCTTTCTAAATTACTAAAATGAAAGGGCAAAAGAAATACTTAGCTCTGGTGAGATGAAGAACCAAGGTGTTGAATGCTTGTACCTATTGTGGCTTGATGCTAAAGACCTCGTGCAATGTTCTAATTCAATCCAGAGTCATTTGCATAGATTCTCTATGGCCAAGGGAGCGTTAGTTGAAGTATAATGCCTGGTGATGTCTCAGAGTCTGAGAGGAAGAGAGAGCAGTCGATTCTAGAGTCGAAGAGCCAGATTCCCAATTTGTGATTTGTGATTAGCTGTTTTGGAGGTTAGAACTCAGTTTAAGTAAACCAACGTTAGCAATCTTGCCGACATCAGGCGACAGTTGATCGACGTCGGTGGCTGAAGAATGAGTAAAAGGGCTAAGAATCCCATTCTTCATCTGCCAAGTGCATTTTTTGGTTGGGGAACAGTCAAATGATAGGGTTAATACGCACTAGAGTTAGTTAGGAGGTTAGGGGGGAGTAAGAATAGGTCTTGGATGAGTCATAGGGTGATAAATAGTCTAAGGGTGAGGTGTCCAAGGTGAGGTGTCATGGGTGAGGTCATTAATTTAAAATAAGTATTTTATTTTAAATTAATAAAGTGTGTGGGTTAGGAATGTTTAGAAGTGGATCAAGGGGGGGTCGATCAAGGAGTAGACACAATTTTGGTGTCTACAATTAGAGAAACCTCCATCAAGGCTATGGATTCTTATATGGAAACGAATCAAAAACTGCAATGTGTCTAAAAATATATTTGTCAAAGTTATAGAGGCTTAGATAACAATGGAGCAAATACTCAATGCTCCCCTTTCAATCCATTCCCATAAAAAATGAAAAATCTGATATCTATTATAAGTTTTGATCAAATGATAAATCTCAAACTATATTAGAATCCTTAAAGGAAATGTAGATGTCGAACCCTGTTATGTTATGTGATAAGATTAAAATTAATGTTTAGATTTATTTTGAAATTTTTGATATTTTTTGCATAATTAATTTATTTATTATCCAAATAACCCCTATATTTCATATTATAAACAACTTTCTCCCCATAAAATTTTCCTTTTATTGTGATCAATATGCCCTATTTATTCATAGGAAATAGGGACCCTTTTTTATCCTGAACAGATACCATAAATTTTTTTTTCATAATACATCAAGGCTAAATTATTAATTTGAGACATGGATAAGGTATATATTAACTTCAATTATTCATATTTTTTTTTAATATCCTAATGTTTACTATGGCCACATGCCTAAGACCCAAGCCTAGAGGTTATGTTACCCTTGAGATCCTACTCTTTGAATTAGATAATAAATTAAAATTTATTAGTACATAAAATAATAGGCTTATGCTTACAAAAGAGATGAGTAATTAATTCCATCATGGATTCTATGATTCCAAACCATGATGGCATGGCCATTTGGGACAAGCCACATATCCCCAAGACCTCATGGACCATCTTTTGATACTTATGTGACTCTTTTGTTCACTAAAAACCTAGGATTTTACCACATTTGGTGGTCACTTTTCAATAATCATTTTTTCATTATTAATACTTTATTTCATGTGTTTAAATAAGGAAAATTAATTATATTTTTTAATCATAAGGATCCATAATTGTGATTCCTCTTACCCTCCTCCTTCCTATGATTATGCATTTACTCTTCATGCTTAATACAAGATAGAAAGAGACCATATTTAACATAAAAAATCATTCAAAGTGATTTTAGACCTTCTTGCACCTTATTGGGCCTTCTCACACCCTTTCAAACCTTCATGCCAGACCTTACCACAAGCTTGCCATAAGATGTAACTTGTCCAAAATGTGTTTGTTTCAGTTAGATCCATTTCCAAATGGCTAGAAATAGTCATTTTTTGGTGAGTAAAACCTTTATCATCCCTATATCAATTTTAAACTTGCCTTAAACTTGATTTTCTAATTATACTTTGATTTATTCTCCCTCTAAATAAGAATTCACACTTTCACTTACTATTTGGACTAGATTCAATGCTTTACTCCATAGTTGCTCATGCATTCATTATTACTTAATCTTATTTTATATTACTTATAATTGATTTGTGAACTTATATTAGCTCTCATACCTCCTACTTGATCCTACCTCAATCTCTCTTCTAGATTGTTAACACCAGATTGGATAGAGCTCTTCTCACAAATCAATCTTCTTTTGATCATGATCAAACTTGGACACTTGGTTGGTATTTTATTGAATTATTATTGAGTTGGATTAGAGGGTACCTTTTTTGCATAGTGAAATCATTATTTTTTCATAGTGTAATTTTATTTCTAGTGTTATATATTTCATGTTAGAGTTATTTTCATATTAAACAAGCATTTCACATAGATTATAAAAAACCTATACATTTCCATTTGAAATCATCTTTCATACCTTAAGGTTCCACATTTATGAATGGTTATTTATTCTTGAAATTGATTACTTGTTTATATATCTTTTCTTCCCTATTTAAATCACATTATTAATATCTTTTAGTTTCTTGCATTTTTTTGGTTTGACCATTAGAGATACTTACTTCTGCGTTAAGCTTGATCATGTTAGCCCTAACTTGGTTTTATAATTTAATATTTGAACTAGTACAGGCCATAGAATTATATAGATACCTTATACCTCTAGTGGTTTCATGTATCTTTCATCCCAATAGGTGTTGGCTTATTACCCCTATGCCAAACCCTAGTGGCTCATTTAGATTCTAGGGTCTACATTTGAGCACACCTGGTGGGACCTTCTATAAGGCTTCATTCTAGTTATATTATATTTAGAGATATATTATCCCATTTCATGTAATTAGATGCAAGTATTTGTTTCAGTTATGTTTTATCTCTCTCTATAGTTGTTTGATCTTGCTTTAGTTTTTCATCCTCCTACCTACTAGTTTTCTAATAATTTGCCTTTTTTCTTTATTTCCTAGTTATTATTGTTTCATTATGTCCATAGCTAGTCTCACACCTATAGGATGAAATTCCCACCACATTTAATGGAAATACTCTAAGCTCACTCTTAAATAGATTGAGACTATAATAGAATGACACAAAGCCTTTAAGATCCAATATGTATCCATGTCCATGCCAGGTTATCATGACCCTTTAATGTTTCATAGGGAATGAGATTGGAAAGTGTAAAGCTAATGGACTCACTCCCCTTCAATAGTTTGATATTTACATATCTAAGGATGTCACCTTATGACTTTACAATACTCCAAATTCACCCATAAGGAGTGAATATGACCCCTTACACATTTGAGTCTTGATGAGCTATGTATGATCATAAATTATTATCTCAGGTAGATTCACATGAATGTCAAGCACTAATATTTTCATAATAGTAGGTGGTGTGTTATTTTTATAGATAAAACCAACACTCATTCCATTTTGAGTGCCTTGGTTAGTTATTGTTTTATTCCCCACCCCTTCTTGATGGGAGAATCTACAATAATAACCCCTATCATACCTACTAAGAGACATAAGCATTTGAACTTGGTTCATAATTTATATCATATTAAGCCTTCCCCTCTTCTTAATCATTCCTTTAGGGTCTCAAACAATTCTACTTATTTCAGCTAGGACTATAGGTTATAGATCCATGGGATGCATATCATGAGTATCAACACCCTTGTATCTATTATGCCCTTAGATTATAGTGCATCTGGGGATATGTGTGGATGACTTGTGGCTTACATAAATTCATATTATATTATTTTAATATGGTTATAAGACCTCATCCACTCCCTATATTTCTCCACTTATCAAACCCAATGATAATTTGGATGTGTTCACAGAGCCTCTTCATCAGCATGAAAAGGAATATAATAATAATAAGAAGAATAAAGTAAATGTTAAAGCCCATTGATTACTTATCAATCTTATACCTCTTTCGGTTCCTCTTCCTTGGTTAACCCAAAAAAATAAGGCCAAGTGTGATAGTAGGAATGCCATTGTTGATACATGTATAACCTCTATTAGTTATGATGTCTTTGTCAACACGTGCTCAGGTTGGTTGACTGAACCCATTAGAGATACTAGTATTAAAGGTATCATAGTCCCACCCACAAGGGAAATAAATCCCAAATTCAAGTTTCACATTCAATGTAATATCCCTCTACAACATATGTAGTTCCCTTACTCTCTCATAGAGGATTTGCAATCCCTCTTTATCAGGATCTCCATTTAGAACCTTCTATTCCTTTAGCCTAAGTATAGTGGCCTCATATTTTATGATCTTGGTCTCTTTATTAAGGTTCCAATACATGATTATGTTGAGATTTTGTTCAACTCAAACATCTCAATCACCCTCACTTACCTACCTTATCATTTGACCCCACCTCCTTTCCAAACCCTTCCATTTTAGCAAAAAGGGATAGGTTCTCAATCCACATTAAGACTTTGATAAATTATTGTCTCATAGCTATATGAATCATCAACTATGGTGTCACATTGAATATCATGCCTTTTTAGGTGTTTAATGATATGGGTATTATCCATAGGAAGATTTATGACTCACTATAAATGTGTTAGTTTCAAAAATGATACGATCACACTAGTGGGTAATGTGAAGATTCATGTCAAGTTCAAACCCAAAATAGTCAATATTGATTTCTATTTGTTAAAATTATATCTCTCATAAAACATGATCCAAGGACATACTTAGACGATTGCATTGGAAATGTTTTGTGTGGTCTAATTTATGCACATAGGTGAGTTTTATACCTTGTAGTTGAACCTAGATACTTGGGCATGGATATATGATAAAACAAAACCCTCTAATGAGGATTTATCCATATCCTCATAAGGAATAAATGTTTACCCAAAGCACATGTTTATGAATCTTACTTTCTCATGGATGAATGGTTTGATCCTACTAACTATTCATCGACATTCCCTCCTACACTCATAAAATGTTCTTCATCTCACCCTTATTATTTTGGTCATCAAGTTTTATATTCAATTTTGGGATACCTCTTTCAATAAATCTCCATGAATTTTGAGCCTTTTACATTATCATGACTTCCCCATCATGGCATCAAAACTCTTAATTTCTCCCCTACATAGGCCTTTATAGTTACCAATTATGATCTTGTGTGCCATTTCATCCACATGATGGCACATAACTTATACAAAGAGATTAAAAATTACAATAATATCATGATGGAGTGTCATAAACACCACCACCATCTCAAATTTCTAGGTTTAGTGAACTCACTCATCAAAGATGGCCCTACCCTTAGTGTTACCATGGTTCAAGTTGTGACCATTGAGCATGATGATAAATATCAATAAATCCCCATAATATTAATTATGTAAAGGAATTAAATTCCATGAAAATTTAAGGGTCCATTTATTTAAACCTAAAAACTTATACAAATTTGAATATCATTAAGATTAGTGCTAGTTTTTATGCATAGGAACATGACATCTTATATATGTTCTTATAAGATTTTGTTGATGTATTCTCTTTAGAATACATAGATATATAGGTCATGGACACCCATGTTTCCATACATAATATTTTTATGGAGGTGGGGATATTTTCATCCATGAGAATTAATAATTTATGTCTATTAAAGTCTCATAATTATTCAAGGTAGAGATCAAAAAACTTGTGTGTTAGCTTCATCAAAGATGTTGATTATCCTTGATGGATTTCCAAAATCATCCATGTTATTAATAGTAATGGTTCAATTCATATTTTAATTAAATTATATTATATAAATTAGGATTACCCAAAGGATAAATTTCATACTCATTTGATTGACTATATTATCAATTCCACTATTGGTTTTCAGATGATGTCTCTCATGGATATATTATTCGGATAAAATCAAGTTCATATTGAACCCAAAGACCATAAAAAGATAATGTTCACACCCCCTAGGGAAACTTAGTTTAAATTATCATGCCTTTTGGTATAAATAAAAATGGTGTGACATATCAACATTATATGACCCAGGTTATTCATGAACTCATTCGCAAGATCATCAAGATTTATGTCGATGACCTCCTTGGTAAACAATAAAAATGAGAGGACCATGTATGAAACATCATAACCATATTTAATTGACTCAGGTAGTTTAAAATTAATATTTTTTTAATTATATATATTAATATGGGGGTGAATAAATTCCCTTAAAATAATCATTCAATTTCACTTATCATTCATGAAACATTCATTTAAACACATACATCAACCAATGCATAAACAAGCATCCACATAAGCATATAATATATGAACACAAGAGATATATGTTAAAGCTTAAAATAGGATAAAAACCAATATAAATATATTGCAATATATTCCGACAAGTAATTAATTAATATTTAGTGAGGCACCAACCCCACAAGGAGCACCAACCCCTCATTAGTCAATCACCAACTCAACTAGTCCTTTAGCAAGAATAAAATTACAAGGATACACCAACCCCATAGGCAAATCAACAATAAATAAATAAAAAATTTATCAATAAACTTATGGTGATCACCTTATTTTTCTTGTCACACTCTTTTATCTCTCTTAAATAGCCTCTTAGGCCTCGTCGCATAACTAGCCCTCTTTTTGGAAGATTTAGGTCATATGACCTAGCTCATCATATGTAGAATCACTATTAGGAATTCATGAAATATTAAAAATAACTATATAATATTATTATATCCATCTACCTAGTTTCTAAACCTCTATTTCATTTGTTTATCCCCTCAATATTCTAGCTAGTCAAATTAAGCCTATTAAACCTTTTTTTTATAATTGACTCTTGATTTCACAAACCTTGGTCAATAAAAAAAACTATCAATAATTTGATAAAAATTTTAATATATATATAAACATTTTTAATATGATAAAAAACCACTAAATAGGTCATTTACCACTTATAAGGACCAAAATCACCATTAGGCCTAAAGAAGACCTAATGTAACTAGGCCTTCTCAAAGCACACGTTTCACCTTGACCACCTTGGAACATATTGAGACTAAATAAAAAGAATAATAACTTTAAAAACACTTAAATTATACCCTTTATAATCTCACATTATCTCCCCAACACCATTTATCTTAATTCACTCCTTGAATCGTACCATTAGGCCTACTCACAATTAGCCCTTCTTACTACCAGAAAGTCTATCAACCAAAACTGAATCACAAAACCAATTTGATCAAACAAAAATACCATAAAATCACATTTATATAAACTTAATTACCTAAATTTAATCACCATGTTCATTATATTTCACCAAATAGGTCAAAATACCTTATACTGACCACTTCCATATGCTCACTCATAACTATAAATAGGATTCAAAACCCAGTCAAGAACCTTAAAATTTTGACACTTCTATAGGAAAATTTCATGAATAAAAATACATTAAAATTAACCTATGACACCACTATAACAAATTAATGTTCATTGTATTCTTCAATTCTAGGCATAATAACCCAGAAACATCAATCTTACTCACACGCAAAAAGTTTGTAGCTCCAAAGCAGAGTCATGGAAACACTAACTTATAACACCTGTAGAATCAATTTCATGAACTTTAAATGGGTTTATATGATCCTTAATAATTATTATAAAATATTTAAACAAATATATTATAATTTCAAATAACAATATTGGTCTTATAGACCAATCTCATGTCTTCACTATATACAAACCTCATTATGTTAAATAAGTCAAATTGAGATCTACTTTATGCCACACACAAGTTTATGAAAAAATTATATACATTAGGGATATGTTTTATAGGTCTTGAAAAATAAACCAATGTAATTATATCTATCCCTAATCCACCATAACACATCCCTAATCTCATTCCCACTTCTACCTATTTTTGTCATTGTCTTCCTCACTAGGCTTTTTTAGCAATATGCCAACATACATGACCATTTTATCATATTTTAAGAATATAAAATTCTCAAAAAATTATATGGACACAAAATAAAAGTCTCATACATCATCCTTCAATCATTTTCATGCTTTTATCTAGTCAATCTTGACTACTACATAAAAAATCCAAGAAATAAGGAGTTTTCTATAGTTTCCACTCACTCTTATGATATACCAATGCCACTTGGAGGGACCTAGGATTGTCCTATACATTTTCCAATCAAAAAACTAGGTCATAAAATTCATTATAAGCAATTTATATCAATATCTTCTATATTGGGTCATTGTTAGGATTTTATATAGGGTTAAGACCATCTTATAGTCTTAACAATCATTCAAAAAGCTTGGGAGATTAATCCATAAATTAATGATTAGAAACATGAGTTAGGATACTTACCTAACTTTAATGAACTTATTATGATCTCATGAAAATGTTGAATGTGCCAAGAATTATAAGAAAATTCTTTTCAGGTTTACAACACCTCATTTTATGCACATAGAAAACCTCAAAACCACATTTCATGTTCTCTCTTTCAAAATTTGACCTAAAACTTGGTAAAAATACTTGAAATAAAATTTTAAACCTTTAAAAATTCTCTCTTGAGATCTATCACCTTGGAAACTAAACTTGACCCCTCATTAGGCCACACTAGGTCTTTTTACACATTAGGCCTTAAACTGCCAATCACACTTAGACCTTGAATATATATTAAAAACACTTTAATTACTCTCAATACTCAATTATAATGTCATAAAACCTAATACCATTCTCACACACTACCAATATTATTTTCATAAGCATTAGGCTGCTCACCTCATCTTGCTACCAAGCCTTTACCTTCTCACTAGGTCTTTTCATGCAAATTAATAAGCCATGAACTAGACTTAACATCTCCACTAAAATATTATCTACCTTATAAAAATGTTTACATAGTTTTAAAAATATTATAATATTATTTACCATTGATTTTTATCCTTCATGAGTATTGACAACATTTCATGGTACCTTATTAGGTTAAACAGGATCTAAGACTTGTCTGGTTGTATGCATAGGCTTAAGACCATACCCTTGTAGGTTTAACTTGAAATTTTATTGAATGTTACAAAACTTCATATGAATTATTTTTAATCCCTAAAAATTCACTCATACATGTGTGTATCCATCTTACCATACCATCATCTTTATACACATGTTCATGATATGACAATGCTCCTTAAGACTAGTGCTCAAAAGTATGCTTACCTTGTATCTTGATGTTGACCTTAACATGTCATCACCCTCATAAAAATTACCAGGTTTCCTTAAAATTATATTTCAATAGAGATACAATATGTTACCTTCAAATCACATTTTTTCATAAGACTTCTTGTCACATACCACTCACCATGCATGACACCAACTTTGACTTTGACATTAATGACATCCATCTTGACCTTGATATCAATGAAAAAACTTATACCATAACACCAATAATAGGAATGTACCTCAATAATCTCCCCCTTTTTCATTGATGGGAAACACTTAAACAAAGATGATCATTCTCATCTCCCCAAGCTAGATCTTTTCTCCCCCTTTGACGTTAATTACAAAGAGTCGACTCTTGACAACTATCTGATATTTAGACTTGGAAAACCACACATTTTCTCTCCAAAAAATATCATTATCTCTCTCTTTTTCAACAACTCAATAAATATTAGGTTCACAACCAACTAACTTCATGAGCATATTGATCTTTCAAACTAATCCATAACTCAAATTTATTCATGACTACAATAGATATTCTTGGTAAACATACCTAATTTTGGAGCATAATCATATCCCCTTATCTCCATGAGGTATTCAAACACTATCATGAATGTGACATGGTTTTATCAAGACATAATATAAATGCTTTTTAACCCATCTCTTGAAATCATACCTAAAATAGATTATTGACTGAACTTTGGATCTAAAACAAAGAATACAAATCTCCCCTTAAGACCAAACATCCTTCATGCTTCTACTCACTATTTGAGTGCCTTCATGAAGCCTAATGGATTCACCTATTCTCTAGGGTACTAAAACAATAAAAAATTAGGAGACTCCCAAATCTCCATGCCCTCACTAGACTGAATATTATTCATGGTCCTATTAGGCTTGAATAGCCTCATTGGCTTAACCTATTCAATCTTTGTTTGAACAACATTCTAACTTGGTCTACTTATCTTGAATCCTTCATTCACAACCTAAGCTGATAGGGAGAATTCTTGGCACTCCTTTACATCTAAACTATGTTCCACCATGGAAAATAGTCTAATTAGACTTATATACTGATCATCATTCATCTTAGCTACCTTTAGTCTCCATTCACTATCTTTTCTTATTTATTGCACTCTAGGGGCCTCAATCTTATTATTTTGACTTGAGAATCCATGCTTACAAAACTTTTGAATATTACCAACCTTTTGACAATTGAATCACACTATTCTTTTTGATGGAAACACACCATTACCCATATCTCTTAACTAATGATTCTCCTCATAGTTCCATGCATATTCATAATAACCATTGAAAATATTAACATACCTTATAGTATTAGACTTCTTGATAGGATTAGTCTTCATTCTTATAACACCATCATTCTTTGATCGACTATTGACCTTTAAGTTCCAATTATCCTTGATCACATTAGTATTCTTCTTATGGTCTCCATTGAAACCAAGACCTATTTTTTCATTAATAGTATATTGACTACTCAAGATGTTGTCTAGATCATTATTACTTTTTTCAAACTTCACAAAGGGTTTTAGTTTAATTTATGCCTGATCTAACTCAGATCTCAAGGAATACACTTTAGTTACATACCTAGCACATTATTCTTCTTTAGCCTTTAGGATTGCAATCAAAATCTCAATTTGAGTCTCTACTTGTTTGACTATTTCTTCTTGTTCCCTAGAGTTTTTGCTCAATCTCTCATTAAACAAACTAATTTGCTCCTCATAATATTTGACAAGATATCTCATCACCTTAATATTTTTCTTCACCATCTTTAGTTCTTATAAATCATTCATCAACTTAGCCTCAAAGTCCACCTCATCTTCTTCTTCATCTGAATCACCAATAGTACCTCCAAACCACATGGACTCTTCTTAATTTGAATAGCTTGTTTCCTTAGCCATGAAGAGAAATTCATTGATATCAAGACCATCACCTTCAAGCTCACTCTCAAAATCAATTTTATCACTCTCATTAGTTGAGATGTAATCTTCCTTGGTGTAAAATATTATCTTATTCCTAAAAGACTTCTTGTCATTATACTTTCTAAAAAATTTCCTACTCTTATCAGACCTATAAGACTTCTTGTCATCATCATGACCTTCGTCATACTTTTTATTATTCTTATGAGGGAACTTGTTATCAAAGTTTCTAATTTATCCACAATTAAAACACTAGAAGGACAACTTGCCATTGTATGTAACTGGACCAGTTTTCAACTTTCTTGTAAACATAGTTATCAACTCATCATCATCAATATCAAAATCATCATTGTCTTTGAATTTATTAACTTGATTCTTATTATCTTGACTTATTTTCTACCTTGAATGTAGCTTCCTTCTTTTCATGTCTTCCTTCACTTATCCTCATCTCATAGGCTATTAGGGTGCCATGAAGTCCATTCATCTCTAACTTGTCCATATCTTACATCTCTTCAATAGCAGATACTTTAGAAAAAAATTAGGAGTTATATATCTCAATACCTTTTGAATAATAGTATACTCATTAAATTATTCACCTAGGCCTCTTATTATTTTGACCACTTCATCAAGCCTCAATAGGTAGGCTTCAATGGTCTCATCTTCCTTCATCCTTAGGATTTCAAACTAAATTTTATGGGTTTGTAATTTATCCAACTTGACTTTGGAGTATCCATCATGGATAGTATTTAACTTGTCCCACATCTATTTGAAAGACATAAAATGCATCACCTTTATAAGCTCTACCTTTGATAGGCCACAAAGAATACCATTCATTGATTTTGAATTGTTGTCACTAGCCTTCTTACCTACTGCATCTATAAGGGGAATAGAGGGTATAGTTTATCCATCCAAAATTGTTTTCCAAACATCATGACCATGAACCATCATATATTTTCTCATTCTAACACTCAAAAAATCATAATTATATCCATTGAATAATGGAGCCTTGTTTTTTTAAACACCTAAAATTGGCCACTGATAACCTCCAATCAAGGTTTTGACAAATTTCCACCCAAAATGCACAATTTGGCTCAAAAACACTAAAACATGCTAAATAATGTGAAACTAAGATATTCAAGTGCCAATTTTGGCTAGGATATCCCTAAATTTGGAAATGCAATTTATGGGCCAGCTAACTTTGATTAGTTCATTTCAAGTCAAAATGCCAATTTTGCACCCACATGCTCTGGACTGCTTTTTCCTATCAAATATTTTACACAAGACTCATGCCTTTGTTATTTGTTGTTGGTAACATCATAAATCAAAATACACATCCAATGCATTTGATAGTGACTTATAATTCCAATATAGTCAAATTTAAGACCAATAATAAGGCATTCTGATCAATTTGAGTAATGTATACATAAAGTGCTTAATCATGTTTAAGAGCTAATTAACCCAAATCAAGGCTAAATTAATAATTCTATGGAAACTTGTTGAATACTTGTTTTTAGAAATGAATATTGAATATATACATCATTAGGTGACCTCATTTCTTTGGAAGACATACCTAGGCCATAAATGCCACAAGTACTAGGATTCATGCCCCCCATGCCTCATCAATGCCTTCCATGATGCCCACATGTCTCTTAATTTCCCCTTCTTCTAATGTCATGATGAGAATAATTACAAAATTAATTCCAAAAATTGAATTAATCCTCAACCACACATCTTAATCTTGAGATGGATGGTTTAGGTTTATTCTAAGTAAATCCAGAAATCTATAAATAGGAAGCCTCACAACATCATTTCTAAGCTTAATTTATGCAAAGTTATAATGCAGGATTGGTTCTAAAAGCTTCAAGAAACTAGTGTTACCATGCCAAATTAATTCCAAGCCAAATCCATAAGGTGCCAAGGAGAGATGGAGGTAGCCAATATTTCATTTCCAAGGACTTCATGAGCACAAGTTGAGCAAGCCACCATTATAGAGGCATTTGGAGCATCCAAGGAAGGTGAAGGAATTATTATGTTTTCATTCCTTGATTTTTTAGTTGTGTTTGTCATTTTTTTGTTACCAAGCTCTCCTTAGTGTCTAATCCTAGATATGTTACTATATTAGTGTGTTTATTTCATTTTGTTTTAATTTTATAACTAACACCATACTAACCATCCTCTCTTGAGTCAAATTCTTAAATCATAGTTTTTAGAAAAACCTCCTTGTGATTGACTAGCCATCTTCACTTAATTAGGATATCCTTTAGGATATTAGACCTAATTCAAAGGACCTAATATGATAAAAAAAAATTATAAGTATATATATTGAGATAAGGTTGAATCAATTCCCTTAAAACAAGAATTCAATTTCACTTATCATTCATGAAGCATTCATTTAAACACATACATCAACCAATGTATAAAAAAGCATCCACATAAGCATATAGCATATGAATACAAGAGATATGTGGGAAACCCTCAAGGGGGATAAAACCCACTTTAACATAGCTTATAATAAATTAATAAATATTTAGTGAGTCACCAACCCCACAAGGAGCACTAACCCCTCACTAGTCAAGCACCAACTCAACTAGTCTTTTAGCAAGCACAAACTTGAAAGGAGGCAAAAAAACCCTAGGTAAATCAATACCAACTCAAAAATATTAAAATTATGATCACCTTTATAAACATGTTTCTCACTCAACTGATGATTATCACCTTCTTTTTCTCTTCACACTCTTTTATATGTCTCAAACAACCTATTAGGCCTCTTCACTCAACTATCCCTCTTTTTGGCAGATTTAAGTCATATGACCTAGATCATCATCTATATAATAAATATTATAAATTCATGACATATTAAACATACCTATCTGATATTATTCAAGTCATATACCTAGTTTTCAAACCTTTATTTCCTCAATATTCTAACTAGTCAAATTAGGCCTATTAGACCTTCCTTTTATAATTGACTCTTACTTTCAACAACCTTGGTCAGCCATAAATATCTCTATACTTGGATCAAAATACATAGGTAAATCACTACTTATAATTACAAAAATCACCATTAGGCCTAAACAACCACTACATAGGTCAGTCACCACTTATAAGGACCAAAATCACCATTATGCCTTAAGGAGACCTAATGCAATTAGGCCTTCTCAAAGCACACATTTCACCTTGACCATTATATAACCTATTGAGTCTCCATAAATGGATGAATGAAACACTTCAAAAATTATTTAATTATACTCATTATAATATCACAATAGGTCTCCAACACCATTTATCTCTTTTCATTCCTTGAACCACACCATTAGGCTACTCACAATTAGGCCTTTTTATTGTTAGAAAGTTTGTCAACCAAAAATGAAGCACACAACCAATTTTATAAAAAAAAATACCATAAAATAACATGGATATAACCTCCATGACCTTAGGGTCATCACCATGTTCATTAAATTTTAACAAATAGGGTAAAAAATCTTAACTGACCACTTCCATATGCTCACTCAGAACTATAAATAGGGTTCAAAACCCAGTCAAAACTATTTGTCTTATCACACCTTCATAGGAATTTATCACGAAGAAAAATACATTAAAATAAACCTATGATACATATATAAAAAATTAATGTGAATTATATTCTTTAATTATAGGCATAATGACTTAGGAACATCAATCTTACTGATGCATAGAAAATTATCTATAGCTCCAAAACATAGTCATGGAAATAATGACTTACAACACCTGTAGAATAAATTTCATGAACTTAAAATGGGTTTAAATGATCCTTAATAATCCTTATAACATATTTAAATAAATATATTATAATTTTAAATATCAATATTGGTCTTACAGACCAATCTTATATCTTCACTATATATAAACCTCACTATGTTAAATAAGTCAAATTGAGATCGACTTTCTGCTATACACAAGTTTATAAAAAATGTTTGTTGATTAGGGATATGTGTTATAGGTCTTGAATAATAACCTAGTTCAATGATACTCATCCCTAATCCACTGAAACACATCACTAATCTCATTCCCACTTCTACTTATTTTTCTCATTATCTTCCTCATTAGGCCTTTTTAGAGATATACCAACTTTCATGACCAGTTTATCATATTTTAAGTATATAACATGATAATAAACTTAAATAGACAAAAAATAAAAGTCTCACACATTATTCTCCAATCATTTTCATGTTTTAACCTTGTCAATCCTACATGATACATCAAAAATTTGAGAAATAAGGGGTTTCTTGTAGCTTCCACTCACTCTTCTAACAGACCAATACCACCTAGAGGTAGCTCGAAGAGTTTTATAAATTAAAAAATAATAAAAATAGGTCATCTAATTAATTCTAAGATATTTTTATCAATATATTCTATATCAGGTCACTATTAGGGTTTTAGAGTGGGTTAAGACCACCTTACAGTCTTAACAATCATTTAGCTTGGGATCCTAGTCCAAAAACTAATACTTGGAAAATTGAGTTAGGATACTTACCCAACTTTAATTAACTTCTTAGGATCTCATGAAAAGTTGGAACATGCCAAAAAACATAAGAAAATCCTTATCAAATCTATAACACCTCATTCTTTACACATAAAAAACCTCAAAACCACATTTCTAGCTTTTTCCTTCAGAATTTGACCTTAGACTTGGTCAACATACCTTAGAAAACTTTTCACATCTTTTAAAATTCTATCATTATCTCTATAACCTTGGAATCTGACCTTGACCCTTCATTAGGCCATACTAGGTCTTTTTGTACATTAGGCCTTGAACTGCCAGTCATACTTAGACCTTAAACATACCTTGAAACCACTTGCATTGATATAAATACTTCATGACCATGTAATAAAACCTCATACCATGCTCACACACTTATAATATTATTTTAAAAAGAATCAAACTACTCACCTCATCCTACTACCAAGCATATGCCTTCTCACTAGGTCTCTTCATGCAAATGAATAAGCCATGAACTAGCCTTGAAATCTCCTCTAAAGTCTTATATAATTTATATATATGTTTACATAGTTTAAAAAATATTACCATATGTTATACCACTTAATTTTATCCTTTATAAGTCTTAACAACATTTCACGGTACCTTATTAGGTCAAATAGGGTCTAAGACTAGTCTGGTTGTATGCATAGGTTTAAGACCGTACCCATGTAGGTTTACCTTGAAAATTTCTTGAGTGTTTCAAAACTTCATATTCATGCTTGTTCATCCTTTAACATCCACTCATACCTATGTTTATCCATATTACCAGACCATCATCTTCATACACATGATCATGATATGATAATGTCATTAAGACTAGTGATTAAAAGTATGTTTACCTTGTATCTTGATCTTGACCTTGACATGTCATCAACCTCATAAAATTTACTAGGTTACCTTAAAATTCTCTAAAAATAGAGAGATAATAAGTTTCCTTAAAATTTTCATTTTTATAAGACTTCTTGTCATATACCACTCACCATGTATGACACTAACTTTGACTTTGACATTAATGACATCCATCTTAACCTTGACATCAATGACAACATTTATGCCATAAAAACAACAAAAACATACCTTAACAATCTCCCCCTTATTCATTGATGGAAAACACTTAAATAAAATTAATCATTCTCATCTCCCCAAGCTGGATCTTTTCTCCCCCTTTGACATTAATGATAAAGAGATAACTTTTGAAAACTATTTGATCTTTAGACCTAGAAAAACACACCTTTTCTCTCCAAACAAGATCATTATCTCTCTTTGTCAACAATTCAGTATAGATCAAGCTCAAAACCAGCTTAATTCATGAACATATTGATCTTTTAGACCAATCCATAGCTTGAATTTATTCATGACTGCTATAGATCTTTTTGGAAAACACACTAAATCTTTGAGCATGATTTGCTCCCCTTATCTCCATGAGGTATTCAGACACTATCATGAATGTGATTTAGTTTTATCAAGTCATCATACAAATGTTTTGTAACCAATATCTTCCAATCACAGCTCTAGTAGACTATTAATTAAATTTTGGATCTGAAATATAAAATACAAATTTCCCTCTAAGACCAAGCATCCTTCATGATTTTTATCACTAGCTGAGCACATCCATGAAGTTTAATGGACTCACCTCTTATCTAGGGTACTAAAACAAAATAAACTAATGAGATTCCTAGATTTCCATGTCCTGACTAGGCTAAACTTTTTTTTTAATCTTCTTATGATTGAATAGCCTCTTTGGCTTGACCTCTTCAATATCTATTTGAACAACTTTCTGACTTGGTATACTTATATTGACTCCTTCATTCAAAACCTGACTTGATAGGGAGAATTTTTGGCACTCTTTTACATCTAAACTATGTTCCACCATTGAAAATAGTCCACTTAGACTTACATACTAATCATCACTCACCTTATCTACTTTTAGTCTCCATTCACTATAGTTTCTTCTTTCTTGCACTCTATGGGCCTCAATCTTCTTATTTTGACTTGAGAATCCATGCTTACAAAACTTTACAATCTGACCAAACCTTTGATAATTGAAACACATTATTCCTCTTAATGGAAAGACACCATTACCCATACCTCTTGATTGATGATTCTCCTCATAGTTCCATGCAAATTCATTCTTGAAGGTGCAGCTCCAAGAATCTGAATAGAACCACTAGTTTTTGGCAAGCTGTTAAAGCAAACCACTAAGAGGATAGAAGGCTCAGGGCTTCTATGGGCTAAAGGAGGTCTATATTGGATATCTAGTTTGATGGCTTGTACCAAGATATAGACATACTTATGAACTAGGTTGGGGATAACATGATTAGGTTCACAAAGGATGTAATTATATCAATTAGATCTAACCACAGTAACACAAGTAGTTAAACCTGGACTATTTATTGCATAAATAATGCAAAAACAATAATACCAAATGAAGAGAGATAACAATTGAAATGTAAATCTATAATCTAAGTCACTTTGAGGCTAAATGAAATATATTTTAATTAATAAATATATTTTCAATAAAGGGTTCAAGAGCATGCCTAGTCTAAGTTTGAGTTATCTTTCAAATTCAACACTATTGTTTTCTAATAATGCAATGTTCTAGTCTATAAAGAGAGGGAGATTATTTAAGCAAGTTGTCTATTTAATTTTAAGCCTATAGATTCCTACTATGTAATATAAATGTTTCCAATGAAATCATAAAAAGTAATGGTAAATATTTCAATAAATGAAGATATCTTATAACCACATATGAATGTATAAACTTTAGAAAATATTTTAATTAATGCACAAAATAACTAAATCACCAAAATAAATCAAACTCTATCATATATACTACACATAACAATATATTTTCACTTTTTATAGTGAAGTGACCTCATATCAAGCTCAAAAAAGATGTGAAAATGTTATACTAACTATAAATCCAAGCTAGGAATCAATGTAGGAGGAATACCAAACTATGTGCAAGTTAAAGTCCAAACCAAAATCCAAGAACAAAGGAGGAGGTGAAGTGAGAAATTGTAGTGGTGGAATAGCTCCAACCTAGTGCACAAATCAAGATCAATTTCAAATCTATAAATTACAAAAAATCCACAAGGAGGAAGGAACAACTGAGAGCAACAATAGAGTCTCTAAGCAAATGTGTAGTAGCATATGGTATCCTCTATCACCAATCAAGCTCAAAAGTGCCAAGAATGAATCAAGAGAGTTTCAATGAGGCATGAGATTTAAGAAAAGAAATAATAATAATTAGTGAGTATGGAGAGATAATATATAGGCTCAAATGAATGCGAATGAGGCACATATCCCAACCCTAATCTGCTAAAAGACCTAAAACTAGCCATTTTTGACCATTTGGGTCTAAATAGGCACTTTTAGACATGTTATGCCTAGGTTGTATCCTAGGCCATAGATTTTATGAAGGAAACATACATCTGAGGCCATGGGTTTCATTCATACAATTCATGGTTTGGGTCAAGTAAGGGCCTAGGCCGGTCAATAGGCTCTTGAAAGGCCCCAAGGGGTCCCTAGAAGGCCTATCCTATGTGAAAAAGGGCCAAGATGGACTAAATATGTATGGAGGGTAATAATATGATTCAAGATAGGTCCATGAAGTTGGTGGATGTCTTAAAGTGGGATGAATAGGGTTGTTAGTCTACATGTGAGCCAATGTGTAATCATAGGGAGGAGTAGGTTCATGGGAAGTAAGATTACATATGCCCTTGAGGTACAAGAAATTGATGTTTTAATGAATAAAGAGTGTTGTGTAGTACTTGGAATCCACACTAAAGCAAAGGAAAGAAGTAAAAAGATAAAATGTAACATTACCTACACTTACCAGACAAGGATGAATTTTGAGAAGGTATAGGCTACATACCTATGTGAACCTCAAATACTTTGATCTTCAAACATTCATTAAAATCTTAATCATAAGAGGTGGGTTCATGCTTGAGGACATCAAGGTGAACCTCTTGCCTTAATTCTTGCATGAACATATCATAAATTGGTCATTCAATAACCTAGTCCTACTGATATAGATGGCTAAACACCATCTACGCATAAAATCAAAGTTTGAATCACCCTTGGCCTACACCATGAAGGTGAGTGATTGGATGATGAGGTTAAAAGGTTTAGAAATATAAAAATATTGGAGTAAGTCATCTAGAAGGAGATGGAAACTAGAGAGAGAATATGGAGATAGATTCTAAAACTAGACAAGAGCTTCAGCTTGTAGAGAATGAGTAAAGAGAATCAACACCATGCCTTTGTCTTATTCCAAATCCGTACACACCATCATGAATGTCATGATATTATTTATGGGACTACAGTCCCAAGTCCCATTGAACTTAGGTAGTTTAGGGATAGGATTAGTGAGAGGAATAACATGCACCCATGGGGCTAGAGGATTATGATAAAGATTCTCATATGCACGGTTGATAGTAGGTTGGAAATAAACTCCAAAATGGGGCTCATGATGGTGATTATATTGCTTATTCCCATAGGAATCACCATGACCATGACCATGAGGAGTATGATGTGCAGGTGGCTCCTAAGAGGGAAGATGCTCCTAATGGAAATCATCTCTACCACAGGGTGGGGAATGACCATGAGAAGTGTTTTAGTCCCAATAGGGATGATGGAAAGACATAACATGTTAATATAAATGGTCATGATGATTAAATATCCATGATGCTAGTTACATGACATTATATGAGGATTAATTGGTGGATGTTTATGCTCCCAATACATATCCCATGGGTCTCTAGTCCATAGGTGGTGATCAAAATTAACATGCTCATCAAAAAATATAAAAGAAGGACTAGGAGGATGGGAGGACCCCCCATGATGGGGATACCTCACCGAGTTGGTATACCTATGACCTAGACCATGGATATGAGGATGTTCTTATTCTAAAGTATCCATTCAAGAAAGAGGTAGGGAACTCACTTGAGAATTAGTCAAGGCACTCAAAAATAAGTAGATACAAGCTCTATTTCTAGAGGAATCATGTTGTCAACTCCTAGAGGGAGAAGGATCCACTTCATTCACCTTATGTCATCTATGGTAATCATTAATTATCACACGTATCTCATTAGGTCCTAGTCATGCAATGAGATCTTCATCACCTCAAATGGATGAATCAAATGTAGCATGAGGATAAAATTAAATATCCTCAAATGAATTATGCTCTAACTAGTGAAAAGGAGATCGAGTCTATTGGTTATAGTGTTATCATTTTTTTTCGCTTTCAAATGTGAGAAGGTGTATACTACCATGCTATGTTGAGGGAAGGTATTAGATCCTACATTGTCTATGGAGTTCCATTGTAAGCATGGCTTGCTCATGAGTGAGCTTAGGGATGAGACCCTGAATCCATCAAGATTAACATCCCAAGGGTGGGAGATTAGCTATGGATGTAATGAATTAAGAGCAACATGGAAAATAATAGAAAAGGCAAACCAATAAAGAACTAATAGGGAGAGTGACACAAAACTAAAGTAGGAGAAAACTGTTTCTACTCATTTTTTTGCTATTTATATTCAAAAAAAATAAGAAACTAAAGATTAATGGTCAGGAGTTTGTACGTACCCGGATGAAGTTACGCACCGTATCCAGACATTGAAGGGACTCCTCTTTAGCTATAGAGGAAGACACCTATAGAGAGAATAATACTCAAACAAAGAGATTGTTAGATAGAGATATGGTGGACTGCTAAGCGATATGCTCAGTCTCAGAAGTGCAAAGACTTCCTTGAGGGATGACAGTCCACTTATTTGACAAAAAGGATGTTGTATAAAGATAAATAATGAAATACTAAGAAAGAGAAAGTAGACAACATGTACCTATTCTCTACAGTTAGTCTTCCACAGTCACCGACGTCGGTAGTCCTACCGGTGTCGGTTGGTCAATATGCCGATGTCAGTTATACTATCGACATTGGTAGGGGCAATGGTCTTTGGAGAGGTCTCGGGTTTTTATCTATGGTTGATAAAAGAGTCTGGGAGTTTAAAGGGTCCATGCAGGGTTGCAGGATAGTAAATAGGGTTTGAGACAGGGCAAGGATAGAGGGTAGGTGTGAGAAAAGGGTTAGGATATGGGGAAGGCTTTTCAGCCTCTTTGAGAAGAAGTCAGGTTGGGTTTGGTTGATAGTATTTAGAAATAGTAAATAGAATCTAATTATTAATGTATTCTAAATAATTGAAATGAGACAGAAGAAGAATACTTAGCTCTGCTTGGTGGAGAACCAGAGGTGTGAATGCTTGTTCCTATTATTTCTATAGTTGGGGGAGCATTAATTGAAGTTTGATGCTTGGTCTCAAAGAGTGCCTGTTGATGTCAAAAAGTCTGGGAGGAAGAGAAAGAGGTAGATCAGAGTCAAAAAGAGCATCTAAGAGTCCAAGAGAGTCAAAGAGAGCGTTTGAGAGTCCAAGAGAGCGTCTAGGGAGAATTTGGGGCCAAGAGAGAGAGTCTATCCAAGAGAGCTACTCGACGTTTGAAGTTAGTTTATGTAACTGACGTCGGTGATCCCGCTGGCATCAGCTGACAGTTGACCGACATTGGTGGCTAAAGAATGAGTAAAAGGGCTAAGAACCCCATTCTCCATCCGCTAAGTGCATTTGTTGTTGGGGAATGGTCAAAAGGCAAGGTTATTAAGCATGAGAGTTGGTTAAGGAATAAATAGGGAGTCAGAATAAGTCTTAGGTAGTTAGGATTGGGATGGCTTAGTCTCACAGTGAGTCATAGGGTAGGAAATGGTCTAAGGGCGAGGTGTCCAAGGTGAGGTGTCATGGGTGATGTCAAGGGTGATGTTATTAATTTAAAATAAGTAATTTATTTTAAATTAATAAAGTGTTTAGGAAGGGACCAAGGGGGAGTCGACCAAGGAGTAGACACAATTTTGGTGTCTACATTTGCCCCTTTTTGTCTTGTTGGTTGTTCTAATGAACTGCAAGACAAAAATAGGAGTAGGTTGCCCCAAGTATGGGATGAGGTCTTTTTCTTGTCTTATTGGTTGTTCTAATGAACTGCAAGACAAAAATAAGTGTAGGTTGCCCCAATTATAGGATGAGGTATTCCCCCTCAAAGTGGGAGTTGAGGGAGGGCAGCTTGATATCGGGTGCCGATTTGATAGGTAGTGGATGAGTATGGTGAAGTTGGAGTGTGAACGCTGTAATAGTTGAGATTGCATGTATACCACTTCACGTGATAGTCTGGTCAAATTGTCACCTTATTTGACAAAAAGGAGTGTTGTAATAAAATAAAAGGTGAAAGACTACAAAAGAGAAATAGAGATAACGCGTACCTGATTCTTGTAATCTATCTGTCACAATCACCGACATCGGTAGTCCTGCCAGCGTCGGTAGGTAAAAGATGTCGATGTCGGTTATACTGCCGATGTCGGTAGGGGCAATACATCTTTGGATGAGTTTTAGGGTGTTTTTGTGATGGATGGAGAACTCTGGGAGTTTTAAGGTTTGTGAAAGGTTACAGGAAGGAGAATAGGTTTTGAGGAAGGACAAAAGGTAAAAGGTAGGTGTGAGAATAAGGTGGGAGTCAGAGGAAGGATTTTCAGCCCTTCCACGAAGGAAGTCGGGTTTCTTTTATAGTATTCAAAAATAGTAAAATAGAAACTAATTACTAAGTTAATCTATAACTTTGAAATAGAAAACCAAAATAATACTTAGCTTTTTGTCAAACATCGATGGGTGTCAGGATGCTTGTTCCTGTAATCCAATGTCTGGAGTGATTTCTACAAAGTTTCTATAACCTGGAGGGTGATAATAGAATTTTGATGCTTAGACTTAGAGCATGCGCATCATTATCAAAGAGGTAGGGCTAAGAAAATAGAGAGAGCGACTGATTGAAGGCCATAACTCAATGTTAGAAGTTGGTTTATGTAACTGATGTCAGAGATCCCACTAGCGTTGACAGATAGTTGACCAATGCCGGTGGCTAAAGAACGAGTAAAAGGGCTAATAAACTCATTCTCCATCTACTAAGTGCATTTTCCATTGGAGAATAGTCAAATGATGGGGTTATTACGCACGAGGGTTAGTTAGAAGGTTGGAATAGGTCTTAGGTAGTTATGATATGAAGGACTTAGTCATGGGGTGAGTCATAAGGTGAGAAATGGTCTAAGGGTGAGGTGTCCAAGGTGAGGTGTCATGGGTGATGTCAAGGGTGATGTTATTAATTTAAAATAAGCAATTTATTTTAAATTAATAAAGTGTGTAAGTGGTTAGAAGGGGACCAAGGGGGAGTCGACCAAGGAGTAGACACAATTTTGGTGTCTACATTTGCCCCTTTTTGTCTTGTTGGTTGTTCTGATGAACTGCAAGACAAAAAAATATGATTAAGTTTCCCCTGGTATGGGATGAGGTCTTTTTCTTGTCTTGTTGGTTATTTTAACGAATTGCAAGACAAAAATAAGTGTAGGTTTCCTCAATTATGATGATGAGGTATTCCCCCTCAAAGCAGGAGTCGAGGGAAGGCAACCTGATATCTGGTGCCAATTTGATAGGTAGTGGATGAGTATGGTGAAGTTGGAGTGTGAATGTTTCAATAATTGAGATTGCACGTATACCACTTCACGTGATAGTCTGGTCAAATTGTCGCAGGCAAGGTCGAGGAGTGCTAAAAATTGAAGTGACCAGTCCCCAGCATTTAGTCGTAGCTGATTGGGTTATTCGATCCAAGCTATAGCTCCAATGGTCATCATGTTCCAAGTATCTTGGGCTTAGGAAGTGCTCCTAGAAAACATGAAAATTTCACAAGTAGTGGGGATCAACTTGGGCACGATCTGATACTTATGAGGGTCATAATGTGGGGTGCGGGCAATTTGCTAACCATTCGTGAGGTAGCATAGATGCAATCAAAACAACCAAGGCAAAGTTGTCATAGAAGTGGTCATGGTCTGAGGAGATAGTCTCAATCTCCAAGATCATTGATCAAGTCAGTTTGAGATATAAGTGATCTCAAGCATTGTTTGTTGTGGTCAGGGAGACGTATGTGATCTCCAATGTGCCCTGTGAGAAGTCTAAAGTGACTTTGAAGTGGCAGGGCTAGTTGTTTGGTCATGGTTAAAGGTGATATGGCTTGTCCATTAGGTAGATGAACAAACAAATGGCTTTGATAACCCCATAAGACCCCATGTCAACTGAGTGTTGTCTATATAGCCCCTGTTTTAAGGGCCTCAAGCCAATGTAGTTTTACCCAAAAGGGAGGAAGAGTCAAAGAGGTTGTTGGTTGGTTTGGTTATGTTATAAATGATGAGTGTATAATTATGTTATAGATTTTTCCATATTATGTGATGGTGTATGCTATAACATTGGTTATATGGTTTTTCATCCCTAGCAATTTTCCATATTGGTGATGGATGTATGCTAAAAATGAATTGAGTGTGATGATGTTACAGCCTTTTCCATATTGTGTGATGGTGTATTTTGTAACATTGGTTATATGGTTTTTCATCCCTAGCAATTCTCTATATTGGTGATGGTGTATGCTAAAAATGAAATGAGTATATTTATGCTGCAGCAAGTAATGGTTTATGCTTGACATAAATTGTGTGTGGTTGATGGTTTCCATGTGTATTATTTTCCATAGAAACTTATGTGAATGGGTTATGTCATGTTAGTGGTCTAAAAATGTTTGGTTTGGTTTGGTTGGTTTTGGTTAGATAATGGTCTGGTTATGTGTGACCAAGATGTATAAGAAGCAAAAGGTGCATTGCTCTTTCATTGACAAGGACCATAATGATTGCATAGATGAGGTTTTTGGAAACAAAATTCCCATTCATGCATTACGTCGTTGACCATTGGTTTATGTTAGAGAAGTATTTGAATCACTTGACGTTAAGTGAGCTCAAAATCCCTTGAGTATGTTGGGGTGATAGGTGTGATTATGTGATATGTAAGGATAAGGTAACCCTTTTTAGCAGGGATAACTTTGCCCCTTTTATAGGTGACCCTGAGAACGACTATAGGTAAGTCCATGACTAAATAGTTTGTCAGTCAATTTTTTTTTAATTTATGGTATATATAGTAGACTGATCAATGCGAGAAGTCCACTTAGGGATGTTGTGTTGTTTTATGGTCAGGTTGTGCTGTGTATGTAGCAAAATTTAGGCATAGCCATCCTTCGAGGGAGTGGTCTATATTCTGCTTTGTATGTGTTGAGGTCTTTGAATAGCTATCCTTCAAGGGAGCAGTCTATTTATTACAGCAATGATGCAGCTATCCTTTGAGGGAGCAGTCTACATTTATAGTTTATGACCTTTTAGTAGGCATCCCAATAGTATGTATTTGTTTTGACTGAAGTTTTTGGTCATGGACTTGACTATAGAGGTTTAGGGGTTTCCATTTTATTAGGACAAAGCATTCATGCTTGACAAAAAGGGTTGACTAATGTAGGAAAAAGGGTTAAATTATATAGGCATGATGATGATGGGGGGTTGCTCAAGGGATGAGCTCAAGTTAAATGTCAAGTGAATGATTACTTGATTAACAATAGAATGATCATGGATGTAAGGCAATAAGGGGCTCAGGTTCTAGCCGGCCTTCGAAAGAAGATAGAAGATAAGTCCCTGATCTATGCTTGTGCATTATGATGTAAGGTTTGAGTCAATTAGGAGCAAACTTGCCCCATTTGCTTCTTTCCATATTGGTCAAATGTCATTTTTTTGTAAGGACGAGATCACTGATTTTGAAATCTCACTCTTTCAGATTATGGTTGTAGGCATGATTTGGTCGATGTTGGATGTGAAGTTGGTTAGCATGTTGTTGGCATTCGGTGCAACACCGAACATAGTTGTTGTAGTCTTGGTTAATAGTGGGCCAATAATAGCCCAGGCGGAGGATGCGCTTGGCAACCAAGTTACTACTAAAATGTCCCCCACAAATCCTATCATGGACTTGTTTGATGACATGGGATGTCTCAATGGTTGTTAGGCATTAGATAAGGAGGCCATCGATACCTCATTTGTAGAGAAGACCCCCTAGCATGGTGTAGCAAGCAGTAGTCTTGATAAAAGCCCACCGTGCATTGCTAGAGAGATTAGGAGGCATGATTGAATAAGTCAAGTAGTCAACAAGTCGCTTATACCAAATGTCATGTGGACTAGAAAAGTTAGGAGGAATTTCCCCCAGAGATGATGGTCGAGATGTGCCCAAGATGGAAATCTTGGGTTGTGTTGGTTGAGAGGTCTTGACGAATAATGGATATGTCAAAGGGGTAGAAGTCTGGTCTTTTCCTTTATTCTTCATAGTTTGGGGCCTGGTGGCCACATTAATTGTGTTGATTTCAAATAAAGGTGGTTGAGGGACCATAGTCTTATGTTGGGATCCCGATTTAGGTGAAGAGGTTTGGGATGTTGTCAAATGTTTGTCAGAAGGGTGGTCAATAAGAAGAGTGTCTTTCTCCAAGTGTTGGTGAATGACAACCTTAAGGGCACAACAATGCTTAGTATCATGTCCATGTGTGCGATGATACTAGCAGATTTTAGTGTCATCGAACCAAAATGGTTTTGGTCTGAGAGGTTGGTATGGTTTAATGGGTGGGAAGATGATGCTAGAAGACTGCAACAATTGACATAACATCAAAGCATAAGAACTCACTAATGGCTTTGTGCGTGTTGTTGCAGTAGGGGTTAACAACTTCTATTTAGGATTTGTAGGAGGAGTTTTTCATACCATCTTTTTGGTTGGCGATGTGGCCACATGTGTAGATGGCACTTTTTTGATGAGAGGTGTTGGATGTTTTGGATGAAGTATGTTTTTGATGGGTTGAAAGAGTAATGGAGGCAATTTGTTGTTGTTATGTGTTGGAGTAGGAAGCACTCCTATTAAGGTGGATGAGTGTGGGCCCAAAATAGAGGGTAATGGTGATGGTGGGGGAGGAGTTCTCCGATGTGGTTTAGTAGCCTTCTTTGGTTTGGTGGGAGGACTATTATTGTGTGGGGCGAGGTTCAAATCAACCTTCACCGAATCTTCTTTAGCCGAAGTGGGTGAGGAGACAAGTTATTCTCTCGGTGGAGAAGGAATTGGAGAATGTGGTTCTTTGAGAGGATAGAGCACAAGTATGATCATGGCTTCTACGTGTGGTCGAGGAGCAGGAAAAGTATGATCCCCCATTAATGATAAGAAGGATGAGGATGAGGTCACCAACGTTGGTATCATCAAAGCATCCTCCAATATGGGAGAGGTCAAATTAGCCTCTCCTACATGTGAAAGGGGGGTGCATGGAGGATTATCCTCCATCGGTGGAGGACAAATAGGAGAAGAAGGATCTTCTACCTATGGCAGACAAATAGCTGAAGAAGGCTCTTCTACCTATGGTGGACAAATAGGTTGACTAACCTCTTCAAATTGTGGGAGAGGTTGGTTAGGAATGACAAGAAAGACTGTGTTGACCATGCGTATATTATTCTCTTGAAGGTCATCGGCCATGGTCTGAATGTTATTCTGACTTGGGGGATGGTTAGGGAATGGTTACCTAAAGATATCTATGTTCTAGTTAGCTGATGCATTTGGGTTATCCAAAACAAGATCCCCCTTGTCTAGCATGTCTTGAACAATGTTTTTGAAGGTTTTACAATTGTCTATGTCATGACCTTTGACACAGTGATAATTACAAAAGCCATTTTCCCTATACCATGCAAGAACTAGTTTTGAGGGGTCAAATTGGGGTGGTCAGATTTGAGGGAGATTGAGGACCCCCTGCTTGACTAGTTTATCCAACATGGAAGCATATGATTCTCCTATTGGAGTGTATTAATGTTGTACATATCATTGCTAGAATTGTTTTGTGATGTATTCTGATGTGGAAGGCTGAGATTGGTTGGTTGTGGTAGAGGATGATGACCTAAGTACCACTACATTTGCCGCTCCCTTGGACTTGGAATTAGAGGAAGAAGATTTGGAAGAGGGGCCATTTGATTTTGCATTGTTATTTTTACTATGCAATTTGACTCTATCCTCTTTGACTGCATGGAGTTCAAGCTTTCAGGCCATGGTGAAAGCTTCATCAAATGTGCGGAAATGTTTGAACCTGCAAAGTGGATGAGATGTGCTTGGCACATGCTCTTGAAAAGAGCTCAATGAGCTCAGTTTGAGGTAATGAAAAGGAGAGTTGGTTGATCAAACCTCTCCAACGGGCAATGAAGTCAGCTATTGACTCATCGTCGAATTGTTTAATAGAATATAGGTCTATAATGGAGACCTTCTTAGTGATGTTGATTAAAAAGTGGTCAATAAATAGTTGGGTGAGTTGAGTGAAGGTAAAGAGAGAATGACTGGTAATGGAACTATACCAATCAAGGGTAGCGCTAGAAAGTGACATGGGAAATGTGCGAAGTAGTAACACATCATTGTGGGCTATAAGGTAGCAAGCGTGTCTAAACGCTCGTAGATGTTGTTGTGGGTTTTATTTACTCTAAAAATGAGTAAATTTAAGGAGTTCCCACTAGTTAGGATATGGTCTAATAGGCACCGAAGGGTGAATGGGTTCATTGCATATTTGTTTGTATGAAAGAACATTGCTTGAACCTGAAATGGATGTCTCAAGGTTAGACATCTTATCCATCAACATCTTAATTAGATCGACTAATGGATTGGAAGGTGGGGCACCCCCTAAGTTGTAAGGTACTTGGAAGGCATTAGGAGGGGCATATGATGTACTTGGTTGCATTTGTGTAGGCACAACATATTGGTAGTTCATCATAGGGACTAATGTTGAGGCCAAGGGGGCTTGTGCCATGAAGGTGGGGGGCACAAATTGACTAGATGTCACCAAGGGTGGTTGAATAGTGGTGACACTAGTAAAAGGGTAGGTAGTCACTCCTATGTTTATGGGCGCAAGAGTGTGTGGGGTAGAGACAATCAAGTTCTGAAAAGGCGTCGAACTTGGTTAAATTGTTTGTGGTTGAGGGGGTACAAAAACCCCGATGGAGGTAGGTCCAAAAATGGAAGGGGAGGCCAAATCTTGAACATTGGCCATGGTCAGGTTATTGGTTGAGGTAATGGCTTGAGTGACTATGGGTTGGGTAGCAGACGATGTTGTTATCATTGCCACTTCAACCAAGGAAGTTGGCATCCCATAAATTGGGTTACCTAAAGGATCTCACATTTGGATTCTTGCGAGATAGTGTTGGAGAGCCTTGACGTTAAGGTCAAGGAATCTCTCAAAATTTTGATCCCCTTCAGGAACAATTGGAGATCAATTTGGGGTTGGTTAGGTAGGAGTACGCTTAGTGTCTGAAGTATACTCCATTAGAGGACTTGTTATGAAGGATGAAGGTGGAAGTGGTTGTTGACTCACATGGTCAATAAGGGATTTGGCTTGACTACGTGTCAAAACCATCCAAGGCAAAAATGGGTTCAGGTTCTAAAAACTGTGTTTTAGTTTCAAAAAACCAAAAGTTATGTTTGACAGCAAAAAAGTCAGGTTTTAAGCTTGTTGTTTTAGAAGAAAATTTGTTGACAGAGACCAACGTCGGTGGAAAAAACTGATGTCGGTGAGTATATGTTGCCAACATCGACGGAAAAACTGATGTCGGTGAGGATGAGTTGCCGACATTGGTTGAAAAACTGATGTTGGTAATTGTGTATTTCCATAAACTCAAAAAACTAAAAGTTTTTGGAAGAAAAAGAAAGTTTTGAGTTTTTTTTAAGCTCAGAATAATGTGTCCTCACCAACTCAAAAAATTAGATAAGAACAGAAAATTAGATGATGCCAAGCAACCTCTAAACGTTAAATTCCTAAGAATAAATTTTAGAGTCATGGTGGCTTATGCCTTAGAAGAATATGTTTGGGAATTGGGCTTTTAGAACGGGTCCTAAAGAGGCAGTCTAAGGTTGGTTTTGGGTTATGTTTTGGTGCTCAAATATTTGTATTAGGTTTCGTACGTGGCCTAGTGATAGGGGCTTGCTCCCTTCACTTCACGAACCCAGAGCTGAGCTGGGTTGCTTAGCCAATATATACTTCGCCTATAGTTTATACTCTGCCAGAGAATAGAGTGGGTCCTCCTCTTGGTTGTGAAGTCCAAGTAGGATCGCTAGGAAGGGTAAGGTATCCGCTAGGTGATGAAATCCTAGTCGGGCCTTGTCTCAAGTATGTTTAGATGTTTAATTTGATGTGCTTGTGGTCTGGTTGTGTAACATATGTGCACTATGATTTATTCATAATGCAGTTTTAATTACTAGATGAGCTAAAAATGCATTCAAGCAGGAATGAGATGCAATATATTTTTAACCCAAATGGAAATGTTTTGTTCAGATGCAAACAAGTTGAGAAAAGGTTAAGAGTATGAATTTTCACTACTCTAAGATGCAGGTAAGAAATGACAAGAAGAAAAAGAAACAGGTTCTTTTTAACTTGTGCTAATGGTTTCTTTTCGAAATAAAAAGATAGGAGGATGTAGGAAGAGAATCTAATGCATCTATATGAAATTTTGCCTTTTATAAGAAATAAACCCAAGGAAAACTCCAGGGTCCCACTGGGCGTGCCAAAATGTTTCTACTCATTTTTTCTAATTACATTCAGAAGAAATAAGAAACTAAAGATTAATGGTCAGGGGTTTGTACGTACCCAGATGAAGTTGCACACTGTATCCAGATGTTGAAGGGACTCCTCTTTAGCTGTGGAGGAAGACACTTGTAGAGAGAATAATACTCAAACAGAGATTGTTAGATAGAGATATGGTGGACTGCCAAGCGATATGCTTGGTCCCAGAAGTGCAAAGACTTCCTTGAGGGATGACAGTCCACTTATTTGACATAAAGGAGTGTTTTAATAAAAGAAATGGTGAAAGACTAAGAAAGAGAAATAGAGATAATGCATACCTGATTCTTGTCATCTGTCTATCACAGTCACCGATGTCGGTAGTCCTGCCAGCATCGGTAGGTAAAAGATGCTGATGTCAGTTATACTACCAATGTCAGTAGGGGCAATACATCTTTGGATGAGTTTCAGGGTGTTTCTGTGATGGACAGAGGACTCTAGGAGTTTTAAGGTTTGTGAAAGGTTACGGGAAGGAGAATAGGTTCTGAGGAAGGACAAAAGGTAAAAGGTAGGTGTGAGAATAAGGTGGGAGTCAGAGGAAGGATTTTCAGCCCTTCCACGGAGGAAGTCAGGTTTTTTTTATAGTATTCAAAAATAGTAAAATACAAATTAATTACTAAGTTAATCTAGAACTTTGAAATAGAAAACTAGAAGAATACTTAGCTCTGCTTGGTGGAGAACCAGAGGTGTGAACGCTTGTTCCTATTATTTATGTAGCTGGGGGAGCATTAATTGAAGTCTGATGCTTGGTCTCAAAGAGTGCATGTTGATGTCAAAAAGTCTAGGAGGAAGAGAGAGAGAGGTAGATCAGAGTCCCAAAGAGCGTCCAAGAGTCCAAGAGAGTCAAAGAGAGCGTTTGAGAGTCCAAGAGAATGTCTAGGGAGAATTCGGGGCCAAGAGAGAGAGTCCATCTAAGAGAGCTAACTCGATGTTTGAAGTTGGTTTATGTAATTGACGTCGGTGATCCCGCCGATGTCGGCTGATAGTTGATCGACGTCAACGGCTGAAGAATGAGTAAAAGGGCTAAGAAGCCCGTTCTCCATCCGCCAAGTGCATTTGTTGTTTGGGAATGGTCAAAAGGTGAGGTTATTAAGCATGAGAGTTGGTTAGGGAATAAATAGGGATGAGAATAAGTCTTAGGTAGTTAGGATTGGGATGACTTAGTCTCACAGTGAGTCATAGGGTAGGAAATGGTCTAAGGGCGAGGTGTCCAAGGTGAGGTGTCATGGGTGATGTTATTAATTTAAAATAAGTAATTTATTTTAAATTAATAAAGTGTGTAAGTGTTTAGGAGGGGACCAAGGGGGAGTTGACCAAGGAGTAGACACAATTTTGGTGTCTACAAAAACAACTAAGGCAAGAGCTGAAACACAATTGAAAGTAAAGCCTAAAAGTTAACAGATGGGATTTGGCTAAGAGAGATCTAAATGAGATATAAAAATGTGAAACCATATGTGAGGTGCCACTGGGCATGCTATAATGAAACTCCAAGAATATAAATAGAACCACCAATGTTTGGTAGGGTACTAAGGCAAACCACTAAGAGACTAGAAGGCTCAGGGCTTCTATAGGCTATAGGAGGTCTATAATGGCTATCTAGTTTGCCAACTTATACTAGGACATAGAAAAACTTATGAAATAGGTTATGGATATATAATTAGGTACACAAAGGATGAAAGTATCTCTATCAGATCCAACCATGGTAACACAAGTATCTAAGACTAGACTATTGACTGCATACACAATATGAAAATAATAATACCAAATGAAGAGAGCTAACAACTGAAATATAAATCTAGAATCTAAGGCACTTTGAAAAAAAATTAAAGATGTTTTAATCAATAAATATTTTTTCAATAAAGGTTTCAAGAGCATGCCTAGTCTAGGTTTGAGATATCTTTCAAATTCAACACTATTATTTTCTAACAAGGTAATGTTCTAGTTTAGCAAGAGAGGGAGATTGTTTAAGCAAGTTGTCTAATTAATTTTAAGCATGCAAAGTAATACTATGTAAAATAAATGTTTCCAATGAAATCATAACATGTAATGGTAAATATTTTAAGTAATTAAGATATCTTGTAACCACATATGAATGCATAAACTTTAAAAACTATTCTAAACAATGCACAAAATAACTAAATCACCAAAATAAATCAAACCCTATCATATATACTACATATAACAATGGAGTTTAACTTTTCATATAAAACTAACCTCATATAAAGCTCAAAGAAGATGTGCAGATGTTCTAACAACCAAGAATCCAAGCTAGGAAGCAATGTAGGAGGAAGACTAAACTATGTGCAAGCTGAAGTCCAAACCAAAAGCCAAGAGAAAAGGAGGAGGTGAAGTGGGAGCTTGTAATGGTGTAAGAGCTCAAAACTAATGAAAAAATAAATATTAATGATAAATTTATAATTTAGAATCAATACAAAAGGAATCAAGAAAAACTAAGATAAGTAATGGAGACTCCAAGCAAATGTGTAGTAGCATATGGGATCCTCTATCACCAATCAAGCTCAAAAGTGCCAAGAATGAATAAAGAGATATTCAAGAAGGCATGAGAGTCAAGAGGGTGAATTAAAATTAGTAGTGAATGTGGATAGAGAAGAGAGATGCTTAAATTAATGATAATAAGGCACATATCCCATCCCCAATCTGCCAAAAGACCTAAAACTAGCCATATTTGACCATTTAAGTCTAGACAGGCACTTTTGGACATGTTTTACCTAGGACATAACTTTTGTGAAGGAAACTTGCATCCTATTCCTTGGTTTTACTTCATAAAAGTCATGATCTAGTTCAAATAAGGGCTTAGTTTGGTCAATAGGTTCCTGAAAGGCCCTCGGTGGTCCTTAGAAGGCCTATCTTGTGTACAAAAGGGCCAAGATGGACTAAGAATGTATGAAGGGTAAGAATATGATGTGGGAGAGGTCTAAGTAGGTGGAATATGTATTAAATTTGGATGAAAATGAGCTGATGTGCAATCATAGGGAAGATTAGGGTGATAAGAAGTATGATTACATGAAGGTCTTTTACAATGTCTTGATTTATGACCAAATTAGTTACATGAATAAAAATAACCATTGAAAGGATTAGCATGCCTTATATTATTAGACTACCTGATAGGATTGTTGGAAATATTTTCATTGATGTCAAAGGTCTAGCATTGTTGGTGATATAGGCCCCATTGCATTTAATATTGTTTTTAATAAATATATCTTGGCTAATATGAATTAATATTTATTTAATATTAATGAATATATTTTTGGATGCATATGAGACAAAAGAAGGGCCCATGGAGAAGTTGAAGAGCCATGAGGTAATGACAAAAGAAGGATGGGATGCATTTTCCCATGAAGAGTCATCTTGGGGAATTCCAAGAGTCACCAAGTGAAGACAAAAGAGTAAGGGTGCAATTTCTCATGAAGGGACACTTTAAGGAATACGAAAAGTCACCAAGATGAGGACAAAAGAGGGAAGGACGTTTTTGGTCATGAAGGGTCACCACATGACTTTTCAAAGGCTTGAATATCAAGGGTCATACAAGATTGGTGTCATTTTCCATGAGGATTAAGGGTCACAAAGGGGGAAGGCCAAAGGTCATTTGGAAAGCTATAAATAAAAGCTTGAGAAGCCATTTGTAATATGGAAGATAGAGGTTGATTTGATATTGTAATATCTAGCTTAGAAGAGAAATTTTGAGAGATGAATATGATTTGTATTTGTTATATCTAGCTTAGAAGAGCAAAGGTGAGAGAGAGGAAATGTATGTTGTATTGATCTATCATTTTTTGAGATAGCAACATTGAGAGATAAGTGTGTGGTATACATAAAGGGGTTGGTGCTCCTGTGGGTTAGTGCTCACGAATTATTGTTGGGTTGGTGCTCGGCAAAGGGGTTGGTGCTCATAAATAGTAGCTGGGTTGGTTCTTGGCAAAGGGGTGTGGTTCTCCTATGGGTTGGTGCTCATGAATAATAGCTGGGTTGGTGCTCGGCAAAGAGGTATGGTGCTCCTGCAAGCTTGGCTTGTGAATATTGTTTGGGTTGGTGCTCATTCATATACTTGATATTTTTTTCCATGGTTTTTCCCACTATGGGTTTCCATGTTATATATGGTGTCTCTCTCTATCTTGTGTGGTGTTTATTGTTTGAGTTTTATTACATATCTTAAATGTTTGATTAAGTGGAATTTGGTTAAAGAAAATATTTATAAGATATATGATATACTAATTCACCCCACCTCTCAGTATATCTTGTGCTTAACAAGGATTATTATTCATTTTTCTATCACCATCATTCCTTTATTGACTATGAACCTTTAAGTTATGATTCTCCTTGATCACATTAGTGATCTTCTTTTGGTCTCCATTGAAACTAAGACCTGTTTTGTCATTAACAGTCTTTTGACTACTCAGGATAATGTCTAGATTATTAGTACTCTTTTAAAACTTTATAAATTTATTTACCTTACTTTAATTCTTATTTGAATTATCTCTCAAGGAATCCACTTCAATTACATACCTCACACATTCTTTTGCTTTAACATTTAGGCTTGCAGTCATAATCTCAATTTGAGTCCCCACCTATTTGACTATTTATTCTTATTCCTTAGAGTTGTTAATCAATTTATATTCAAACAAAATTATTTTATCCTCATAATATTTGACAATATATCTCATCACCTTATTCATTTCCTTCACAATCTATAGCTCTTCTAAAACATTCATCAACTCAGCCTCAAAGTCCACCCCATCTTCTTCTTCATCTAAATCACCAACATTACCTCCAAACCACATGGACTCTTCTTGATTTTAATAGATTGATTCCTCAACAATGAAGATAAATTCATTGACATTAGTACCATTACCTTCATGGTCACTCTCAAAATCAATTTTCTCATTCTCATCAGTTGAGCTACAATATTCCTTGGTGCAAAAGCTTCTTTGTTCTTGAAAGACTTATTCTTGTCATCATATTTTCTAAAACTTTTATTTCTCTTATCAGACCTATAGGACTTATTTTCATCATCATGACCTTATTCATTCTCTTCACCATCCTTTCCATATTCTTATGAGGCCACTTTTTAGCAAAGTGTCCAATTTCTCCACAATTAAAACACTAGAAGGGAAATTTACCCTTGTATTTACCTAAACTAATTTTCAACTTTCTTGCAAACATAGATATCAACTCATCATCATCAATATCATAATAATCATTTTCATTGACTTTCTTAGCCTGTGTCTTCTTCTCCTTTGACTTCATTTTTTCTTTGAATGTAACTTCCTTCTTTTTACGTATTCCTTAACTTGTCCTCATCGCATAGGCTTTTAGGGTGCCATGAAGTCCATCCATGTCTAGCTTGTCTATATCTTGCATCTCTTCAATAAAAGATACTTTAGAATAAAACTTAAGAGTTAAAGATCTCAATACCTTTTGAACAATAGTATAATATTTAAATTATTCACCTAGGCCTCTTATGATGTTGACCACTTTGTCAACCCTCAATAGGTAGGCTGTAATTGTCTCATCTTCATTCATCCTTATTATTTCAAACTATCTTCTATGGGTTTTATCCAAATTGACCTTAGAGTCTCCCTTATGGATATTATTCAAATTGTCCCACATCTCTATGTAAGATATATAGTGCATTACCTTCACAATATCTACCTTTGATAGGCCACAAAGAATGCCATTCATTACTTTTAAATTGTTGTCACTAGCCTTCATACTTGATCCATCCAAAATTATTTGAAAAACATCATGACCTTGAGACATCAAATATTTTCTCATCTTGACACTCTAAAAATCAGAATTAGATGCATTAAAAAATGGAGCCTTGCTTGTAGAGAAACTACCTTGTGCTTGGCTAGCCATCTTTGCTTGCTTAGGATATCCTTTAGGCTATTAGGCCTAATTAAAATGAATTGATATAATACCAATTGTTGTAAGTATACCTAATAAGAGTGGGGGTTGAATCATTTCCCTTAAAATAATCATTCAATTTCACTTATCATTCATGAAAGATTCATTCAAGCACATACATCAACCAATGCATAAACAAGCATCCACATAAGATTATAACATATGAACATAATATATATGTGGGAAAATCTCAAGGGGTATAAAACCCACTAAAACATAGCTTATACTAAACTCATATAATAAATTAATCAATATTTAGTGAGGCACCAACCCCACAAGGGTCACTAACCCCTCATTAGTCAAGCACCAACTCAATTAGTCCTTTAGCAAGCACAAACTTGTAAGGAGACACAAACCCCCGTAGGTAACTCAGCACCAAATCAACCACCTTGAGTCTATGGTCACCTTTGGACACCTGTTGCTCACTCAACTAATTATTATCACCTTCTTTTTCTCTTCACACTCTTCTATCTCTCTCAAATAGCCTATTAGGCCTCTTTGCTAAACTAGCCCTCTTTTTAGAAGATTTAGGTCATATGACCTAGCTCATCATCTATAGAATCACTATTATAAATTTTTTACATATTCAACATACCTATCTAATAGTATTCAAGTCCTCTACCTAGTTTTTAAACCTCTATTTCACTCATTTATCTCCTCAATATTCTAACTAGTCAAATTAGGCCTATTAGACCTTATTTTTATGCTTGAATATTACTTTAAAAAAACTTAGTTTTAAAAAAACCTCTCCATACTTTTATCACCCTACACAATCTAGTCACCACTTATAAGGACCAAAATCACCATTAGGCATAAAGGAGACCTACTGAAATTAGACCTTCTCAAAGCACACATTTCACCTTGACCATCTTGGAACATATTGAGCCTCCATAAATGGATGAAAAAATTCACATGATTTAATTATACCCCTTATAATATCACATTATGTATCCAACACCATTTATCTCTTTTCATTCCTTGAACCACACCATTAGCTCTACTCACAATTAGGCCTTTTTCCCGTCAGAAAGTCTATCAACCAAAAACTAAAGAAAAAATATAATTTTATCAAATAAACATACCATAAAATAACATGGATATAATCTCCATTACCTTAGGTTCATCACCATTTTCATTAAATTTCACAAAATAGGGTAAAAGACCTTAAACAAACCACTTTCATATGCTCACTTAGAACTACAAATAGGCTTCAAAAACCAGTCAAAAATGTTTGACTTATGACACCTTCATAGGAATTTATCATGAATACAAACACATTAAAATAAACATATGAGACATATATAACAAATTAATGTGCATTATATTCTTCAATTTTATGATAAAATGACTCAGGAACATCAATCTTACGCATAGAAAACTATTTGTAGCTCCAAAACATACTCATGGAAATAATGACTTAAAACACCTATAGAATACATTTCATGAAATTAAAATGGGTTTATATGATCCTTCAACATACTTATAACATATTTATATAGATATATTATAATTTAAAATAGAAATATTTGTCCTATAGACAAACTTCATGACTTCATTGTATATAGACCTTACTGTGTTAAACAAGTCAAATTGAGATTGACTTTCTTCCATACTCAAGTTTCTCAAAAATCTGTTTCCATTAGGTATATGTGTTATAGGTATTTAATAATAACTTATTGAAATTATATTCATCCCTAATCCACTGCAACACATCCCTATTCTCATTCCCACTTCTACTTATTTTTCTCATTATCTTCCTCACTAGGCCTTTCTAGTGATACAACAACTTCCATGACTATTTTATCATATTTTAAGTCTATAAACTGATCATATAATTACATATACACAAAATACAAGTCTCAAACATTATTCTCCAATCATTTTCATGTTTTAACTTGGTTAATCCTGCATGATACATCAAAAATTTGAGAAACAAGGGGTTTCTTGTAGCTTCCACTCACTCTTCTGACATACCAATGCCACCAAGAGGTACTTATAAGAGTCCTCTACATTCTCCAATCATCAAAATAGGTCATCCAATTAATTCTAATCCATTTCTATCAATATCTTCCATATCAAGTCACTATTAGGGTTTTAGAGTGGGTTAAGACCACCTTACAATCTTAACGATCATTTAGCTTGGGATCCTAATCCAAAAACTAATACTTGTAAATTTTAGTTAAGATACTTACCAAAAATTCATGAACTTCTTAGGATCTCATGTAAAGGTGTCACATTCCAAAAAACATAATAAAATGCTTCATGAGTCTACAACACCTCATTCTTTGCACACAAAAAACCTTAAAACCACATTTATTAATTTTTCCTTTAGAATCTGACCTTAGACTTGGTAAACATACCTTTCACACCTTATAAAATTCTCTCATGATCTATAGTACCTTGGAAACTAAGCTTGACCCCTCATTAGGCCATATTAGGTCTTTTTGCACATTAGGCCTTGAACTGCTAGTCACACTTAGACCTTGAACATACTTTGAAACTACTTGAACTTATATCAATACTTCATTCTCATTTCATACAACCTCATTCCATGATAAAAAACTTCTAATATTATTTTCACAAGCATCATACTACTCACCTAATCCTACTACCAAGCCTATGTCTTCTCACTAGATCTCTTCATGCAAATGAATAAACCATGAACTGTCCTTCAAATCTCCTCTAAAATTTTATCTAATTTATACACATGTTTACATAGTTTCAAACATATTATCTACCAATAATTTTTATCCTTCATAATTCTTGACAACATGTCATGCTACCTTATCAGGTCAAATAGGGTCTAAGACTATTCTGGTTGTTTGCATAGGCTTAAGACTATACCCTTGTAGGTTTACCTTGAAAATTTCCTAAGTGTTCCAAAACTTCATATGAATTATTGGTCATCCTTAAACATCCACTCATACCTATGTACTAAACCATCATCTTCATACACATGATCATGATATGACAATGTTCCTTAACACTAGTGCTCAAAAGTATGCTTACCTTGTATATTGATCTTGACCTTGACATGTCATCAACTTCATAAAAATTACTAGGTTACCTTAAAATTCTCTTTGAATAAAGATATAATAGGTTTCCTTAAAATTCTCTTTTTTCATAATACTTCTTGTCACATACCACTCACCATGCGTGACACCAACTTTGACTTTGACATTTATGACATACATCTTGACCTTGATATCAATGAAAACATTTATGACATAACACCAATAATAGGAACATACCTTAATAATATCCCCCTTATTCATTGATAAAAAACAATTAAAAAAATTTGATCATTCTCATCTCCCCAAGATGGATCTTTTCTCCCCCTTTTACATTAATGATAAAGAGACAACTTTTGACAACTATCTGATATTTGGACCAGGAAAAACACACATTTTCTTTCCAAACAAGATAATTCTCTCTTTTTGTCAATAACTCAATAGAGATAAGGCTCACAACCAACTAACTTCATGAACATTTTGATCATGTATACCAATCCATAACTCAAATTTATTCATCACTGATACAGATCTTCTTAGTAAACTCACCAAATCTTGGAGCATGATTGGCTCCCCTTATCTCCATGAGTTATTTAGACACTATCATGAATGTGACTTGGTTTTATCAAGTCATCATAAAAATTATTTGTAACCCATCTCTTCTAATCACACCTCCAAAATATTATTGATTAAACTTTGGTTCTGAAATAAAGAATACAAAGCTCCCCCTAAGACCAAGCATCCTTCATGATTTTTCTCACTAGCTGAGTGCCTCCATGAATACTAATGGAGTCACCTCTTCCTTAGGTTACTAAAACAACATAAAATCATGAGATTCCTAGATATCCATGTCCTCACTAGACTAAACTTTCTTCATGATCTTCTTAGGCTTGAATAACCTCTTTGGCTTGACCTCTTTAATCTCTATTTGAACAACATTCTAACTAGGAATACTTGTATTGACTCCTTCATTCACAACCTGAGCTAATAGGGAGAATTCCTATAACTCCTTTACATCTAAACTATGTTCCACCATGAAAAATAGTCCACTTGGACTTGCATATTGATCATCATTCACCTTATCTACCTTTAGTCTCCATTCATTGTCTTTTACTCTTTCTTGCACTCTAGGGGCCTCAATCTTCTTGTTTTGACTTGAGAATCCATGCTTACAAAACTTTACAATCTGACCAACCTTTTGATAATTGAAACACAATATTCCTCTTAATGGAAACACACCATTTCCCAAACCTCTTTAATGATGATTCTTCTCATAGTTTCATGAATATTAATTCTTGGAGGTGTAGCTCCAAGAATCTGAATAGAACCACCAGTGTTTGGCAAGGTGTTAAATCAAACCACTAAATGGCTAGAAGGCTCAGGGCTTTTATTAGCTAAAGGAGGTCTATAGTGGATATCTAGTTTGCTAGCTTGCACTAGGATATAGATATAATTATGAACCAGGTTAGGGCTAACACAATCAGGTGCACAAAGGATGCATGTATATCAAGTGGATCCAACCACAGTAACATAAGTAGCTAAGACTAAACTATTTATTGCATACACAATGCAAAAATAACAATACCAAATGAAGAGAGATAACAACTAAAATGTAAATCTATAAGAGAAGGAACTTTAAGGCCAAATAAAATATGTTTTAATTAATAAATAAATTCTCCATAAAGGGTTCATTCAATAACATGCCTAGTCTAGGTTTGAGCTATCTTTAAAATTCAACACTATTGTTTTCTAGCAATGCAATGTTCTAGTTTAGCAAGAGAGGGAGATTGTTAAAGTAAGTTGTCTAGTTAATTTTAAGCATGTAGAGTCCTACTATGTAATAAAAATGTTTCCAATGAAATAATAAAATGTAATGGTAAATAATTCAAGTAATGAATATATCATATAACCACATATGAATGCATAAACTTCAGAAACTATTCTAAATAATGCATAAAATAAATAAATCACCAAAAAAAAATCAAACCGTATCATATATACTACACATAACAATATATTTTCAATTTTCATAGAAATTTGCCCTCATATCAATCTCAAATAAGGTGTGTAGATGTTCTACCAACTAGGAATCCAAGCTAGGAAGTAATGTAGGAGGAAGACCAAGCTATGTGCAAGATAAAGTCCAAACCAAAATTCAAGAGCAAAGGAGGAGGTGAAGTGAGAACTTGTAGTGGTGTAATATCTCTAATCCAATGCAAAAATAAATATCAATTGCAAATGTATAATTTAAAATCAAGCACAAGGAAGCAAGAACAACTAAGAGCAATAATTGAGTCTCCAAGTAAATGTGCAACATCATATGGAATCCTCTATCACCAATTAAGCTCAAGAGTGCCAAAAATGAATCAAGAGAGATTCACTAAGGCATGAGAGTCAATAGAGGGAATAAAAATAATCAGTGAGTGTGGAGATAGAAGAGAGAGGCTCACATGAATGATAATGAGGCACATATCCTAACCCTAATATATCAAAAGACCTAAAACTAGCAATTTTTAACCATTTGGGTCTACATAGGCACTTTTGGACACATTATGCCTATGCCGCAACCTCAGCCATACATTTTATGAAGGAAACATTCATCCTATGTAATGGGTTTCCTTCATACAAGTCATGGACTGGGTTAAACAAGGGATTAGGTTGGTCAACAGGCTCCCAAAAGGCCCAAGGGGGTCCCTAAAAGGCATGTCCTACATGAAAAAGGGCCAAGATGGACTAAGGATGTATGGAGGGTAATAATATGATGTGGGATAGTACCAAGTGTGTGGAATATGTCTCAAAGTGGGATGACTAGGGTTGGTATTGTGCATGTGAGTCAATGTGTAATCATAGGGAGGAGTAAGGTCACAGGAAGTAAGATTACATATGCCATTAAGTTACAAGTAATCAATGTTTCAATGAAAAAGGAGTGTTATGTAGTACTTAAAAGTCACACTAAAGAAAAATAGAACCATAACTAAAAAAATAAAAGGAAACATTTCCTATACTTACTATATAAGGATGCATTTTGAGAAGGTACACACTACATAACTACATGTACCTCAAATACTTTGATCTTTAGACACTCATTAATAGCTTCATCATAAGAGGTGGGTTCATGTATGAGGACCTCAAGGTGAACCACCTGCCTCAATGCTCACATAAACATATCATAAAGTTGGTCATCTGATAACATATTCCTATACATATGGATAGCTAAATGTCATCTACACACAAAATCAAAGTTTGACTCACCCTTGACCTACACCATGGAGGTGAGTGATTGGATGCTAAGGTTAAAATGTATATAAATATAGAAATATTAGAGGAAGTCATACAAAAGGAGATAAAAACTAGAGAGATAATATGGAGGTAGATCCTATAACTAAACAAGAGCTTCATCTTGTAGAGAATGAGTGAAGAGCTTCAACATCATGCCTTTATACTATTCTAATCCATAAACACCATCATTAATGTCATGATATGCTCCATGGGACTAGACTCATGAGTCCCATTGAACTTAAGTAGTTTAGGGATAGGAGCAAGAAGAGGAATAGCATGAACCCACAAGGATAGAGGATTCTGATGGAGATCCTCATAAGCATGATTGATAGTAGGCTAGAAATAAAATCCAAAAGGGGGTTTGTGATGGTGATTATGTTTCTTATGCCCATAGGCATCACCATGACCATGACCATGAGGAGGAGGATGTTGAGGTGGTTCTTGATAGGGAACATGTTCATGATGGAAATCATCTCTTCCACAGGGTGGGGAATGACCATTTAAACTGTGGTGATCCCCACAGGGATGATGGGAAGATGTGGCATATTCTTAGAAAAAGTCTTGATGACCAAAATCTCCATGATGTTGATCACATGGCATTATATGAGGATCAGTTGATGGATATTGATGATCCTAATGCATATCTTGTGGGTCTTTAGTCTGTAGGTAGCAATCAAAATTAAAATGCTCATCAAAAACTCTAAAAGGACTAAGAAGATGGGAGGACCCCCCATGATGGGGATACCTCACTGAGTTAGGATACCTATGACCCATATCATGTATATGATGATGTTATTACTCTAGAGTCTCCAATCAAGAAAGATGTAGGGAACTCATTTGAGAACTGGTCAAGTCACTCAAAATTTAGTGGGTACAATCTCTATTTCTAGAGGAAGCATGCCATCAAATCCTGGGGGGGAGAAGGATTCACTTCATTTACATTATGGCATCTATGATAATCATTATTGATTAAATGTAGATCATTAGGTCTTAGTCATGCAATGGGATCCTCATCACCTCAAATGGGTGAATGAGATGCAACATGAAGCTAAGATTAAATATCCTTAGATGAATGATGTTTAGACTAGTGAAAAGGAGACTGAGTCTATTGGTTATAGTCCTACCAATCTTATTCTCTTTTGAATGTGAGAGGGTGTAGACTACCATGCTATGTTGAGGGAAGCTCCTGGATCCTACAGTATCTTTGGAGTTCCATTACAAGAGTGGCTTGATCATGAGTGTGCTTAGGGATGAGACCCTGAATCTATCATGATTAGAATCCCAAGGGTGAGAAATCATCCATGGATGAAATGAAGTAAGAGAAACATGGAAGATAATAGAAAAGGTAAACCAATATATTCCCAATAGGGAGAGTGACACAAAACCAAAGCAAGAGTCGAAACACAACTAAAAATAAATCCTAAAAGCTAACGGAGGGGATTTGGCTAAAAAATCTCTAAATTATATAGAAATAATGTGAGACTTTATGGGAGGTCTAATTGGGTGTGTTATAATGTAGCTCCAAGAATTTGAATAGATCCACTAGTGTTTGGTAGGGTGTTAAAGCAAACCATTAAGTGACTAAAAGGCTTAGGGCTTCTATGGGCTACATGAGGTCATTAGTAGCTATATATTTTGTTGGCTTGCACTAGGATATAGAAAAACTTATGAACTAGGTTGGGGCTAGCATAATCAAGTTCATAAAGGGTGAAAGTATCTCTAGTGGATCCAACCATAGTAACACAAGTAGCTAAGACTAGACTATTGATTGCATACACAATATGAAAACAATAATACCAAATGAAGAGAGCTAACAACTAAAATGTAAATCTAGAAGCTAAGGAACTTTAAGGATAAATGAAATATGTTTTAATAAATAAAGACATTTTCAATAAAGGGTTCAAGAGCATGCCTAGTCTAGGTTTGAGCTATCTTTCAAATTCAACATTGTTGTTTTCTAATAATGTAATGTTCTAGTTTAGCAAGAGACGGAGATTATTTAAGCAAGTTGTCTAATTCATTTTAGGAACGTAAAGTAATAATATGTAATATAAATGTTTCCAATGTAAGCATAACATATAATTGTAAGTATTTTAACTAATTAAGATATCTTGTAACCACATATGAATGAATAAACTTTAAAAATTATTCTATACAATACACAAAACAACTAAATCATAAAAACAAATCAAACCCTAGCATATATACTATAAAAAATAATGGAGTTTTATTTTTTATAGAAAAGTACCCTTAGATCAAACTAAAAAGAGATGTGTATATTTTCTACTAACCAAGAATCCAATGTGGGAAGCAATGTAGGAGGAAGACCAAGCTATGTGCAAGCTAAAGTCCAAACCAAAAGCTAAGAGCAAAGGAGGAGGTGATGTGAGAACTTGTAGTAGTTTAAGAGCTCCAACCCAATTCACAAATTATGAGCAATGTTAAATGTATAAGTTGGAAGAAAGACACAAGGAAGTAGGAACAACTAAAATCAATAATGGAGTCTCCAAGAAAATGTGTAGAAGCATACGGGATCCTCTGTCACTAATCAAAATCATGAGTGCCAAGAATGAATAAAGAGAGATTCAAGAAGGAATGAGAGTCAAGAGAGGGATTAAGAATTAGTATTGAGTTTGGAGGGCCCAAATTAAATATAATGAGGCATATATCCCAACCCCAATCTACTTAAAGACCTAAAACTATCCATTTTTGACCATTTGGGTCCAAACATGCACTTTTGGACATGTTCTACCTAGGTTGTGACCTAGGCCATAGATTTCATGAAGGAAAATGTATCTTAGGAAAAGGTTTTCATTTAAACAATCCATATCCTTGGTTAAACAAGGGCTTAGATTGGTTAACAGGCTCTCAAAAGGCCTCGAAGGGTCCTTAGAAGGCCTGTCTTGCATGCAAAAGGGCCAAGATGGACTAAGGATGTATATAAGGTAATGATATGATGTGAAAGAGGTCTAAGAAGGTGATGGATGTCTCATATTGGGATGACCAAGGTTGGTATTCTACATGTGAGCCGATGTGTAATCATAGGGAGGAGTAGGGTCATGATATGTATAATTATAGGAAGGTCTTCTATAATGTCTTGATCTATACCAAATTGGTTACATGAATAAAAATAACCAAGTTAGCACCATCATTCCTTGATTGACCATTAACCTTTAAGGTTTTATTCTCCTTGATCACATTAGTGTTCTTCTTTTGGTCTCCATTGAAACCAAGACCTATTTTATCATTAGTAGTCTTTTGACTACTCAAGATATTGTCTAGATCATTGGTACTCTTTTCAAACTTCACAAAGGAATTTAACTTAATGTATGCCTGATCCAACTCATATCTCAAGGAATCCACTTTAGATACATACCTAACACATTCTTCTTCTTTATCCTTTAGGCTTGTAATCACAATCTCAATGAGTCTCCACCTATTTGACTATTTCTTCTTGTTCCTTGGAGTTGTTACTCAATATCTATTTAAATAAACTAATTTTTTCCTCATAATCTTTGAAAAGAGATATCATCACCTTATTATTTTTATTCGCCATATTTAATTCTTCTATAGCATTCATCAACTCAAACTCAAAGTCCATTTCATCTTCTTTTTTATTTGAATCAACAATAGTACCTCCAAACCACATGGACTCTTCTTGAGTTGAACAAATTGTTTCCTTGGCCATGAAGAGAACTTCATTGACATTGTTGTTCCCAAAATCCGTCACTTGTTTTTGTGGATAACATATCAACTATTTTGGCTCTGTAGGCCAAAATGATCTCTTCCTTTTTCAAAAAGTGTTCTGAGCATCCAAGTTCTTCAATTATTCAAGAATTTTCAATTGAGGAACTCGCAGGTTTAACTGGTTCAACAGGTGGGCTTTCACAAAGAAATAAGTCTTTCTTTGAACACTTAGGCATTTCAAGGATGGTTCAACACCGAGGTTAAATCAAAAGACTTAACGGAAAGCTTCAAACAAATGAAATGAATCATTGAACCATTGAACCTTTGAACTTAGAAAGGTTCAAAGTGGTTCAAAGGTTCAAAGAGCTCAAAAAAAATTTGAAGCTTCAAAGGATTCAAAGAAATAGATTGAACCGTTGAACCGTTGAACCTTGAACCGAAATGGTTCAAATGGTTCAAAGGTTCAAAGGTTTAAAGAGTTCAAAGTGTGAACAAAAGCTTAAAGTGAATAAAAGAAGCAGAAGTTTCTATAAAGAAGTTCAACCAAATGGTTCAAAGAAATGGTTCAATAAAAATCAAAGAGAATGAATGCAGCCCTTTGCAAAGCTTTGAACTGCAGACCATTAAACCACTTTGAACCATTAAACCATTGAACCAATACACTCCAAAAGTTTCAAAGGTTCAAAGTTCAAAGTGGTTCAAGTGAATAAGTGGCCAATGATGTCCCTGTGGATGTTAAATTTAGGGTAATGAAATATCTATTGATTTTCAAAGATGCAAACCCAGGAACAAACTCAACTACTGGCCAAAGAAGGAGCCAGCGAAAAGCGAGAAGATAGCCCAAGATCTCAAATCATTAGTAAAAGATAAAATGAAATAGGAAAGAGGGAATGCTATAGGAAATTCATAAATATCTATAGGAGAGTTTTTTCCAGTAGGTGGAATAGTCCACTAGGTGGACATCATGAGAGCGCAAACATTCAAAGGTACGGCCTATTTTTTTGCATTAAATAAAGGTGAATGGACAGCCATGTAAAGCATCATAAAGAATATTAGACAACCCATGCTTAGGAGGAGACATTTGAGATTATTCATAATGCCAAAGTTAAGGCCGATGACTTGTTCCAGCATGGCCCTTTCACAGATATTCAAGGCATTCAATTTAGCATGGGCCATTTTCATGAAAACAAGTGCCCAAGTCTTTCTTGGAATGTTATATATTTTAATCTCCCATTTTTTATAAAAGAGATCTCTCTATTATCATAAGTGAAACTCTATTATCATAAGTGAAACTCTACCCAAATTGAAAGGCATTCATGAGACTTTGAGCTCAGATTGTTAATTATATTTTGTTATTTGAATAAGAAAGAAAGTGACATTTCAGACTTTGTGTTGAAATAGCTTGTGTTATCTAGGAAATTATTCTTATGTCTGTTTCCTAAATATAGTCTTGTCCATTTAATCAGATAAGTAGAATTAGTGGAAGTAATTTGGAAGGTGTCCTGAAGCCAACTATGGGAGATTTTGTGTTGCCATCATTGTCTTCAGTCTATTTTTTTCTATGTTTTGTCTAAAGGATACTGGAGAGACTTTGAGCTCCCCTTATCCTTCGTAATCTTTTACTCTATTGTAGTTTTAGGTGAAGAATTTGGGCTGCACTTAATCCTACTATGTTCCTCTATCTTGATCTGTGGGAGAAGCAATGAAAGACTTTGTGCTTTCATGGGTTTCTTGTGGTTATATTTACTACCTAGGAAGAATTCTGTTGTTGGCTAAATATCACTTCTGAAAGAAGAGAAGTACCTTCAATAATTACACCAAAATTCTCTTCTATTTTATGAACATCATCTCTAAAAAAAGAGAGATGGATGGTATGATTTCACCCCTATGTGTATTTTAAACTTATATATATATATATATATATATATATATATATATATATATATATATATATTGTAGGGAACCTCCCCTTGCTGAGAGGAGAGATTTATCTCATTCTAGCTATGGTCACCACACCCATTTTGCCGCATAAATATCCTTTTGATGTGGTTGATATACCTATTTTGTCATCAGTTAGCTGGTGATAAAATATTTAACCAATAATTTTTGGCAACTCTGCTGGGAAAAGAACATGCAGTTTAAAGCCCTAGCTTTAGATTGAAGCAGTTCCAGTTCTTTTCCATTTCCATTTTAACACTCTGGTAGATTCATAGTATACATGAAGCCAGACATCTCGAGGTATTGTTGACCCTGTATTTGAGTTGGTGTAGCTGAGTAATTTTGACCCTTTTTCTCCACAACTTCACCTCCATTGAACTAGGAGTCTTCCTCCTACCAACATCAGGCCACCAATACAAGGCAAAGCTTCTTTTTCCTCTGCTAGTAGAGCTTTGCCTATACATACCCAACCAAGATTTTTTATCCCTCATTTTCATTGTCATAGCATGGCAGCTCAAGGCCCTTAGGGTAACTCTTTTGGTCCACTCAATCTAACTCCACCTCTACATGAACTACCTCACAGTTCAAGGAAGAATTTCCATAAATTCTATGGTGATAGGAGATTTCATCCTGATAAACATATTGTAGCCTTCTGAATATCATGTGGTGTGATAGGCATGGAGTATGAGGACATAGCAGTCAAGATTTTTGTAGAAACATTACAAAGAAACTACTACAAATTGATTTTATCATCTGTAGGCTTAGACTGTAACTGACTGGAACACTCTCAAAGCTAAATTTGAAGCCAGGTTCAGACTTGTAGAAGATGTTCATGCCCTGTTAGCTCAGCTCACACAGATGAAGAAGGAGCCTTATGAACCTATGATGGAATTCATTGCTAAGTTTGACAAGCTGAGGAATAGGAATTCCATAATTGCTTAGTCGACACCAAAAAATCTCAAATGTTTCTTCATAAACTCTCAACTTCTTGAAGTTTCTTATTGAGGTAGGCTAGCCACATAGACCTTGTTTTAGCTCAGGATTTGGCCATTGAGGTTGAAGATGACCTTATCTTGGTAAGAAAGATAAGATATCCTAACAAAAGTAAATCTTCTTCATCTCCTAAATTTTCTTCTATAGGCACCACTAATTCTATGGTGCAAAAGTTGGCGAATGAGTTACTAGCTCTCAAAAAGAAAATGGCACAAGGGATGTCTGCTCCTCCTTTGTATTAAGATATAAAAAGGAGGAATTTTCTCAATCAGTCATACCAAGGTAATGCTGCTAAAATTCAATGGAAACCAAACTGTCTCCCTCCCCCACAAGGGAAGCCTGCCATTGAAGCAGCTTCAGCCAACTCAACAGTTGGATATCTTGAAACTGAATCTAATTTTTCTTTCCAACCTGAGTTGAACCAAGAAGATGATGTTAATCTCTTCACAGAGGGAGAAGAAGAATTATCTAGTGACTCCAACATCAGTTTCTTGAATTACCAGGAAGAAGCCAGAAGTAAGTCTGAAGCATTTGATGAATCATACGTTGTATTTACTAGGGCCCAAAACCAGTCAGCTCAATAAGCTGATAAGGGAAAAATAGGGGAAGGATCCCAACTAGTAATTTCAATTGCTAAACAGGGGAGTACTCTACCTTTCTAATCAAAGGACCTAGTGATCACTAAAAAATTAAGTACCTCAAACATTCATGCACCTTCTACTTCAAACTATCATACTAGTACCGCACCCCCAAGAAACTAGAAGGATTAACTTCCTCTATTCTTAGTTCTTTCTAGTCATTTGACATAATTGACCATATTAAGAAGACCAAAATTCAAATTTTTGAGTTTGAATTCTTGCAATCCAACCCTGAGCAATTAGATAGGTTAGTTCAATATGTCAAGAATAAAACTATCCTTGTAGGACAAGATATTTTAGAAGTACCTCCTGGTCCCCCCAAGAACACATCCACCTAAAATAATCTTGTGATTACTCCTCCAACTGCCCCTGGGAAAATATAACCATTTTATGTTTCCCTATTGATAAATGGTCATTGGCTAAATAATTGCATTATAGACTCAGGTGCATCTGACAATGTCATGCCCACCAAAGTGGAGACTCTCTTGGTCTCACTCTGACTAAAACTTTTGGGAGATGTTTCTCCATGAAAAAAAATAAGTGCCTTTACTAAGACAAATCAAATATGCTTAGTTTGCATTTGTGGCATTTCCAGATAACATAATCAAAATGACAGTCCTGGTGGCTGACGTTCCAACCTCCTATGGCATTCTTACTTGGACAAAAATTTTGCAAGGATGTTGGTGGAGAATTGAGCATGGACCTGTCTGAGGTGAGGATCCTTGTCAAGGGCATCATGCAAAGGCTACTTCTTGAGAAGGAGGCAAAGTATATTTTCACCCAAACATTAGCCCCTGAAGCTCAAATTTTGTTTGAGTCTTCAGGCATGGGTAATTACTTTTTGTCTATTAAAGACATTCATGTTTCAATAGATGAAAGCCTACTAAGTGACAATCCAAAAAAATTAGATAAGACATCAGAAGAATTAGTAGGGCACAATACACATGAAAATGGATCTTCCCTTCCTAATGAAGAAAAATCTAAATGAAGATCAAATTTTGATGATGTCTAGACTCTGGAATTTGATAGCAGTAATTATTCTATTGGTTTTGGAGCTGGAGTTGTTTTAATATCTCCTCAAGGAGATATTTTCCCCTATGCATATAAGTTACAGTTCAGTAACACTAAAAACACTATTGAATATGAATCATTGCTACTCATTTTAAAGGTTGTTCAAGATAAAGGTGTTAAAATCTTTCATGCCAAAGGAGATGCTGAACTGGTGGTTTGTCAGGTGAGGAACTTGTATCAAACCAAGAATGAGAGATTGTGACATTATCACAATCTGGTGTGGGACTACATTGAAAGCTTTGATGTTTTCAATATTTTTTTCATGCCCAGAGAATTCAATAGTCATTCATATGCATTGGCCATCCCTACAACTCTCTTGGTCCCTCACCAAGATTTCAAATAAGATAGGTACACTATCGAGTTAGTCTTTCGACCAAGTATACATGATAATGCCAATCATTGGTAGGTATCTGATGGGGACAATCAAATCATGTGTTGGACTAAACTAGAAGAGCAATGAATTATGGTAGTGGACCATGTTTCTACACATCAAAATCAAGTAAAGAAACTCTCTAGTAAGAGAGCAAGGATTCATGGTTTTTAGATTGGAGATCAAGTCTTGTTGTGGGGCAAGGGGAGAGAACCAAAAAGAATGCATAAAAAATTTGATTCTTGGTGGAGAGGTCCATTTGCCAATCATCATTTTTGGGTAAAAAATGGTTTCTTATTAATATATCAAGATGGAACTCCATTTTCACTGCCTCATAATGGGCGACATCTGAAGCACTTCAATCCTTGAAGTATCAGATAAGAGAAATTGTACATATGTATAGTCTTTAGTTTGTTTTGTGTTGTTCATTTTCATTTTTTGGCATCTTTCTTTTTGGGTGGAATGAATCTATAGCCCAATGGCATAAATGAAGGCACTGAGATTTTGGTTTCTACTCCCTTCGACTATTTCAAATTTTTAATTGATGGAAGTTCCCCAACTAGATCTAGTTGTTATTCCCAAAATCCGTCACTTGTTTTATGGACAACATATCAACTATTTTGGTCCTGCAAGCCAAAATGATCTCTTATTTTTAAAAAAAGTGTTATTAGCATCCAAGTTCTTTAATTATTCAAGCATTTTTAGATGAGGAACTTGCAGGTTCAACAGATTCAACAGCCAGGCTTTCACAAAGAAATAACTCTTTCTTTGAACACACAAGCATTTCAAGGATGGTTCAACACCAAGGTTCAATCAAAAGACTTAATGGCAGGATTCAAACAAATGGAATGAATCACTGAACCAATGAACCATTTAACCTTTGAACAAAGAAAGGTTCAAAGTGATTCAAAGGTTCAAAGAGTTCAAAAAAAGTTTGTAGCTTCAAAGTATTCAAAGAAATAGATTGAACCATTGAATCGTTGAACCTTGAACCGAAATGGTTCAAATGGTTCAAAGAGTTTAAAGTTTGAAAAAAAGATTCAAGTGAATGAAAGAAGTAGAAGTTTCTGGAAAGAAGTTCAACCAAATCGTTCAACAGAAATCAAAGAGAGTTAATGCGGCCCTTTGTAAAGCTTTGAACCACAAACCATTGAACTGCTTTAAACCATTGAACCAATACACTCCAAAAGGTTCAAAGTTTCAAATTTCAAACTGGTTCAGGTGACTAAGTGACCAATGACATCCCTGCAGATGTCAAATTTAGGGTAATAAAATATCCATTGATTTTCAAAGATGCAGACCTGGGAACAAACTCAATGACTAGCCAAAGAAGGAGCCATCAAAAAGCAAGAAGATAGCCCAAGAGCTTAGATCATCAGGAAGAGAGAAAATGCAATAGGAAAGAGGGAATACTACAAGAAATTTAGAAATATCTATAGGAGAGTTATTTCTAGTAGGTGGAACAATCCACGAGGTGGACATTAGAGAGCGTGAACATTCAAAGGCACAGCCTATTTTTCTACATTAAGTAAAGGCAAATGGATAGTCATGTAAAGCATCATAAAGAAGACCAGACAACCCATTCTTAGGAGGAGATATTTGAGATGATTCAGAATGCCAAGGTCAAGGCTGGTGACCTATTTTAGCATGGCCCTTTCATATATATTCAAGGCATTCAATTCAGCATGGTCCATTTTCATGAAAACAAGTGCCCAAGTCTTTTTTGGAATGTTATATATTGTAATCTCCCATTTTGTATAAAAGAGATATCTCTGTTATCAGAAGCGAAACTCTACCCAAATTGAAAGGCGTTATTGAGACTTTGAGCTTAGACTGTTAATCATATTTTTTTATTTAAATAAGAAAGCAAGTGGCATTTCAAACTTTGTGTTGAAATTCCTTGTGTTATCTAGGAAATTGTTCTTATGTCTGTTTCCTAAATACAGTCTTGTCTATTTAATCAAATAAGTATAATTAGTGGAAGTAATTTGGAAGGTGTCTCGAAGCCAACCATGGGAGACTTTGTGCTACCATCATTATCTTCAGTCTATTTTTTTTTTGTGTTTTGTGTAAAGGATACTGGAGAGACTTTGAGCTCCCCTTATCCTTCGTAATCTTTTACTTTGTTCTAGTTTTAGGTGGAGACTTTAGGCTGCACTTAATCCTACAGTGTTCCTCTGTCCTGATCTATGGGAGAAGTAATGAAAGACTTTGTACTTTTGTGGGTTTCTTGTGGTTACAATTACTACCCAGGGAGAATCTTGTTATTGGCTGAATATCACTTCTGAAAGAAGAGAAGTACCTTCAGTAATTACACTAGAATTCTCCTATGTTCTATGAACATCATCTCTGATTTCACCCCTGTATGTATTTTTAGCTTATATATATATATATATATATATATATATATATATATATATATATATATATATATATATATATATATATATATATATATTATAGATTATAGGGAACCTCCCTTTGCTAAGAGGAGAGATTTATCTCATTCTGGCTATGGTCACCACACCCATTTTACCGCATAAATATCCTTGTGTTGTGGTTGATATACCTATTTTTCCATTAGTTAGCTGGTGACAAAATATTCACCCAACAGACATTAGGACCATCACCTTCATGGTCACTCTTAGAATCACTTTTCTCATTATCATTAGTTAAGTTGTAATCTTCCTTTGTGTAAAAGCTTCTTTTATTCTTGAAAGACTTATTCTTGTCATCATACTTTCTACAACTTTTTTTGCTCTTATCAAACCTATAGGACTTATTTTCATAATCATGACCTTAGTCATGATCTTCACCATCCTTTGTGCTATTATTATGATGGAAATTGTTATCAAAATGTATAATTTTTCCATATTTAAAACACTTGAAGGGCATCTTACCCTTGTATTTACGTAAACTAGTTTTCAACTTTCTTGCAAACATAGATATCAACTCATCATCATCAATATCATAATCATCATTGTCTTTGAATTTATTATCCTATGTCTTCTTCTCCTTTGACTTATTTTATTCCTTGAATTTAAGTTCCTTATTATTATGTCTTCCTTCACTTATCCTCATCTCAAAAGCTATTAGGGTGCCATTAAGTCCATCCATCTCTAGCTTGTCTAGATCTTGCATATCTTCAATAGAAGATACTTTAGAATCAAACTTAGGAGTTAGATATTTCAATACCTTTTTAAAAATATTATACTCTTTAAATTATTCACCTATGCCTCTTATGATGTTGATCACTTCATCAACCCTCAATAGGTAGGTTGTAATGGTCTCATCTTCATTCATCCTTAGTCTTTCAAAATATCTTCTATGGGTTTAAAATTTAGCCAAATTGACCTTGGAGTCTCCATTATGGATATTAAAATTGTCCCAAATATTTATTTAAAAAATAAATTACATCATCTTCACAATCTCTACCTCTGATAGGCCACAAAGAATACCATTCATTACATTTGAATTGTTGTCACTAGCCTTCATACCTATTACATTTATAGGGGGAATAGAGGGAATAGTATATCCATCCAAAATTGTTTTTCAAACATCATGACCTTGATAAATCAAATATTTTCTCATATTTACATTCCAAAAAACATAATTCGATCCATTAAACAATAGATCCTTGCTTGTATAGAAACCACCTTGTGCTTGACTAGCCATCTTCATTTGCTTAGGATCTTCTTTAAGTTATTAGGCCTGATTCAAAAGAATTTATATAATAAAAAATTTTGGAATTAAACCTAATTTATTTGGGTTTAATCATTTCACTTAAAATAATCATTCAATTTCACTTATCATTTATGAAGCATTCCTTCAAACACATACATCACCAAATGCATAAACAAGCATCCACATAAGCATATAACATATGAACACAAGAGATATGTTGGAAACCCTCAAAGGGGATAAATAATAATTAAAAAATATTTTTATATAGTCTCATAATAAATTAATCAATATTTAGTGAGTTTCAAACCCCACAAGGAGCACCAACCCCTCACTAGTCAAGCACCAACTTCCAAGGAGGCACCAACCCCCTAGGTAAATTAGCACAAAATCAGACACCTTGAACCTATTATCACCTTTTTACACCTATTTCTCACTCAATTGATTATTATCACTTTATTTTTCTCTTCACACTCTTCTATCTCTCTCAAACAACCTATTAGGCCTCTTCGCTCAACTAGCCCTCTTTTTAGTAGATTTAAGTCATATGATCTTGCTCATCATCTATAGAATCACTTTTAAAACTTCATGAAATATTAAACATAAATTTTTTATATTATTAAATACCTCTACCTGGTTTCCAAACCTCTATTTCATTCGTTTATCACCTCAATATTCTAACTAGTTAAATCAGGGCTATTACACCTTCTTTTTATACTTGACTCTTGCTTTAACCAACATTTGTCACACAAAATCCTATCTATAATTGGATCACAATTGGAATATATTAAAAAACATATTTCATAGGATAAAAAATCACTACATAGGTTGGTCACCACTTATAAGGACCAAAATCACAATTAGGCCTAAAGGAGACCTAATGCAATTAGGCCTTCTCAAAGCACACATTTCAACCTAACCACCTTGGAACATATTTGTACTACATAAATTAATGAAAAAATTAAAACATGATCAAATTATACACCTAATAATCTCACCTTATGTACCCAACACCATTTATCTCATTTCACTCCCTGAACCACACCATTAGGCCTACTCATAATTAGGCCTTCTTACTGCCAAAAAATCTATCAAATAAAAATGAAGCACACAAAAAAATTTATCAAATAAAAATACCATAAAATCAAATTTATATAACCTAAATTTCCTCATGGTCATCACCATGTTCATTAAATATCACAAAATAAGGAAAAAGACCTTAAACTAATCACTTCTATATGCTCACTTAGAACTACAAACATGCTTCAAAACCCAATCAAGAACCTTTAACTTTTGACACCTTGATAGGAATTTATAATGAATAAAAATAAATTAAAATTAACCTATGAGACTTCTATAAAAACTTCATGCATTATATTCTTAAATTATAGGCATAATGACTCAGGGACATCAATCTTACTCACATAGAAAACTATTTATAGCTCTAAAACACAGTCATGAAAATAATGATTTAGAATACCTATGGAATAAATTTAATGAACTTAAAATTGATTTAAATATCCTTAAACATATTAAAAACATCTTCAAATAAATATATTATAATTTAAAATACCAATATTGGTCTTACAAACCAATCTCATGTCTTCACTATATATAGACCTCACTGTGTTAGACAAATCAGATTGAGATCAAATTTATACCATACACAAGTTTCTCCAAAAATTATATCCATTATTAATATGTGTTATAATTATTTAATATTAACCAAGTGAAATTACATCCATACCTAATCTAATACAACACATCCTTAATACCATTCCCACTTCTACCTATTTTTCTCTGTGTCTTCCTCACTAGGATTTTTTAATGATAGGCCAACTTCCATGACACGTTTAGCATATTTTAAATATATAACTTTATTATAAAATTACATTGACACAAAATAAAAGTGTCACACATCATCTTCCAAACATTTTCATGCTTTTAATTGGTCAATCCTACTTGTGACATCAAAAATCCAAGAAACAAGGGGTTTCTCATAGATTCCACTCACACTTATAATATACCAATACCACATAGAGGTACCTAGGAGAGTCCTATATATGATAAAATCATAAAAATATGTCATATAATTCATACTAATCCATTTCTAGCAATATCTTCCATATCAACTCACTGTTAGGGTTTTAGAGAGGGTTAAGACCACCTTATAGTCTTAACAATCATTCATAAAGATTGGGACCTGAATCCAAACTAATGCTTGGAAACTTGAGTTAGGATCCTTACCCAAATTTAATTAACTTATTATGATATCATGAAAAGGTTTTACATTCCAACAAGCATAAAAAATCCTTCTCAGGTCTGTAACACCTCATTTTGTGCACATAGAAAACCTCAAAACCACATTTCACAATTTTTACTTCAAAATTTGACCTTATAATTGGTCAACATACTTTAAATAACCTTTAAAATATATTAAAATTCTCTAATTATCTCTATCACCTTGTAAAATGAATTGACTCCTCATTAGGCCACACTAGGTCTTTTTACACATTAGGCATTGAACTGTCAATCACACTTAGACCATGAACATACCTTGAAACCACTTGAATTGATATCAATAATTCATGATCATGTCATAAAAATTCATATCATACTCAAACACTACAAATCTTCTTTTCAAAAGCATTATACTACTCACCTCATCCTGCTACCAAGCCTATGCCTTCTCACTAGCAAATGAATAAGCCATGAACTAGCCTTAACATTTCCTCTGAAATATTATCTACCTTATACACATATTTACATAGAGTAAAAAATATTCTCATATTATATACCATTTATTTTTAACCTTCATAAACAACATTTCATGATACCTTATTAGTTCAGACAAGATTTAAGACTAGTTTGGTTGTATGCATAGGCTTAAGACCATACCCCTATAGGTTTACCTTGAAATTTTCCTAAGTGTTCCAACACTTCATATACATGATTTTTAATTCTTTAAAATCCACGTATACATGTGTTTATCCATATTAATAGACCATGATATTCATACAAATGTTCATGATATGGCAATGCTCCTTAAGACTAGTGTTCAAAAATATGCTATATCTTGAACTTGACCATGACATGTCATCAACCTTAGAAAAATTACCAGGTTACCTTCAAATTATCTCTCAATAGATATAAAATAGGTTTCCTTCAAATTCTCTTTTTTCATAAGACCTCTTGTCACATACCACTCACCATGCATGACACTGACTTTTAATTTGACATTAATGACATCCATCTTGACCTTGACAACAATGACAACATTTATGCCATAAAACCAAAAATAGGAACATACCTCAACAAGTCTCAACCCCAAGAAGTGATTTTTTGCATTTCCATTATAAATATTCTTGGCTTCCTCATTTTGCAATGAGGTGTTGAAATGGATCCTTAAAAGATCAAAGTGATCTTTGAGATACCTCCCCTACATAACTTGGTCTAGTTTTAGTGATTAATCATAAGGCTCAAATTTATCAAATTATTTCTTGAGGAGTATGCACACAATTTGATACCCCTCATGTGTCTTTTTACAAGGATGACCCTTTCTTATGGGCTGATGAGGTGTAGGTGACCTTCAATGATTTAAAGCGCATGCTTCACAATCCTCCAATACTTATGGCACCCATATAGGGTCATTAGTTTATATTATACACTTATGTCATCTATGTTTCCATCATGATCATGTTGTGGAAAAAAATAATGTGGAGAAAAAATGCCTTTTCCTTTTCTTCATTATAAATAAATTATGACATTACATGTTGGGATAGACCACCAATGTAATTATCTAATCAAATCCAATTTGATACTTATTGTGCAAGACACACCTAGCATGTAGGACTATGAGATGGATCATGCTTCCTTAAGAGTTGGCCCTGTACATCCTAATCTATAATTCCACTCGAGGCTTAGTCATGGTGAATAACTCACTGAGTGCATATTACCTAACATTTATTAATAATTTATTGATGATGCATTTATTGATGAGATGGTATACTCTGTATGTTAGAGGGATATTTCCAACTATGATTGGTACCATGACATAAACTGGTACCTATAGGAAAATTATTATCTAATGATGCTCCCTCTTAGGAATGTTATTAGATTCACAATCTCCTTATCCACTATGTCATTATTGATGGGATCTTATTTAAGAGAGGCCTCAACATATTTTTATTTTAATGTCTTACCCCTGAAGACACCCTATTGTGCTATAAGAGTCTATTGGGAGTTATGTGTGGTGGCCACTTGAGAGGGAAAGCCACTACCTAGTGTATTATCATAATGGGCTACTACTAGTCCACTCTTGTTAAGAATTTTATCCAATACACAAGAAGTTTTAATTTTTTGAGATGATTTGGAACATTATCAATGCCCCTACTAGAGTTATGTATTTTATTTCAGCCCCTTTGTTTTTTTTATTTGGACTCTCAACTTCATCAGTGAGTTCAAACCCTTCTCATTAGATGAACATCAGTGGTTTATTATTGCCACTTATTACTTAACAAGTGCATTAAATCTATGCCCCTTAATGGAATGAATAGGAATATTATTTCTATGTTCATTCTAAACTAGATCATTTGTTTTTCTGGGTTCCCTTTGTAATCATTACTAGAAATGATTTTGGTTTTCAAATCCTTGAGATGCATGAGTTTTCTGAATGAGTAGGTTTCAAGTTACATTTATCCTTTACCTATTACCCATAGGTTAATGGGTAGGATAAAGCTTCCAACAAGACATTAAAGAATATTATCCTTCATACTATTTTATATTATAGGCAAGACTAGCATCTCATACTAAATCTCACCTTTTGGGATTATTCTACTTGTTTTTTAAAAGTGATAGAGGTAAATCCTATATACGCTAGTTTAAATTTCTAAGGTCATTCTCCCTCTTGAGGCATTAATCTCATAACTATGGGTTAAGACCTTTGGGTTGCTTCATGATGAGGATGAATGTGTCACTTCTTCACCAAGATTTATCAATTGGATGAGCATCACATTGACACCCTTGAGAATAATCATGTTTATCAACATTTCTAATGCCACTAATTTGAGAAATATGTGTAGCCTCATCCATTTTACTTTGGTGATATAGTGCTCATATTTGATAATAAGTACCATAAAAATATAAAACTATCACCATCTTCTTGGATAATGACACTTATTGCCTCTTCACCCTCAAGGGTGAATCCTTATAGCACCTAATTAAGGGTTCCACCTTAGGACATTTCATGTATGAGGGCCTGTGCACCTTTCCTAGTAAACCTTCCTTGGGTGGTATGGTGGATCTTTCCTATCCTATCTCACCACTAACCCATGTTTCACATGTATTTGTGTATATACGTGGGTTATTTATTCACATTTTATATGTTAATCACATATATCTAGTAGTCTACAAGGCATGAAATATACATACACACACCATTAATAAACACATGTGTCAATAATGAGAACTTGTAAATACATCTCTATAAATATACACTTATTTAGGTACATAAAATGGCTTTAGATGAGCCTAGGCTCACAAGCCCCAAAATTACCACACACATAGTTAGGTATACAAAATCCAAGTTAGCCTATAACTTGGTCCTCTATCTAGACCTACTCTTATCCAAATGCTTTTACTTCCCCTTCAAGGGGAGATCTTGATCTCTACCTCTAGACTCCCTAAACTATGTTTTATTCTAGGGTGTCCAACCTCACTTGTAGACTTACTAGTGTAGTTGATCCAACTTTACCATCTCCTCTTAATTGTGTGATCTCTTCCCCTAGTGATTAGATATGCAACCACCTCCCTAGCTCCGCAATTACCCATGCATATACCCTCTAATAACATGTATGAGGATGCATGTCAATAATTATGTGTAGGAGGTGCTCTCTTATCAATGCTATAGTGAACTTTGGTAAAATTTATCATAACATTTGATCTACATAAGATCTCATCTAGCTTGGGTGGAATCCTACACACACATAGTGAAATATGTTAGCCACATATTGACTCTTAGTAGTATAACAAGGAAAGTACAAATTTTTTAAAGAAAACTTTACAATTTTTGCACACTTGTGGTGGTAATCCTACCTAGGGTGGGATCCCTATCAGTTGTTCTACTCTTATTCAAGGCTCAGTGTATGGTGGGTCCATTTTTACCTATGTTTTTCTATAATGAGTTACACTTGATCTATTTATGAAGGAATTGGAACACCTCTTAGTTCTCATAGACCCTCTTTACCCTATTGATTGTTGGCCCTATCGATATACCTACATTACTACTATTTTTTTCATTATCACCCTTGGTGTTATAATGAGTATAGTTAGTACTAGTCCTACCCCATATAAGTCATGATTAGCCCCCTCTCAATGCCAAGGCATATGGCCATGGATGCACATATGCCCCCTATGGACTCTAAAACTCATCATATCCTAGGATGCCCTCTATTATTGGATCCTCCACCCATACCACCACCACAGATGGATCTTATATGTATGATGCTCACATATTTACTCCTAGGTCATGGCATTGGTCTAGCCATATTATTATAAACTTCAATGTCAAAGCATGATAATTATATATAATTTTTCACACTTGGGTACATCCTAAGTTGTACTAATGGTATCCTTTATAGGCCCAAGCTAAGAGTAAAAAAATCTATGTAAGACCCCCATGCCTTACTATATAAATCTAATCAAGTTGTTGGTATAGTCTACCAAGGATATACTAGCCCCAGACATGACTCTAACCCTTCTCAACACCCTAAACCATTTTGGTCAACATAAGTGGTAACATGCTCATGTTATGCACTATATATAATCTACCCAATAGATGCCTCACTATCATTATCCTTAGCTGAGGGACCCTAGCTTGCCTTCGAGTGTTCACTACCCCATGGTGTGTGAATTCTACAACCACTCCTACTAGGTATACCACTGCCTCTTCCTATTCATGAACCAAATGCATGTATACCACTTTTCCTATAGGCATTCCTCTATATAGTTAGTGTACGTCATCTATGTTAAAGAGGGCCTCTGAATCTGGCCCCAAATGAAATGTGTGCCTCACAGGATCCCATATCTAAATAAGGGTGTTCATCAGCTCTTAATTATGATGAAAGAAGATTAGTTATGCTAATATCCAAAATCCCTCTACCCATAGAGTATCCTTATTAGTCAATGATAGTGTATTTGCCTCTATCACTAGCTAGGATGAGCCTCTCTTGTGGTTTGAGACCTCTTAGTGTGTAGGTAGTGCTACTAGTGGGTATTACAATAGCTTCTATGCCCCTCCATGTAGACTAATTTTTCCTCATGTCTTCATCAATACACATAAAAAATAGTCATATTTATGCCAAGAAATCAAACTTAAGTGTGAAAAGTGATTATTTTTCTTACTCCCCCTTTTTCCCCTTTGACATCTATTTGGGTTGTTTGGGGTCTTTATATCCATTTAAATAATACATTATGACATAACATACTAAGCCTTAGCCTAGGACATGCCTTATTAGTTAAGTCATAGCCTACCTTTGAGGCAAGCCACTTATGACTCTCCTAGGTTATGGCCTGGAAAGCCCTAGGGTTGTCTAAAATGCCCAAGCCAAGCCACCATTTGACATGCCTTCACTTGTATAATGCTCATCTCTCCACATAGATGTTTTCATATATATTTTTTTCTAATCTATCCATTGAATTGATTAAAATATACATAAAACCCTGTAGGCTCTCTTTTTAGATATAAGATATATATTTGTTTCAAATTCTTATTAGAGTGCCTACCTCAACCATTGTTCTCTCTCTTCATGTGCTCTCATGTATCTGTACATCCTCTTTGTCACTTATTAGGCTCTTTGGGATCTTGTATATAAAGTTGCATAATAAAATTGTCTTGGAAAGTGACCTTTCCATTCTATTTATCTATTGACTTTCCCTCTTTTTTGCCCTTTTTGGTAGCTACATGTTGGTAGGGAACTATCATTCCTCATTTTGCCATGAAAACTCTACCTTAGGGGTTTTGTCCCATTATGGATGTAATGTCAGTCTCCATTTTGTTCTTTAATGTTGGTTGGCATTATTTTAAGACATTTCAAATCTCCTTGAATGTTTTATCATGTGTATTCCTCTTTGGATGCATCTTGGGATATAAATAGATTTTTTGCTTCTTTTAGATATTCATGTTATTACTTGATCATAGTTGGTCCCCTATTAAATCCCTCATTTTATTTCATTATGGTCACTATAGGTGTTTGGGATTGCTGGTTGTGGTTATTTTAGACTTGGTCTATTATTTTCTAGCTAGTCTTCATCTTTCATGGGCCTTTTACTACCCCTCTTCAACTCTTGTTGTTGTTGGCATTGGTCTCCTTCATACAATTATGGTTTTTTCTCATAATATTTATCTTTGATGAAACTTGATTATTTCACTTTGCATTAATATATTTACCTCATAGATTTATCTTGCATCCTTGACCCCCATGATGGTGTACCATTATGTAGTGATTCACACTAATGGTGATAGTTGAGGTAACCTAGGACCTATGGTTGTGGCTTGGAAAATTTATATGACCGATGGGTCCATGAGATTTTTGTAGATGGTTTATTTCTTACCATTGAGATGAATAATGTTGTTAAGTATCATGTGATCATTAGAGCACTAAATGATGCCCTACACTAGGTGTGTGCTATGTGCAATTTTTAACTAACTCAATCTTAGTCGTATCTTAGCTCACCAAGGTTTGAAACATACTTATCATTATGTTTTTACCCCTACTTGAGTTAGCATGCTATTTTATCTCCTTTTTTTAGGACTTCTAGAACTCCCACATCTTTCATTTAGAGAACACCAGAGTAGACACTCTGGTGAAATCCATCTTAGATTTTTTGGTTTGATGTCACTTATTGTCTTTTCTTATGAAGGGACTAAACTTGGATCTAGAATTGGATCACACAATGCTCAAACTTGTACCCATTTGATTGAATTATTGATATTTCATATACTATTATTCTCATTAGGTGAGTTTAGGTGATGTTCTCTATTTTCATTTTTATCTCTCTTAATTTTTATTGTGGCTTATAGGCACTACACAACAATCCTTACACTAGTATATAAACAACAATATATGATTATAAAAACTACTAAAAACTACATATAAACGACCAAACATGATCATGTGACCATTAGTAGTTTATTTCCAGTCATTTATAACGTGACCAAATTGATGACAACCATTTTTAGTCATTTATTGGTTGTTTTGATTGATCAATTTGATAATATATTTAGTTGTTAATTTAGTCATTGATTGTTGTTAACTAGTCATATATTTAGTCATGGTAGTCATTTATTTAGTCATTGTAACCATTAATTGTTGTCAATTGGTAGTATATTTAATCATTTTTATTCACTTATTTCCATCTATTGGTAGTATATTTAGTCATTTGTATTAATTGATTGCCATCCATTGGTAGTATCTTTAGTCATATTAATCATTATTTTGCAATTCACTCCTTCATGTTGGTTCTCCCATCTAAATTCATTTATGTTTATGCTTACCTCAAATGACTTAAAGTTTTTTAAAATGTAGTTAATGTATTATACTTGACCAGTTGCCTTGTGCAGCGATGTTGCAGCCCATAGTAACTCATCGTGTAAAATAAAATTCATTTACATCTTTATATATATTTTGACCAAAATTATTATACTATATATATATATATATATATATATATATATATATATATATATATATATATATATATATATATATATATATATATCCCAAAAATGTATATTACCATTTGAAACCTGAATACATATAATAAATACATAAATACATATAAATTAAATGAATAAATACATATAATAATAAATAAATACATAGATATATAAATAAAAATATGTATTTATAACAATAATAAATTATTTATTTATTTAGACTAATAAAAAATAATAATAAATTAATTTAAAAAATTAAAAAAACAATAATAAAAACAATAAGATGGGGGGAGGGGAGATCAACCAATTGGTCGTCCCACCCCCAGCAGATTCAAGAAAGGATCATGGCCGATGATAAGGCCGTAGGCCTAGGTTGGCCCATGGACCCTGTAATTTTTTATTATTATTATTATTATTATTATTATTATTATTATTATTATTATTATTATTATATAATTTTTATAGCTTCAATAATATATAAATTAATTATTAAGACTAATAAATAAATACATATAATAATAAATAAATACATAGATATATAAATAAATTAATATAATAATAATAATAATAATAATAATAATAATAATAATAATAAATTATTTATTTATTTATATTAATAAATAATAATAATAAATTATTTAAAAAAAAAAATTAAACAAAAAAATATGGGGGGAGGGGAGCTCAACCAATTGGTCATCCCACCCCTAGCAAATTCAAGAAAGCATCGTGACCGATGTTAAGGCCATAGGCCTGGTTTGGCCCATGGACCCTGCAATTTATTATTATTATTAGAGAAAATATATATAAAATAAAATTCTCAAATGCAATTTTTTATTAAATAAAATAATAAGTTTTAAAAAATATAAAATTATAAAAAAATTATAAAAGATTATGTTATATATATATATATATATATATATATATATATATATATATATATATATATATATATATATTAATATTATAAACTCAAGTATTTTTATTTTAGATTATTGTATGTATGTATGGTTTTACATATATATAAATATTTGATTTTGATAATCTAATATATATATATATAATTAATGTGGATTTATTACAGAAAATAAAAGAAATAAAAAGAAAATTTAAAGAAATTAAGAAAATAAATTTACATTGAGTTTATACATGAAAGCAATATGATTTTCATATTGGAGTGAATTATTTTGATCTTCCTCCATAGCTTGAGCCTGCAAACTTTTCATAGCTTGAACCTGCAAACTGTGAGAGAAAACAAAGTAAAAAATGAGAAATGGGTTTGAAAAAAAAAAATATTTGGGTCATAAGAAAATTTAGGGTTTTTAAAGAATACCTAAGTCCTAGGGTTTAGATTAGTTGAAGCCTATGGCTCTCACTTATCCCTCCACTTGCAAGTGCGACCACTTGCAAATGGGAGGGAAAAAGACTTTTGACTTTAAAATTTAAATTTAAAGTTAATTAAATTTATTCTTGATGGCTTACATGAAATTAATGAATTATTTTAATTTATATTTATAAATTAATTATTTTTTTGTAGATTTATAAAAGTTAATAATTAAGTATTCAAAAAAAGGTTGAAATGTATTCTATTTAATTGTTTCACGGGTAACCCTCCTACACTAATAAGTAAATAACATTGTTTTATTTAATTCTTAATGGTAAATAATATTTAATAATTAAAAATAAATATATTTTGATTTTTATGTTAAAATTTAAATTAATTATTATCAATTAGTTTATTAAAGTTATTTTTTCATTTAATTATTTAAAATTATTTATTTTGTTTGGATGGATAAATTTTTATATGTTAAAATAATTAATCATCTTCATTAATTTTTATAAGGTGTCTTTTAATTATTTGGTTGGAAATGACAATTATTAAAGACTAATTAAATATTTTAACAAACTTAATGATATAACTAGGATTAGGAGGAATGAACAAAATTTTTAAAAAAATTATTCAATGGTAAGGTTAAAAGCTTACAGAAAGAGTTGGTTATAAAAACCAACCAACAGGTGAACCAACCCATAAATAAAACCAAAATAAAAACATAACAAACTACACATTTGGATCATTAAAAAATAATCTAAAAAACTCCCCTTTGATCCAAAGGGGTATAGAAAGACTAAAGCAATGAACTATGAGTCATCAAAGTAGACTCTACTATAACTGTAATTGTTACACTGTGCATCCTAGATTGATCAACACCCTAATCATCCCCTCACTAAAATAGAACAATAACATGCTCTGTCTAACTACATCGATCCTCACATAGGATCCATCTAACAAGTGATTTCCCTAGTACTATGTATGGAACATCTCAAACTGATACCCAACAATCACCAGCATCTCTTATAGGCCTTTGCTCAGCCCTAAAAATGTTAGCAACTCAATGCTAACTCATATCACAACCACTAATGACTGATCAAAATCCAATATGTAATATCTTCTCCCCTATCAGATGAGAGGTGAGAATCCATGTAGCAAATAAACCAAGTACAAACCACTAAAATGCTCCACATCAAAGATCATATCAACACTAGATTTATGAAAGCAAAGTACACAAGCCAAAAAATGCTACTACATCAAATCCCAATCTTGAGCTTAGCAACTCATATAATATGGGTGTGTTATCATCTTAAAATATATATTCATCAACTATGGAGCAAGTAATTTCACAGTCATCCCATCCATTAGAAGAATAGCTAAAAGAGTGACCAAAGTGACTGAAGTGTTCAATAATGTTTGATTCAGCCTTCTATTAATGTCAAGAGGACTTTCTTTTGGAGGGGCACTCTATATAGAGGTGTCTTATGCCACCATAATTGTAGCATATTCTCTCACATCCACTAGAACTAGAGGAAGAATAGCCACATGAATAAGAATGCATGTGCTTGTGTCTATGTGAATGTTTGTGGTGATGTTCATGCTTCAAAGAACCAGAGTGATGTATATGATTTGGAGAACCAGAATGATCCCTATGTCCAGAATGATGCTTATGTCTAGAAGTGTGTTGTGGAGAGTGTTTCTATCTTTGATAGTGCTTCAAAGAATATTTTCTATTATGCTCATATAATGGATTACCTATTTTGGTATAGTGGGCCTCCTCCATAGATGTACTCTTCTTCTTTGCAAATTATCTCTCATGCTGAGTTAATAACTCACAATAGAGTCAAATGTGACATCATTAAACTTATCACTAAGCTATAGGATTTCAAAAAAAATGGTGTATGTAGAACTAAAACCATTTAATGTGATAAAAATCAACATATCATCAATTTTACCATCAATTGTACAATATTCTTGTTTCAATGTTTTCATATGAGAAAGATATTTAGAGACATCTTCATTATCTGTCAATTTATTTTTTAATAGTTGCATAAGAAGGTCAATATTCTTGTATGTAGGTTGTTTGTCATACAAATATTTTAATGCTTTCCAAGCTTTCCATGCACCAGTCTTAACCACCTTAATATGAATGATTACCTATTCAGTGTAGGATGATTTCAAAAGTACAAGTGATGTTTATCATATTTCTAATATTTAATCAACTTTGTAGCTTTAGTTAGTGATGTGGTTTCTTTCTCAGTGATTTCCCATAAGTCATTATAAATGAGTGTATTTTCCATGTTCTTACTCCATTCTTTGTAATTTTTAGGTGATAATTTACAATTTTCATAAATCAAACTCATGATTTTTGCCATGGTGCTTTAAAAAAAAGGAAAAATAAGACAAGGGAATACTATTTTGAGGTTTTGCCTTTACCCTAAAAAATAGTTTTTGAATAAATTTCCTTGGACTTGTAAAAAGAATGCAACTTATAACCCATATCACACCCTTATATCACTGAGTTTACCCTTATTACTCCATTACAAAAAATAATGTCAAAAAATAATTTTGACAAAATAATTTAATTTCAATGGGCTTTGAACCCTAGATTTTATTTTGAATAATATGATGATATAAATGGAGAATATTATATGTATTTTATTTTTAAGATGGGAAAATAATAATAAAGAAAAAATACATTCACAATTTTATCACTCCATGTAAAAATAAATTTTGGGCTTTTCACTTGTATGTGTGGAGGACCCCACTCATCCCACTCATCAACACAAAGAAAAGAAAATAAATAAAACCTAATTTATAATCTTAATGTTCTCATTATTCTATAAATCTCTACACATACAAATTTAATTTATAATCTTGATGTTATTAAATCGTACAATCTTGAAGTGTCCAGGCTTGTATTATCAAGGCATGTGGAGACCTTGGTAGAGACGGTTTTCTGCTTGAGAAACAATAACATTCCTACATTGTCTGTCACCAATACACAAGGAGCTCACCATACAAGTGCATGAAATGCTCAAGGTTAAAAATAAATATCAAGAGTGGGCTTACCGGATGCACAGTAGACTACCACAATTTGGATGTTGAGTAGTGTAGAATTTATCCAACATGCTTGTTAATTAGTTTGCCATGCTTTGCCATGATTGTAGATTTGAAATAATTTACTCCTCCTCACTAGGTGCACGATTAGATGTATCACAGAGAACCTTCAATCATTTTACACTATCTAAATCAGTCTATACCTACATCTCTCAATTCTGGTATCTCATATGTGGCTTTGATACCACTGATATAACCAGGATTAGGAGGAATGAGCAAAAATATATTTGTGAAATAAAAATTAAAAAAAATCTATACAATGGTAAGATTAAAAGATTACAGAAAGATTTGATTATAAAATCCAAACAACGGGTGAACCAACCCGTAAATAAAACCAAAATAAAAACATAACAAACTACACATTTAGATCATTAAAAAATAATTCAACACTTAACTTAACGACACCATAATAGTCAAATTCATACCGTAATGTAATTATTATTAATATTTTAAAAATAATGTAAATAATATTGAAGTATTTGGAAATAATGATTATTAATTGCTTAGTGTATCATTTATGAAATTGGGTTTTCAATGTCCAATTAATTTATTTAGTTAGTTAGTAAACTTTTAGTAGTAAAACAAAACTAATTTGACGTAGTGGCATATGGACTTAGTCTAGTTATGTGTATAATATAGTCTTAGTAGTAGAAATAATTGGGTCTTTGCATCCGTGAGCTACATCTCTAAACACCTTTTTAATTACCCACTTTAATATCATATTGTCTAATTTTTATTTGTGTGAGTAATTATTTAGTCATATTTATTTGTGTGACTAATTATTTAGTTGTGTTTTTTACCCGACAATCAAATTAGTCATTTATAACTATGTTACAAAAAATTAGTAGAATTTAGTCATTTTTAGTTGTCGTGACTAAAAGTTTTAGTCACGTAATCATTTATTTGACAAATTATACTAGTGTTATTTAGTTGAACATTGAATTCTTGTACCTTGGGGGCATATGTAATCATGATTCCTCTTACCCTACTCCTAACTATGAATATATGTCTACTCTTCATGCTTATTACTAGAAATTGAGAGACCATATTGACACTAAACAATTATTCAAAGACATGTGCAACCAAATAACACCCTATTAGAGGTTCACACACCCTACCTGACCTTCCCACACCATGTTAGACCTTTTAGAAATATTTTTGGGCCCCACAAGTAGTGTTGCAGCTTAGGCTACTAGTTTTCTAGTAGACCCAACAACTTAGTCCACCTATTTTCCTATTGTTATGCAGCCTGGGATGTAACTTGTTGATAATGCATTAGTTTCAGTCTGAGTTATTTTCAAATGGTTAGAAATGGTATTTTTGGTGAGTCCAAACTTTGGTAACCCTATATCAGTTATAAAATTGCCTCATAAATGCTCTTCTACTTTTACTCTAATTTCTCGTCCTTTTAAGATAAATTCAAATTTTCACTTGCCATTTAGAATAGATTCACCATTTTTCTCCCTAGTTATTCCTACATTCAATGTGTATTGCTCTCATGTTGTATCAGTTAGCATTACACCTAATTTAGGAACTTAGATTAGATATCACACCTCCTACTTCCTCCTTACTCTCTCTCTCTCCTAGATTGTTAGCATCAAATTGGGCAAAGCTCTTCTTGTAACTTTTCTAGTTGGTTCTCATGTTTTCTAGGTTCTATAGATATTTTTGTCTTTTTCCTAGTTTTATCTTTTTGTGTATTTATCCCACATTGGTAGTTTGACTTATATATCGTTTGTCCTTGCCTATATATGCAAGGCTTCTCATTTGTAACATATAGAAGTTATTTTTAGAGATATTCTATGCTATTATCTTTATATTTGCATATAATATTTATAGCTCTTCAAACTCTTCTTGTGATGCTTTTGCTTTGAATTATTCAGATCTCAAGCTTAGAAAGATCTTATTGATGTTCCTTTCATGGTATCATAGCTAGAGGTGTTGTAGCCATCTATTTTTGAGTTTTCTCTAGCAAGGGTTTGTCCATTTATCAAAATTTATTCTCAATGGAGTAGAGGTATTTTTTATATATCTAAGATATGTTTTATTTGGTCATTGACTATGAAAAAATATAGATCCATGTTAGACCCATGTTTAAGTTTGTTTTAGAAGTTTTTAAGGCAATTTGTGCATTTTGTTAATGGTTTTAGGCCTTGCATGCATCTAAATCCAAATATAAAAGCATAAGGGAATATAAATATGAGTTTATGTCCTCTAAAATTTATTATAATCTCTAAATATCAATTTGTATAACCTTTCTACTAAAAAAACCTACTTGTTGGTATGTTTGCAAACACCTACCACTAGTTTAGTTTTCTCTCACCATAGGTGATATGGATCTAAGTTTTTAGATATGAAACTTGGTATTGTTAGCTAATAGTCCCATAATTCCTACCATACTAGTTATAAGTAATTTTGAGTAGGTCATACAACTCTTTTATTATCTTTAAAATTACTATATTAATTTGTCTTCATTATCTAGATAGTTGGTCAGTTTTATTCTAGTTTGAGGCCGTACAATATGTAATTTTATATCTGATTCTTGGAGAGGATAATATTTTAGTTCTAATTTAAACCTATAATATGTAGGACCACTTTGAATCAAGATATACCAAATTTTTGGACATCATAATAGGGCCTTGTAGAGAGTCTTCTTGAAGCTGGCTTTCACCCATTTTTGACAACCTGTGCATAGTTTTTGCTAAATAAATTGATGGAAATATTTTATTTTAGGATTTTTAACATATATATGTAGTGTAAAATCATTTTTTTTCCTTAGTGTATTTAATTTTTATGCAATTTTTATTTATTTAACCCATTTTAATGACAGGAAACTTGTAAAATTTATAACTTTTAATCGTGACTCAAAATTGAGTACTATTTTTTCCAAAAGTGTATGTTCTTTTACTCTCCATTCATTAGGTTAATTTATATTATAAAAATAACTCAAAAATAAAATGCAAAATTTGGGGTGGTCTTATAATTTTTTTTTGGGTTTTCATTAATTTCATCGGGAGATAAATTGTCATGGGGGGTTTTGTTTTTCCGAGAGGGTTCTTCTTCTTCTTAACTTTATCCTTATTTTTTGACAATGGATTCCTAATTTTTTTATCCCCTTAACATATCCAACTACATTATTTGGAAGATAAAAATACATATACACTTAAAATAATAAATTGTGTGGATATTTATGCTTGGTGACATTCTCCACTTTATAAATGAGGAAGATCTTGCCTAGATTGTATCCATGCAAGAGGAAGATCTTTGTTTGATTCACCTCCACGTTTTAGATAGTTTTTAGTGTTATGTCACATGTTCCACATTACCAAAGGAAGCTTGGGGTGCTATTATATCCTTATTTGAGAAGGATACTAAGTTTTTTAGGTCTTTTGTACCCTTTTTTACTCCACCTCTTTCTGTTCCACTTTCCTCTCCTCTTGTTTATTGAGGATTTATATTTTGATGATGGCATTGATGTTGTTCAATATTTTATTCTTGATAGTGGCATGGGAAAGGCATTATTGGCACTTCCTTCTTCTCTTCCTAGTGAGGATTCACTCTTTACTAGTGACATGAATTAGGATTCCTCTTCATATTATGAGGACATACTTCTTGATGGTGATCCAGATGAGGAATTCTTACCTCCTACACCTCTCACTACTCCTCCTTTAGTTTTTAGTGAGGAATTTTATTTTGATGATGATTTATTGTAGGCACCTATTACTCCTCATTTAGTTTTTACTCCCATTCATTTCATTGATTGAGAGGACATGATTCTTGAGTTTGTGGCACCTTCACCATCACTTTTGGAGATCATGGATGAGATATCATCATGACTTCCTAAGGATAAATTTTATAGCGCCATATTTTTTTTTCCTTCATCTCCTACTTGTCTTGTTTGTGAGGATATGTGTTTAGATAATGATTTCCATGAGGAACCTATTATTGTTGCATATTATTATTTGGAGCTTTTTATTACTCATACTACTACATTTATTTCTTGTCTCACTTTTTATCCACTTACTTATGTGTTTTGTTCCTTTGATAAACATACTCTTGGATTTGGATCTTGCATACTTCACTCTATGGGTTATACTCATGGAAGTCTTGGTAGACTCTTACAAGGTATTGTATCTCTTATTATCATATATATTTTTATAGGTGATGTTTCTTTGGGACATGTTATTCATAACACTTAGGAGGAAGGTATATTTATGGGAAAAATATTTTATTTTTGGGACTATCTCACCACCTATGTTGATGGTTCCTTACATCCTTTCCATCCATGCAAGATATATAGTAATGATCTTCATGTGGGGTGAAGAAAGATTTTCATAGTGGGGATTCCACATGAAGTCCTTCCTTATTTCCTTCCTATCTTTCCTTCTTTTCTCTATTTTACATCATTTTGGGGAGTTTTGTTCCTAAGGTTTTATTCCTTTCTCCATTTCATGATATATATTTTACATGAGTACCTAATATGGCCTTATTGTCAGGACTCATATTGTGGATATTTCACTTTGTTTTTGTCTATTTGTATCCCCTAGATTCACTTGAGGGGGGTGGGGGTTGTGGTGTTAGAGTTGGTTCTCATGTTTGTTAGGTATTATAGATAGTTTTTGGCTTTTTCATAGTTTGTCCTTTTATGGATTTATCCCATATTGGTTAGTTTGACTTTTTTTTCCTTGCCTATATATGCAAGGCTTGTCATTTTTAACATATATAAGTTATTTTTATGGATATTATATGATATTTATTTTGTATTTAAATATCAAATTCATATCTCTTATAACTCTTTTTATGATGATTTTATTGTTAATATTTCAGATCTCAGGCTTGGAATAATATTGTTGATGTTCCTTTCATAAAACGTACTTATCATTGAGTTGTTACCCTTACTTGAGGTAACATGTTAGTTTCTCTCCTTTATTGAGGAATTTTATATCTCCCACATCCTTCATTAAGAGAAGACCAGAGCAGACACTCTGGTGAAAGCCATCTTAGATTTTATGGTTTGATGTCACTTGTTATCCCTTCTTATGAAGGCACTGGAGTTGGAGCTAGAATTGGATCATGTAATGCTTAGACTTGTACCCATTATATTTCATTGTTAATATTTCATCTATTTTTATTCTCATTAGGTGAGTTTAAGTGATGTTCTCTATTTTCATTTTTATCTTTATTACTTTTTATTGTGGCTTCCAAGTACTACACAATCTTGATTTGGTTGAACATTGTATACTTATACCTCAAGGGCATATGCAATCATGATTCCTCTTACCCTACTTATCACTATGATTATATGTCTACTATTCATGCTTATACTAGAAACATAGAGACCATATTGATGCTAAACAATTATTTGAAGACACACGTAACAATCTAACACCCTATTAGAGCTTATGCACCACACATAACCTTTCCACACCATGTTAGACCTTATAGAAAGCTTGTTAGACCCCATAGGTAGTGTTACAGCCTAGGCTAATAGTTTTCTAGTAAACCCATAGTCCACCTATTGTCTTATTGTTTTATGACCTAGGATATAACTTGTCCAAAATGTGTTAGTTTTAGTCTGAGTCATTGTTAAATGGTTAGAAATAGTATTTTTAGTGATTCCAAACTTTGGTAACCCTATATCAATTTTAAAATTTCCTCAAAGATTCTCTTCTACTTCTACTTTTATTTATCCTTCTTTTGAGATAAATTCAAATTTTCACTTGCTATGTAGACTAGATTCATCAGTTTGCTTCATAATTTCTCCTACCTTCATTATTTATTGATATCATATTATATCAATTGAAATTACACTTAATTTAGGAAATTAGATTGGATTCATACATCTTTATTTCTCCTTACTTTCACTCTCTCCTATATTTTTATCATAAAATTGGAAAATGTTCCTCTTGCAACTTTTCCTCCAGTCATGATTAAACTTGTACTTTTGGTTAGTAGTTTATTAATTATTTATGATCATGATCTGAGGGTGACTTGATTTCAAGGTGAAATCATTTTTTTGGTTTATTATATTATTATTTATAGTGTTATATATTGCATGTTAGGGTTATCTTAATTTTAAAATAACATTTAGCATAGATTCTTAAAAACTTAGGCATTTCCCTTTAAAAACATATTTCCTTTGAAATTGTCTTTCATACCCTAGGGATGCATGTTTTTGAATCATTATTTATTATTGATTGCTTGTTTAGATTGGTTTTATTCATTGTTTAATTCACATTTTTATGTTTTATTAATTATAGATACATATTTATGTGTTAAGATTAATCATTTTATCCCTAACCTGGTTATGTAAATCCATATTTGGCCTAGTACAAGCCAAAAAACTAGATAGTTATCTTAGAACACTAGTGTTTTTGTGTGTCCTTCATCCCAATATGTGTTTTCTTATTACCCCTATATTAAACCCTAATGTATCATTTGGATTCTTGGAGCTACATGATCAAATTACTCTAGGGAATTAGTATATATGTTGTGAATCCAAATAAAATGTAGTAGGACATGTGTCCTATTTTGATAAATCATAGTATATGTAATGAGTGCAATTACTTTGACCAAATTCATGGATAGTGTCATTATTTCAAAATTAAATTAAATTTTATGGGCTCACAACTATATCCATGTGAATCCAAGGCTTTGTTATATTTCCTTGTGTATGTTAGAGATACTCTATGATTACTAGCATATATTTTATCCCCCATAGACCTTCATCCTATAATATATTGAGCTTGAGACCTTGATATTATTCCATGTGAAATGAAAATATTCTTTGTTATAATTGTATTAAATTTGAGGCTTGTCAACCCATCACAGATTTATAAAATTTCACACAAGTTCATAGTATTTCTCTAGCTTTAAGAGATAAACATGGATGATCATAGAGAGAACATTTAGATTCTAGTTCAAATTAAAATATAATTTCATATGTGGTTTTTATTTTTTTAAATCATGGAAAAATATGTAAATAACCCAACACATAATCCAAAGAATGTTCCCAAAGGATAAGAACATGTAGGGAATACAAGAAAGGAGTTCGTGAATAATTAACTATAGTTCACAATTAAAATTGATAAGCCAAAGAGACCTATAAGTGGAAATAATTTCTCATTTATCTTTTAACTCTACTTTAAAGATAAATCAAAATCTAGTGTTAGTTTTATTTTTAACTACTTTATAATAGTTTTATATAATATTAAATAAGTAATCACTTGCAACTAATGTTTTTAAAAATCATGGTGGTCACCATTATACTACTATAAATACATTTTACTGTGAATTGTTTATTTATAAAATATTTGGAAAACTTATAAGGCCTAAGAAACTATAATTAATGTTTTGTGAGTTTGTTTATTTTTTTACTTTCTAAATTCATATTGATGTTGTGTATTTTTAAACTCAAAGTGATTACTCTATGGTATTTATATGCTTTATAATAAGTATGTTAGATTGATTATTTACACTATTCTAATTGTTTTTGTATTTAATCTCCCATCTTTGATTCTTGTGGTTGGATGTGTAGATATGTTATTTTAAATAGTGAGCTCAGATCTTTATTAATTGTGGTAATTGAATGTGATTTCTCTATTATCTATGGTCAACTTACCTTTTAAACAAATTCTATTTTAATTTACTCATAATCATTACTCTTGATGCATGCACTATGTTTATTCAAGTTTGAGTGAAAGTTATATTTGATGAATGTTGATTATTTTTCAATAGATCTCAAAAAGTATTTGTTTGAGAAAAATAATTACTAATTAGAAATATAAAACATTATTTTCGACCCTAATATTCCATCCTTTTTAATTTTTTAATAAGATCCAATTATTTTAACATAACATCATTATAAATATCCATTCTTAGGTGTTGTTTTGAGTACACTTGAGTGGACACTCTTTGATGAATTTTGAGCTACCTCACTTATCAATGTGTTCCACCAATTTTAACTCATGCCCTAAGTCTTATTTATAGGATCCTAAAGCAAGTGATTTTATCCCATTTCCTATTAGATCCTGTCTATACATTTTCACCACCAATGCTCGTATAGTTAAATCCATCATTAATGCATTATATTTCATCTATTGTGTGCTTGCATAGGGAAAATTATTCATGATATTTTATAACATTATATGTTGTATCCATATGGGGAAAATATATCATAGATTATGTATTCCTTATGTATTGAACCCAAAAAATGAAATCTATTCTTGATGATACATTTCTTATATCATGAGCCCTCATCATAAAACCTATTTTATACATGTGATTTCAAGATTACATTTTTACATGGTATACATTAGTGGTTTATAAGGTTTATTATGCATGGTGTTTTTAACCTCTTTCTCTTTAGATGCAATCTTCACAATTTTATCTAAAAACTAAAAAGGGATAAATATATCCCACTCATCATGTTTATAGATATTTTTTAGTGTATATGCATTATCATATCTAGCATGAAGGATTTGGATGCTTGTGGCTAAAATGGTGCTTAGCTCCAACTTCTAATGATTCAAATTCTACCAAAATTTTATATGGATGTTATATCTTATAAGGGTGACTAAGTATACTCCATCCTCATGTCTTCCTCGACTTCATCTCTATATATATTATTATCAAGATAACATTCAGGACTATATGTAAATTATATAGGATTGTTGCATTCAAATAGTGAGCTAGGTTTTATTAATATTTTTAACCAAAACCATATTAATATGTCACTTTTTATCAAGATGTGCATTCAAGATTTCACTTGGGATAGTTTCATTCAAATCGGGAGATATTTAGCTCCATACCACTTCACACCCTTTATCTATGAAAACAAACATCTTATTTGTAATTTTTCATATTTAAATAGATTATTATTATTTGTAAATAGGTATAAGTATATATAAAAAAGGAATATTTTAATGAACCCTAGTGCATTGGATTTTATTCTAGGGATCAGGTGTTCAATATTTTTAATTCCTACCTTGTCTTATTTTTTACTTTTATATATGCATATACAAATATAAAACTATGCTAAAATATGGAGAAATATGGAGACTTATAAATAGCCTCATAGCATTGTTTAGTTTTAATTTATAAGTAATTTATCATGGTCATTATGTTAAGATAATTTGGTTTAAAATATTTAATATGGATCCTCTTGTTGACTTCCACCATGCTGAAAAAATTCATATTGTGCATAATTATGTTATCCTTATATCATCTTGTGTATTAGACCCTTGTGTGACCCTTTTGACTATTTTCCTTGTGTCCCCCTCATTCCACATTTTTAGGTCCTAGCCATTAGAAGTCAACATGAGATTTCATAATATTTAATTTGAATTCAAATATCACCTATAACTAGACATGCATTGTAGTTTATTTACACATAGGGTATATAGAAATAATTCACATGAATATATCAAGCACTCATAGTCCAATTTTAGGAGAAATTAATTAAACATTAAAACATTCATTGGAACACACAAGTTTATGCTAAAAACACACTACATAACATTGGTTTTCATATTTTAGAATAATTTCAATTATGATTTTGTTGTTTTTAATATGTTTATTTTCTATAGGGTTGATAAATAAATAGTACTTAGAAACCCTATGAACCTTTAATACAAACCCTAATTAAAATTGTTTTCTCCTTAAGCTTCAAATATGGTAACTACTAGAGGAAATATATATATATATATATATATATATATATATATATATATATATATATATATATATATATATATATATATATATATATATATATATATATATATATATATATATATATATTTGCATGTCTATTGGAGTTGTAGATTTAGGCTATGAGTGTCTAGCCAACATATTGAGTGACAATGTAAAGAAAAAATAAGTATTAAAACTCTATATAAATTATATCATTGATTTTTAAATTAATTTATTATGTCAAAAGGTATAAATTAGAGTGAAAATAGGGCAAGAAGGATCTGAAATCATGCCCGTGAAAGGAAAAACCTTAACTGACATTATTTTAACACATCCTCTTTCAAAAATAAATAAAAACATAATGAGATAAAAATATAAATAAATTTTATCAATCAAGATCCATATATAATCCCATTCACATGTGGACCAAATTATCCATGTACATCACCAAATGAAGTATATAGCACGAAGTGTCACTACGAAGATTTTTATGGGATTAAATCTTGAAAATGAATTAGAATATTTCAAGTGTTTCTTTTTTTATTACAACATTGATTTTATCTCACCCCTATTGACCTTCCCTAAACATATTTGGGGAAGGAAAATTGGTTCCACGCCACTATACTTGCCCAAATTCAGTAGCATATAAACTCCATGTGTAAAAGTGGATAGAGGCAAGGCAAAATTATTGAAATGGTTTCATTTATGCAAGTGGCCTATAAATGATTTAATATTAAATGATGAAGAGATTATATCAAATCTAATGGAATTTTCACTAGAAATTGGACACAATAATTATATGTATTAACCATAGTTTTATAGCACATTGACATCTTCCAACACATCTTACAAATGCTTTGTAATAGTACTAAAGTATTAATTTGTGAACTCAATTCTTAAATATTTTGATTTCTATTTATATTTAAAATTTAGATAATATGAGGTAACTTTGAATATTATGTAAATCATAGAGACATCAAGAAGAGAGGAGAGCCTCTAACCTGAAGAGATTAAAAATTCTAGACTATTTATGCAACATCATCTTTGAAGGATTACAAATAGTGGTCCCTGTAAATAGAGGAATTAAAAAAAAAAAAAAAGATGTCATATATGGATATTAAACACTTACCAAGATATATAAGGTAAGTATAATACTTATATATTTTATGAGCATATCTATTTGTGGGTTTGTATTCTTGGATAACTTTTAAGTAATTAATTTTTTAGGTGAATTTTATAAGGGTAAAAATTTAAGGTGAATTTTGTAAGGGTGTAGATAAATAAATATAGTCATATATATTTAAAAATATTAATTATTGACACATTATAATTCCCTATTTTTTACAAGTTTCCAAGATATCAAAGTGTTTTTATACAAAATAGAATAAAAAACTAATTATTCATGACACAATCCATTGTTAGAGTATGTATTTCATGTATTTTTCACATTTTATATTGTATTAGCTAGTTATTTTATCATTTTGTGAGTTTATCCTAGTGAAGATTTATACCACATTAGTTATTTAGGCTATTTCTATGTTTTGTCTTGCCTACTTATGCAAGATCTTTCCTTTGTAATAACATATCTTTTTTTTGAATAACACTTGACTTGCGTTGTTTTTCAATCAATTATCTATAGCTTCATTATGTGATGTTTTTGGTGTTATCACTTTTTAATCTTGGGTTGGAATTCTTGTTCACCATTCCTAACATGGTAATAAAGCTTTGAGGTGTTTCTCCCATCCATATTACTACATTTTCACTTCAGAAATTTCCCTTGTCACTGCTTCTTACCTTGTCATATTTCCTTGTGGTGCCTTTTTTCAAGACTTTTTGAAGATTTTGAATTATTTATTTATATAATCAAGGAGACATCTTTGTTATTAGAATAATAAATCTACATATTTAAAATTTAGTTTTTGAGGTTATTTACAAGGTGTTGCATCTCCCTTAGCTAGGTATTGGATTTTTTTATTACAAATCTACTAAGAATAACATTGGATTTAGCTTCTTCACCATCATTAGTATTGATCCACATAAGAGGTTCTTGTCTAAGATATGAAGGCATTGGAGATTTACAAAGAAATTTCTAGAGAGGCATATTTACCTATGTTGAAGTTTGAAGAGGCAAGATCTGTTTAAGAGAGGTAGGCAATTTTTTTTTACATCATCAGAGTGGAGAGGTCTGAATTTGAAAACTAAGTAGAGTTTGGTATTAGAAGAGGTAGGCATTCCTTTATTTTTTTTGTTTTATATCTACAAAGATATAACCAAGGTGCCTTAAACTATTTCAAGGAGAATAGGAGGTAGTGTGTTATCTGAGTGCAAAGGCATTGACCATATCTGCACTCTCTTGTTGGGCATTGAAAATCTACTTTGCATTGGAAAGAGAATCTTAGGTGGCATTGGAAGGTCCTAGGTGTTTTTTTTGTCACCTTTCTCTTCTCTATTAAAAACTGTAGATTACTATTTTTTTAGAGAGGCATTGGTCATCTAAAAAATTTATTTGTCATTTTATAAGAGGATTGCATCTTACCTTTTATAGACTTCGATTGTGGTGCTATAAAAACACTTTCATGGTAGTGGAATCCTATGTATTCATTCACAAAATCTTCCTTGGCATCCAAGAAGTCAAAAATAAATGTAATCCACCATTTTTCCTCTCAAAATAGCATATTAATACATTTTTTTTGTTTTTATAAGTTGTATTTTTGCCTCAAGAGGGAGTAGCATTCACTTATGCAAGCATAGTGGTAATGAGATAGATTTTTCACTTTGGTTATAATTTATAATTTTGTGGTTCAATTTTTATTTAAACAAGTGATTGGATGACTATATTTTTTTCTAATTTCATTATAAAATTTAGTTTATAGTCTTTTTAATGTTTTGACCCATTTTATGGGAAATTGTAACACTTATAACTTTTGAACCATAACTTGGATTTGAGTTATATATTTTTTTAAATTTCATGGTTTTTAATTTTCTATCAATTAATGTCATTAATTTTTAAAAATGTACTACTTGTATAAAGTTTCAAATTGGGGGTTGTCTTGGTACCAATTTTGTGCACCCTTTTATATTCTTTTTTCTCTTTGGTGATTCATTAGCATGGATTCTATTTCTAGTATTAACCATTATGAGAATTTGACTACATATAATTACCATACATGGAGACCTTGAATGGAAACAATAATAAAGCACAAAATATTATAGTCCCTAATGAATGAAACTCAACCATAATTTACATGTGAATTTGAAAATTTTTAGCACCAATGTAAGTTTAAAGAGTTTATGGATTTGATTGGGGGTTATGTAAGTGATGATTTTTTATTTCATTTAGATGGGTGTGATTCTTAATTAAAAATATGGGCTAAGCTAAAGATTTTATTTGGGAAAGTAGATCACTTATGATCCATGCAAATTGAATTGGAGCTAGCTTCACTTAATCTGGATGACTTTGCCTATATTGTAGATTATCTCACTAAGTTCAAGAATTTATTGACACTATTTAAGGGGAGTGGATGAGACAAGAAAGATGAAGAGTGTGTGTACTTGATTTTATTTAAGTTGAGCGGCCCATTCCAAATCTTTGCTTCTACCTTTTTCTCTAGTATGGATACCTTAGGTATCATATTCAAAATGTCATATCTAAATTTATTTTGTGACATACTTACTAGGGAGGAATCTAAATTATCTCATCTTGAATTTTCCACCTCTCGAAAAGAATTAGTGGCCTCACATCCTAAGAACAAGGGAAAAACTAAGGGTATGAAGGAGAACACCCCTCCATCTCAAAATGCACCTAAGCCTAATGCTAACACTTCTAAACCTAAATCATCTTCCAAATCTAAGAATAATTATAACCTATCTTGCTCCTATTATAAGGGGACTAGTAATGAAGAGTCTAAGTGTTTCAAGAGAATACAAACATTAGAAGATGTCATTAGGAAATAAAAGATTTATAGATCCACTCCTTCTCCATCTCATGATCATGGGAAATCACTTAATGTTGTTGGGATATCATAACTATCTATTTCAGATAGTTGGGTTCTAGATTCTAGTGTTTCACACCATATGACTTCTTTCAAGGGGTCATTTGTATCTCTTGGTTTGAGTTATGCTTCCAACATTGAGGTTGAATATTATTCTTTCATTTATATTAAGTGGAGGTTGACATACATTATATGGTGGTTACATCAATGATGCATTATTTGTTCCCAACATCACCACCAATATACTTTCATTTGATCAAATTTATCATTCTAGTTAGGGTAAAATAGGGACTTTCATACCACAGGGTGCTGAATTTCACACTTTTTTAGATCCACACACACTTATTATACAAGGTTTTATTGATCATGGTTCTCGACTCTACTATTTTAAAGGTGTTGATGATATTCCTATAAGGACATGTTTAGTTTATCATGCATATTCTAAGAGTTGGCTTTGGCATGAGATATTTGGACATCTAAAGTACATATATTGGAAGGAGTTGAGAAATACTAATATGGTAGAGGATATTCCTATAGTTTCATGTCTTGATGGAGTTTGCCCTAGTTTTGCATTGGGAAAACAACACCATGATCCATTTCCTAAGGGTATGTCCATGAGAGCTTATTCACCACTTGAGCTTGTGTATAGTGATTTGATGGTATTTCCTATTCCTTCTTTTAATAGAGATAATTATGGACTTACCCTTATTGATAATTTATCTAGGTGTACTTGGGTTAATTTACTCAAGTATAAGAGTTATGTCTTTGCTCACTTCAAAGTATTTAAGTCTTTGGTTGAGAAATAGTCTTCAAGTTGCATCAAGAAGATTCATATAAATAATGGGGGGAGTACTTCAATTGAGAGTTCTCTATTTTTTTCATCCCACGGTGTTGTTTACCAACATTCTATTGCTCATACTTCATAGTTTAATGGCTTAGTAGATTATAAGAACTAAACTTTGAAGGAGATGGCTAACTTCATGATGCATTCATAGGATTTACCTCCTATCTATTGGGAAAAGGTAGTTAATAATGCAAACTATATTTAGAACTATACACCACATAAAGAACTTGAGCATATGAATCTAGAGGATGCATGGTTTGAAACCAAGCTTGATGACTCATTTTTTGAATCTTTGGGAGCCTTACTTGGGGTGTTTATACCAAAGAAGAAAAGGAAAGCATTGGATAAGAAGAGAAAACCTTTTATTTTTGTAGAGTATTATGAGGACATGATAGCTTATCATATTTTATAGATTAATACTCATGATATTTATTTTTGAACACATGTAAAGTTTAATGATCACTTCACATCTCATGACTCTTCATCTTCTTCCATGCCTTATTTTTCTTCTTTTGATGATTTACATTATTTTGAGGATTCAATTTAGGAGATCATTGAAGAGGTTATAGAGGATGAGTATCCTATTCAAATTAGTGTTGCCACTATGCCTAAGTAGGATCATACTACAATTTTTGAGGTAGCATATTTCATACAAGATCTTCCACCTACTCAACATCATCATGCACATTCTAAAGGTATTGGACTTTTATGTCAAGAATTCTTTGGGGATCCATATTATGTTTCACATGCTCATGGGATACAAGAGTGGGATGATTCAATGATAGATCAATATTATTTATTGATGAAGAATCACACTTGGGATTTGGTCACTCTTCCTAAGGTAATAAATTTGGTTAAGTGTAAGTGGATTTAATGCACCAAATATATAGCTGATGGGTCCATTGACAAGTATAAGTCATGTCTTATTATAAAGGGTTTTTTGTAGGTCAAATTTATTAACTACTCTAAGACTTTTATGCCCATTGCCAAGAAGGATTATGTTCACCTTATACTTTCTCTTGTTGCATCACAAGGTTGACCATTATATTAGATAGATGTTGAAGAGTGCTTTCTTGCATGGAGATTTCTATGAAGAAATCTATATAGAAGAGCCTATTGGGTTTGTTTATGATTCTTATCTTATTTGTCAACATAGGAGGTCTCTTTATGATCTTAAATAGGCCCCTTAGTCTTGGTATGAGCAGATGGATTCATTTATTCTCTCCACTAGCTTTGTTTACTGCCACTCTAATCCCACATTAGATATTTAGCATACTGGGGAGGACATTGCTATACTTGTCTTGTATGTTGACAATCTACTTTTCATAGGCAACTCCTCATATTAGATTTAAACTATTTAGTAGGAACTTTTAACATAGTTTGATATGATAGATCTTGGCATTCTACATTTCTTCCTTGGTTTATAGATTTCACAATTAGATACATGGATTTATTTGAGTTAGTAGAAGTATACCATTAATCTTCTTCTAGATTTTGGCATGGCAGATTGCAAGCTAAGTCCTTCTCCTTTTCAGTATAGAGTGACTCTTATTGCCTATTTTACTACTCCACCTTGTGATCCTACTTTGTATAGGTAGATGGTTTGGAGTCTTATGTATTTGACCCATACTCACCCCAAATTTTCATTTATAGTTGAGATTGTATCTAGGTTTGCACATGACCCTCATGATAGTCATTGGTAAGATGCCAAGAGGATTTTATGATATTTATGAGGCACTAAGCATTTTATATTACAATACACTAGGGGTTATACTCATTTGGTTGGATATAATGGTTCAGATTAGATAGGTTCTCTTGATGATAGGTGTTCTACTTCTAACTACATCTTTTGTCTTGGTTCTTCACATGTTGCTTGATTGTGTAAGAAGCAATAGGCTATTGCACTTTCATATATAGAGGTTGGGTATAATACAACAATTATAGTGAGTCATCAGGTTATTTAGCTTCATCAGTTATTAATAAAGTTTGTCTTCATATAGGATTCACCCATTGTACTTTGGTGTGATAACTATAGTGAAATTCATATATCTTTTAACCCAATTGAGCATTAGTGGACCAAGAAAATTGAAGTACATATGCACTTCATTCATCAACACATTTAAGAATGAATCTTAGATTAGAGTACATTCTAACTGAGTAGCAGGTTATAGACATCTTCATGAAGCCTTTTGCATCACCTTATTTCCTTGAGTTATATGACATGCTTGGGATTTTAGAAGTTGTCCTTGGGGGTGTTTATGAGGGCATCTTCCTTCTTCATTTCATGGATACATATTTTAGATGATTACCTTATGAATCCTAGTTGGTAGGACTCATACTTTGGATATGCCATTATTTATTTTTTGTCTATTATTAGCCCCTATCCTCACTTGAGGGTGGGAGGGGTATTAAAGTATGTATTTCATGTATTTCTCATGTTTCTTAGTGTATCAGTTAGTTATTTAATCCTTTTATGAGTTTTTTCTATGTGAATAATTATCCCACATTAGTTATTTAGGTTAGTTCTATGTTTTGCCTTGCCTACTTATGCAATGGATTTACTTTGTATTAATATACATTATTTCTAAATAACACTTGACTTGCATTGTTTCGTAATAAATTATATGTAGTTTAATTATGTGGTGTTTTTGGTGTTAACACTTCTAAATCTTAGGTTGGAATGTTTGTTCACCATTCCTAACAAGGTGATATCTCATATTACTTAGTAGATATAGGCATAAAAGGCACAATGATTAGTTTTTTGTCATAGTCAACCAAGAAACATTTGTGGTCAATGGACTCAAGTAGCCTATGCTCCTATCCTCTTATAGTGGTCATGTTTAAAATTATTTTATGTTTCTCTTTTCAATATTTCAATGTCAAAAAAAACCTTATTTATTTATTTTTCTATCAGTCATTTAATACAATCAACTAGGACAAGTCCATAGGCAATGGACATGTATGGCTTGCACTATCATCCACTTACATCAAACTTATCTAGAGTTTAAAATTTTATTCTTGACCTTGAGCATGCACAGTCACCTATTTTATTTATTTTCACTATTAGATCTCTAAAACAATCAACAGAGATCCTATTTTGATATAAGTTATTTTTGTCCTAGTGTTTTCCAAAAATTATAATTTTTAATATTTAACAAATTGTCAAAATCAAAAAAATTATTTATTGTATAGATTCAACATTCTGATATGCCATAGTTTTACACTTAGTAGCATCAATCAAATTCATTGATTTATAAAAAATAGGGTAAAACATGATTTTTAGGCCTTGCATTTTCTAATTTGATTTTCAAATTTCTAATTTATTTTTCTCTTATTTTCCTAGAAACTATATTCCATTAGTTTTAAACTCATAGGAGTTGTCACTCTATAAAAATTGGTCATTAGTTTTACTTGAGCAATGGTATGATGGGTACTATCCTAATACTCAATCCATTATTCAAAACTATATATGTATTTTAGTTTCTACATATCTCACATTATATCATAAATGACTAGGTTTTGATTTTCATCTATAAGAAGCCTTTGATTATTTTTTATTTTAGTGCACTGCTAAGTGGTTAGCCCCTGGAATTTACTCTCAATGTACCCTAGAGTTGATATAGTTTGGATACAAGATGGTGGAATCCTTTGTAGTTAGCTCCCGTGTGTCCCTGTTCACTATTTATGAATGGGATTATTATATCTAACAATCAACAAAGGAAATACACCTTAACTAATTACCCCCTTATTCATTGCTAAAAATTTCAAATTTATAATCTCAAATATTAGTAATAATGATTACATTTTTATTACATAGTTTAAATTTCAATATTACATTATTTCTTACTTTCCAAGGTGTTATTTGGATTTACTATATATATTGGCATTCATCAAATGCAAATATAAAAAAGGCTAAAATGAACAATGTGAAATATTAAGCCTTCATCAACTCACATTTTTGTAATAATATTCCTAAGATAGAAGCATTGCCAAGGAAAATATTTGTTAAATCAAGTATGACTTGGGAACAAGAATAGTTGTATATTCAAAAGATATACGGCATACTACATAATTAATTCATGGACTTCTCGTGACTATTAAGACTGATAAAGCTAATACAAAACAAGTGGATAAATATATTCATTAATAGTTCACTAAATATCTTAATGTCAAACCACATAATATGTATGCCTTCCTATAAATTGTAAGAGATGAACAAAAGAAACTAATTCAAGATTTCAACAAAAATTTAAATGGGATAGGTACTACTATTGCTACTACTCCTATATCAACATCTAAAATTACATTTGTGACATCATCTTTAGGTATGGGGAATCAATTTATTTACAACATATTCAAATGCATGTTTATACACAAGCATGCTACACACCTCCCTTGATCACTACATAAGGTCCACCATGAATTTTTCCTACTGCATACTCTCTTTAGAAAATTGTTATAACCTTACATGCTAAAGTATTAAAATTAGAGAAAGGTTATTCTAGAGCAAGTCACTCAAGTTTATAATGATAAATTACTAATCAATATCTTTATAGGAAGTCTCAAATATTATTCCTCATAATAACATTTTAATCAAGTGGTTCAATTTCAATCTATTTGATATGAGTACCCTCTACAGTTAGTAGTAACTCCTCCTCCTTCCCCACTACCACTATAATTAGTTATGACACATATTTAAGAGCATAAAAAATGTATATTTATATCACCCAATCAATACCATAATGTATAATTAGTTGTTGCACATGTATGCACCTAAATCTAATCACCCTAATAATTCTACTAATTCCACTAATCTAATCTATAATTATATTTCCTAGATAATTAGTTAATATGATATTCCCTATTTTATACATCCTGTAAACCTTATTCTACAACTCCAACCAATTAATCTCCCTTATTAGTCTACTAACCAAACATACTTACCTACTAACCTACCCATTAAGTCACTTGCCAATTTAAAAATACACTTTATTTACCTGCCCATCTACCACCCTACTAAATAGCTATTCCTACATACCTAATCCCTAATATAGATTTATAAAATTGGATAATTATATAAATCTCCTCTAATTTAACCCTTTTTCCTCTAGAATTTTCTATTCTAGAGATTTCCAAAGAATTAAAAATTCATTGGAAATATCCTAGCTATTGATCCTTCCCTCCATTTCCTATATAACCAAGCCAATACCTCCATAAAAAATAACTTGAAACTTGTAAAAATTGCTAACTTGCATCCATAACCAGCCTTCTTGTATTCATATAGCCTTATTTTCAAAGCTATTATCAAGCCAAAAGTCCATTAGAAGCCATTGTCAAGCATAGTCAAGCAATCCAACATCTAACACATTTTACATCAAAAATTGGTTTAGAAATCTTAGATAGGAGTTAAAATATGTAAAATGATGGTAAATAATCTCATTACAAGAATTTGATTATATTTTCATCCTATTTATTTGATGTTGTTTATGTTTTGGGTTTTTATTACTAAAAATAACAATATAGAGTGAATCCAAAATTTAGGCTACATTTTTTATGACTCTGTTGGGGACATACTCCCTAAATATAACCTCATAACATTGATAGAATTGATTTGGAAGATTGAAGGTCTAACTATATGAGAATCAAAGGATGAATATTGAAAAAAATCATCACATACAGGAGACTTGTATTTTTGCACTGGATCAATAGTATTATAGTCATTATATTGCAGCTAGATCAGTGATATTGCATTAAAATTTAACTTTAAGCACTAATGGTTTTTGTATTTTCACATTTTTTCACCTTTGTGAAAAATTACTACTTTGTAATTAGCAACATTGCCATGTTAATAATGTTTTTTCTTCTATAGCTATGATTTTGCAGAGTTTCTAGGTTGTCATAATATTACTATCATTTATCTATTTATAAATTTGGTGCAATCCTTTTACTTTTTTAATATTTTTTGGAAGTATTTTTGCATCTCTTATGTGTAGTTAAAAGTAGAGTTAGCTAAAAATATTACTAGTGGTAGCTAAGACACAATATCATAACTCTCAAACCTATCGTTTTGCCCTGGTAAAAGTGATATTGCATAAAGAGTTATGGTTTTACATAATTACTAGGTTGTCTATAATATCACCTTTTAATATATTGCTAACCCCTTTCCAAGTTATTTTACTCTATTTTTGTTGCTTATAAGTATTTTTTATCTCCTGTGTGCAAGAAAAGGAAGGATTGACCAAGCACTTAACCATTTGTAATCAAAGTACAACACAACTCTCAAATTCACGGTTTTAACCTAGTAGTCATGATATTGCCATCGTAAGTCATGATATTGTATCTTTTGGTAAAAATAACCTATCACTATCTATTTTAAAGATAATAACCCATCAATCTTTGTTTTTATGGCATATTAGTAATCATATGATCTTTTTAAAACTAAATCTAACTATTTGTGATCCAAGTGTTATAAATTTGGTTATTTGACTCTCTTAGTTGATTGTGTGCTTGAAAAGGTGCTTCTATGTTTTCTCTATGAAGGTTAATAGGTAAAAATGGGATATCATAAAATATAAACCAACCACTATATCACATTGTCCTATTGAAACACCAACTACAATATCATAACTCTTAAAACTATAATTTTTCTCTGCTATCAGTGATATTGCATTATTATCAATGACTTTGTAATTAGGAAGATTTAGGATTTAGTTTAGTTTTATGTTTTAGACTCTAAACTAACCTTTAGGATAAATTTGGTTTCCATATCTAATCACTACAATAGCTCACTTAAAATAGCCATTTATTAAAAAAAATTGATAAATAGTTTAAAACTTATAAAACCATTATAGCTATCTAACAACCTTCTCTAAGGCATTTTATTCTTGAAATATCTGGGATAATTATATTTTAGGGCATATAATTGTTTATTTTAGTTAAAAATTAGAAATTTTATAATTTTAAACTTTCTTGTAAAATTGCTAATCTCAATTTTTTCATAGTTGTAATTTGCCTTAACATTCACAGTTTTGCCTTGATAGACATAGTTTTATAGGTTCCTATTTATAGACTATCATGGGTTTTTAAGTTCTTATTTGTTAACCATCATAGTTAAACTCCTACTACAATATCACAACTCACGATTTGCATTTTTGACTTGTAGTTGCGATCTTGTAGTCTCTGGTTATAGTATTACATCTAACTGATTGTGTAATTATGGTTTTGTAGGGTAGTAGTAGTTTTGCACTAAGTCAGACTACTAACCCTTTTTATGTAGGGCCTATTAAGACAAAGTCACCCCATTTTTTCTCATAGTCTTTGTGTTTTCAATAGGGGTGACAAAAATCTTATAATGTAGTCTTGTTGCTTGTATATATTTGCTTGTTATTTAATTGTATATATTTTGTGCTTCCTCACATAGGTAAATTAATTGGGAAAAATCAATTGTGCCTATCTATTTGTTAAGCCTCTTGAGTTTAGGATAGCATGTGATGTGGAACTAATCCCCATGCATGGGTTTAGTCACTAGGGGTCAGTGACGTATATTTCATCACCACACACTAGACCAAACTACATATTATAATATAGTATAAATATTAGGAGAGTCGTTATTAGGTGCTAAAGTAGAATTCCCTGTAAAGGATTCTATGGAGTAAGGGGATTTTAAGCTCCAATACACAAATTGGTTATAGAGCATCCTACATAGACTTGGGCCCCATCATACCTTCAGGTATATCAATTACTCCTTTAGAAACCCTTGTGTAAACCTAGCTTAAGACCATTCGATTATAACAAGTGTTTCACTATCAAAGTCAGGATCAACTCCTAAGAAGTCATTAAGTGTATACAGGTTTGAGAGGGTTTATTTGATTCCATAATGGGTTTACATCCTACAACCTCACCCATGAATCTATTAGATAGTGTTAATGTTGTGTTACACATCCTTTTCAGATTACTAAATTAGGAATTGTGGTTGAGTGTGTTGTTTACATGTCATGTTGAAACTTGTGTTATTTGTGAACCAAGTCAGTCACTCCCCATTTTTGTCTTATAATAATAGATACCCCTAAGAGCCAAACCCATTATAATACCCCATCATAACATTCATCAAATATATACCATTTATCATCCTAAATAACATCTAAATATCTATCTTATATTTTCCCACCCATTATCCTTGGAATACAACCTTAGTCTTGAAATTAAATCTTAGTGGTCACCCATCTCTCCAATACTCACTATCACTTTCAAATCTATTGAATTATAATTATTAAAATGCATATCCTTGTCAAGACTTTAGTCTATCACCCATCACTTCTCTATCATTTCCTCTTCACACCTAGCACACATACAATCACTATCCTACTAGTTTTGAAAGTTACTTGATCGCCTCATCTCCTAGTCTTCTTGCTAGATTAGACTCTTGTAGGGGTTTTGTATTTTGGTAATACTTGGTCATTTTAAACCTATTTAAAACTCAAAATTACCACATTTCCAAAAAAAACCCTTCTTTGACCAATCTTATATTTGATTTCTAGACCAATCTAATATCCCAAGTCAAATCATCTCTCATCATACCCAATCACTTTTTACATCCAATATGCCAATCCAAACCCCTGCCCAACTCCTTAGGATGGGACAAGGATCCAACCAAGAAAACAAATTCTTTGGGAACTTAGGTGATCAAAATTAGGATCATGATGATACACATAATGATATTCATATTTTTAGAGGAGAAGATGACTGATTCACAAATGACTTAATCCATAGTGATGAAGTTAGACCCTAATTTGACCAATATATATGAAAATCATTATAATGGGGTGGAAATATACCCCCAATATTTTATCATAACCTTTTATAACATTTAGTTTGTCCATCCTCATGACCTAACACTCCCTGTCAACATGTCCATGCTACTTAAGCACCCAAAGAAGAGGAACTTGTGGATGATGAGAAAGAACTTGAAGATTAATAACAACAATTCCATCTCTAAAATAACTATGTTGAGGCCAATAAGAGGCAAACCACCTTATAAGATCAATTAGACCAATTTATGCAACAAATTAACTCTTTAGCCTCTCAATTTTGTACCCAATATCAACAATCACCCTCCCCATGCAAAAATATCCACAACTCCAGTAAACCAAATATAAATCATTCTCAAACCTCTAATCCTCTAGGATATCATTCATTACACAAGAATGGAAAATTTTTAAAGAGGCTCTCCAACAAATCAACCCTCTCTCACAAGTAATGAAATATAAATATGAATATTTTACTCTTCTCCCTTGGATATGAGCATTCTACAAATTCCTTTCCCACCTCACTTTGAGATTCTTAAATTCAAAAATTATAGAGGGAAAGGTGATCCTCATGATCATGTCTAGGAGTTTTATGTGGATTTTCATGAGGTTGTATATGATGATGATTACTTTCTAAGACTCTTCCCAAAGAGTCTCACAAGACCAGCCCTAGAATGGTTCATGCATCAACCAAAGGGATCTATATCTAATTTTGGAGAATTAACCGAACAATTTGTAAGACATTTTTCATTTAATATCGAATATGATGTCTCCATTATATACATATATAACACTAAACAAAGGAATGGGGAAAGTTTGTAATCTTTCTTACAACATTGGAGAAGCTTGGCAAGCCACTTTTAATGCACAGTACCAGAAAAAGAGTTAGCCAAAATATTTGTTGATAACCTCAATGTAGAGCTAAAGTATCAATTAAAAATCCAATGTGCCAAGACTTTTGATGAAATAATATAAAAATGGATACAAATTGAAATAGAACTTATTTAAAAGGGAATAATTAAATTATATTCCCAAAATGAACATAATCAAAATCAAGATAATTCCTTTTTAGGCAAAGCAAAAATCTTCAAAAAAAATAAGAATGTTATGGGAAACGGGGTTACAAATTCCAAACCACATGTTCAAAATTTGAAAAATAAGACTCCCATATAATAATAAAATGTCTCCTCTATTATATTACCATGAGGTAAGCCAAAGACTTGAACAAGAGAAAGACCTCTTACTAGCCTTGGAATGCCTATTAAAGTGGTCCTTTAATAATTGATCATTTCTAACATGATCACTCTTCCTGAAATATGACCTTTGGATGATAATAAACCTAAACCCAATTGGTATTATGAGGATGAATTCTATCAACACCACAAATTCAAAGGTCATGACACAATAAATGCATAAAATTAAAGCACTATATTCAAGACCTTATTGAAAAAGGTGATATTGAAGTATAGGGGGAGAGCACTCCTAATCAATTAAAGAATCATCAATTGGGAATTTATCAGGACCCTTTATCCAAGCATGATCAAAAACAAGGGAATCCACCTTGAGAAAAGGGTTAGGCCTCCACTTCTAACAACATAGACTATCATGACATACCATATCATTAGGTTAATACCATTAAAATTTGTATCCCCCAAGATCCCACTCCACCATATTAAAAATCAATAGGGCCATAGTTGACTATGTTTTTACTACCCATTACAATAAAATCATAGTTCTTGGAGCACCACCAAAGGACCAATCCACAACTACATCTCAAAAATTTAATATCTCTAAGAAAATCTTAGTATATTCTAATCAATTATATGACATCATCAAGTAACTTGAGAAGACTCCCACTCAAATATCCCTCATGGACATTCTCAAAACATTGTTTGAGCATTGAGATATACTTAATCAAGTCCTAAATAATCTAAAATTTCTTCAGGATATTGATACCAATCAATTCTAAGCATTGGTTGGTCATTTCTCTCCCTCACAACAAATTGAATTTAGTGCTTAAGAAATGCCTCCCATTTTTCCACGTCATAACTATCCTTTTTTCATCAAAATATCCATCTCTAATCATCACATTCTTAGGGTACTCATAGATGGAGGGTTTGCATTGATCTTATGTAATCTAGATTTCTAAAAGAAATTGGTGTATTATAAAGTTTATTTAAGGCCTAATTTGATTATGATCAAAGAATATGATGATAATTAATGGCCATCTATAGGCACTATCTACCTTCCCATTATTATGGGGCCTATAGTACATCAAACCTTGATTCATGTTGTGGATGTTGATTTTCCTTATAATCTACTATTGGGTCACCCATTGATTTATGAGATGAAAGCAGTTCCATCCACCCTTCACCAATCTCTAAAATTCCCTCACTCTATCATGAAAGTCATCATTATCAATTAAATTAAACATTTTTGAAGTTATCAAATGGGTTAGTCCCAATACTCCTATTATTGTCCAAGCACAAATAGTTCCACTACAAACCTAATAGCTACCAAATATATACTCCTTGATGATTTGGTACCCACTTCTAAGCCATTACCTAATATTATATAACTTAAAATCACATCCATAGGATGTGATGAATATGCATAGAAAACCTTTTGTTTAGGTGACTTACCTCTTTACCCATGCATCTATGAGTCCCCAACCATGAAGAAGACCAATCCTATCAGATATCAGTTTGGGTTAATGGCCTTTTCTAGTGTAGGACTATTATCAAAAAAATATATTAATGAATTAGATGAATCATGGCTTATTCTATAAGATGAGGCCCTCACATCTTACATACAGTGATACCCCCACATTCAAAAAATGTTACAAAATATGCATTATCAAGGAAAAGAACTAGGGAGACACGAGCCAGGTAGGATTGAACTCATAAAGTTCAAGAACACCCATAATATATTAGCTCAGGGTATAATATTCTTGGTAATGAATTAAATAATATCATTATGGATACTACTTCGGTCCTTGAGGATTCTTTTTCCGATGAAGAAATCGAGACAAGATCAACTTATAGTCTTTTCAAAGAGATTCATGCCACAAACATTTTCCAAGACATCACTATTTCCACCATTTACATATCCATCCACTACCCCTCATTAATTTATTGTGTTCAACATTAGGATCTATCCTTTGACATATTTCAAAATGATGAGGCCATCTTAGAATTCTAAAGAACACAAGATTTCATTCCTTTTGATGATCATAAAAAAGGATTTTCTTTTAATCTCTACCAATCAACTTATTTTGGGGAACAACAGGGGCCCCTTCAGCAAATTGAATAATAGGAATTTGAAGAACAAAATTCACCCCAAAGCATGAAATAATTTCCACATATTTTAGCTAAATTATAATCTTATACTAAAATTGTCATAGAGCTCCTAGAAGGTTTTCCTTCAGATATCCCAAATCAATTATTTCCCCCTTATCTCCAAGATCAATCACCCTCTCTCATTGAGTAGGTGATAAAAGTTAACATCAAAACTAAAGAACATCCTAAAATATTCAAATTTGGGGAAACTCTAACATTTGAGGAGCATCAAATCATTACTAAGCTACATAAATAATTTATAGATGTTTTTGCATGGTGTTACTCTGACATATTAGGGCTTGATCCCTCCTTAGTTGTGAATCATTTGGTCATTCATCCTAATGATAAACCAATTAAACAAAAATTATGTAAGATGCACCTTAAAGTATCCCTACTCATTAAGGAAAAATTACAAAAAAAAAATTGGAAGCAGGCTTCATTCGACCTATTGATTATTCTGATTGGATATCAAATATTATTCATGTGGCCAAGCCAAAAGGAGGAATTCATATTTTTACTAACTTCCTAAACATCAATAAGGCATGTATTTAAGATGACTTCCCTCTCCCAAACATATACATGATCATGGATTCAACAATAGGGTACAAAATTTTATCTCTTATGGACAATTTTTTGGGCTACAATCAAATCAAAATCACACTTGACGATCACCACAAAATAACCTTCATTATTCCATGGGGAAATTTTTATTATCAAGTCATTCCCTTTGGTATGAAGAATGTAGGTTATACCTATTATCAAGCCATGACTATCATATTCCATGACATGAAGCATGACATTTTAAAGATTATGTTGATGACATCTTAGGGAAGTCATGACTCAAATCTGAGTACCATATGGTCCTACACAAAATATTTGAGTGGTTGTGTGTATATAAAGTCAAACTAAATCCAAATGAATGTGTCTTTAGTGTCACCTTAGGTAATTTATTAGTTTTTATTGTATCCAAAAGAGGCATATAAGTGGACCTAGGTAAAGTCAAAGCCATTATGGAAATGCCTCCTCTTCACAATCTAAAGTAGTTAAAGAGTCTTCAGGGTAAGTTGAAAGCTATACGGTAGGTCATCTCTCAGCTCATAGATAAATTCCATCCCTTGAACCATATATTAAAGAATGGGGCCCATTTTAATTGGAGCTCTGAATGTTAGTAGACCTTCAATAATCTCAAGTAATAATTGGAAAATCCACATATGTTATCACCACTAGTTACAAGAAGGCCCTTGTTCCTATATATTCCACTACACCTTATGCAATAGTTGCTCTACTTTATCAACATAATTATAATGGAAAATATCTATAAATTTATTATCTCAATCACACCCTAATTTTATATGAGTTAAACTATACTCCCATTGAAAAATCTTGTCTAGACATTGTTTTTGCTTCAAAAAATCTTTGACATTATATGTTAAATAGTCAAGTTCAACTCATCACTAAAGTTGATCCCCTCAAATATCTATATATGAAGATTGGCCAAATGTCCAAATGGATAATGCTACTTAGTGAGTTTGATATAGAATATGTTCATCAAAAGGCCATTAAGAGACAAGCAATAGTGGATTAACTTGTGAAGGCACCTCTTGTGACGACTAAACCTCTTGTTACAGCCTTCTCAGATGAATCCATAATGAATAATACATAATATAATATATGGAAGCTATATTTTGATGGTTATTTTTCCATGCATAGATTAGGAGCCAATATCCTTCTGGTAACCCCCTAAAGAGATGTTATTCCCAAGGATTTCCAATTGGCTTTCCCATACACTAGTAGTATATTTGAGTATGAGGATTTAAATTTTGGCCTCTAATTAGCCATCTAATGGAACATCCAGCTTCTCCAAGTCTTTGGTGATTCACACCTAATAATTAATCAAGTTAATAAAGAGTTACAAACTAGAGATGAGAAATTACTCCCCTATAAGCAATTAGTAGTTTAGTTAAAGCACTAATTTTAGTCTATTACATTTGAACAAGTGCCAAGTGGGAGTAAAAAAGTAGTTGATTCCATAGACATTATTGGATATCTATTGGATCTTCCTAAAGATATCCTTGAAGGGAATTTATTGATTGATCATGTGATCTTACCATCTCATCAATATATGGCTCCTCTATAGATTTGTGTTATTCCTAATCATAGTCTCCCCTAGTATCATGACATCTACAACTATATTCATGAAAATATCCTTACACCAAACCTCAATCACCATCAATATAAGGCCTTTATCCACTATACATCCCATTACATAATACTTGGCACCATGATCTATCAAAGATGTTATGATGGGACCTTATTGAGATGTCTGACCTTGGCAAAGGCTTTCCTTTTGATCAAGGAAGTCCATGGTGGTATCTGTGGTGGCCATGTTAGTGGAATAGACCTAGCTAAGAAATTACTCGTGACTAGATAATATTGGCCTACCATGGAATAGGATGCCTGCCTATATGTGAAAAAATGTGTAGCATTTCAAAAACATGGTAATCTTACCCATGTACCCACATAATAATTATAGCCTATTATGAACCCCTAGCCATTCTCTATATGGGGACTTGATTTGATTGGAAAGATAAATCCCATGTCGTTTGATGGCCACAAGTTCATTATTACAACCACAGATTATTTCACTAAGTGGGTAGAGGTATGCCTCTTACCTACACCATAGGTCTCCAAATTTCTAAACTCATCCTAAATCAAATCATTTACCATTTTTTCATTCCTACCAACATCTTATTAGATAATGGCAAATCCTTTAAAAATCAAGAAGTTGAGTTTGTGTGCAAGTGATACCATATTAAGAATAAATTTTATACTCCCTATTACACCTAAGGAAATGGGCATGCTGAAGCTACAAATAAGACTTATCAAAATTATCAAGAACATAGTCAATGTAGTAAGAAGGAACTATGTTCTGGAATTATATCCAACAATCTAGGCTTATCAGAAAAGTATCTAAACACCTACTAGAGTTAATCTATATGCTTTGGTTTATGGAATAGAGGCTATATTACCCATATAATTAGAGATCCCCTCTTTACATATCTCATTATGGGGCATTATCACTTATCATAATTTTAGATTAAAAAAGGCTACAATCATTAGATATTCTAGATGAAAAGCATCAAAGGGTCCTAAATCACCTATGGGTATATCAAAATATATTAAAAGGCCAATATCACAATAAAATATAGTCCTAAAAGTTTGAGGTTGGTGATCTAATCTTAAAATAAAATTATAAAAATACAAATGCAAATAAGGATAAGAAGGGAAATTTTGAAGCTAGTTGGATCAGTCCCTATATAATATTTGTTAAGTTTGGATTTGGAGCCTTAAAATTGGCTACACTAGATAAAGAAGAGCTTGATGATCCAATGAATATAATGTATTTAAAATGTTTCTATACATTATAGGCTCCAAATCACCTTCATATATGGATCCCCACTCTTGGGGGCATACCCTTTTCCATATCCATTCTAAAATTCTCTTCTCATTCCACCCCATTTTCCCCATCCCTGACCCTAATCTTACAAGTGGGAATCTATTATAGGTTTATACAGTAGTGAGAGACACATATTTTAAAATAGAGTATAGTCATTTTTTTCATGCAATGAGGATGTTTTTTGGATAATATTATGAATTTACTTTATCCATTTTCACATATATCTCCCATCTTATCACCTCCTCAAACATACCCCCATCACATCCTCTTTGATGATTATGTCTCCTCTTAGCCTCAAGCTAATATTATTCCCATTTGTCTATTATTGTCCCTAAACCATGGTCCACATGTTCCCACTAACTTTATCATTATAGAAGGGTTTAAAATTCTCCACATCATTAGGTTTTTACTTTGAGGTTTTGCATATGATATGCCACCAAATCCTACTCTATTATCCTAAAATCCATGTATAAATGTTTTTAGTTCCATTGGATCTTTATTCCAATCCAATATTTTGGGCACCATATACCCCATGTACGTATCCCCCCTATTGTCATTCAAACCATTATCCATAATCATTCTATTTATTCCTATCTTTAGTCTATTTTTTATTTATATGTGTATATATCAATGAGTGTGTATTTTTGAATGTGTGTGGTTGTTTGATTAATTATTTAGCCTTATATATATTAATTAAATTATCTCATTTATTATAATAATATTGTCATAGTTTTTTGTTAACTTTATATGAACAAGGATGGCCTTGGTGACTCTTGAACTAGTTTTGGGCAAAGTTACCTCAAAAATGTAGTTCCCCCATGCATTGGGTGTTTTAAAATGTCTTTGAATTTTATCATGTCATCAACACATATTCATAGTTCAATATAAAAGTGGATTACATACATTATTAATGGATTAAAACTTGCCACACATCCCATTTCCCTCAATCATATCACTATCTAATCTAGCCCTCAGCCAACCTAATCATCCTATTTAATCACCCCTCCATTCCATCACTATCACACCTCCTTCATGCAAGAGGACTACTACCCACACCCCTTTTTGATGAGACATAACAGTTGACAATGGATTAAAATTTATGCCATAAAAATTAGCACATTGATTTACATTTTATTTAATTTTAGTATTATACACCTCATTATCATTACATACATATAAAATTTATACCATGACATCCATAACTAAAAAACTATCTCATAACATTTCATCATATAACATATCATCTACCACTCCTAAATAATCATCACGTAATTAACCATCTATATATCATGTCAAATATAATCATCTATCTACCATGTTATCATAACTATCACATCATTTTCCTTAAATGCATATATCAAATATCTCACTACCTACTCACATCAGATAGTAACCATAATATCCAATCATGTAACAAACATATAAATCCATCACATCACATCATCTAACATTATACAAATAAAACCATGTACATCTGACCCATAATTAATTCCATATAAATACATCATAAATAAATCCATCATATTGCATCATAATCCATCATATAACTAAAGTAATATATCTATCAAATCCATCTAATCACATCATAAAATTATCCATAATCAATGCATATCACAAAAAACATAACACCACATCATATTCGAAATCTCATAATAATATAATTAAATGTCCACATAGAGTCCATGTCAAAAAAAATATATACAATGTAAAGGCCTCATTGGCATCAATGGGATACAAAATAACAAAATCCATATCTATATAACTCTAAACTAGGTTCTTGGAGGTCCTCTATGGTGCCAATTAACTAACTATGATGAGATGGCTCTAAAGGTAGGTGTAAACTATCCTGGTGGTATTGTCACCTCATATAGATCCCTATAATACTACACCTCCCACATCAACCTCATAATTTTCCACATCACCCCATGCATCCCCCTACTAACATAGTTATGTCTTCCTCCTCCTTGGCCCTCTCGACCATGTTCACCTCTCCCATTAGATATCTCATCTGAGTTTGCATCTGGGTAATTTATACCTGATAATCTATAATTTGTGTATATTGCATATGGATCTATCTCTAAAGCATAACTATCTAAGTCTAAAATTAATTTATCATCCCTATAAACTAGTGACCTATGCCTAAGCCTAGGCTAAATATCCATCCCTATGTGTTGTCTGAGCTTGTATCTAAGCCTATAGTTAATCTATCTCTAATAATCCTAGTTATATCCATAATTCATACTTCTACCTCTAGCTAGAAGTGTTCTAAAAAATATCTCTCATCATTGATTAGAGACTATTGGGATAGTCCTACATTGTCCCCATTCCTACTGACTCTAACCTATGTACTACTACCCCTAGCCTAGGTCCCACTCCCTCCTACTACCCTATTGTTATAGCCTGATCCCCATCAACCCCATCTACATCTATGGTATCTAGACCTCTTTATCCATCCTAAGTGTCTTGTGTTGCCATTTGTATCCTCCTCCTCCATAACCTTATTTGTTCCTATAACACTCTCCTCATCACTACCCTCTATGCCATATCCCTACATCAGAGCAACCTCACCAAAACCCTCTAAGCCCACCATGACATGTAGGATACTATCACCCATGGATCTAGTAATGGAGTCTATAAATCTCATAGGACTAGGGAAAGGCTATCATAATATGCATATGAAAGAGCTCTATCTACTAGCCTACCCCATCATGGCCTCACCTAATCACTCTTAGAAAATAGATGTTCCTTGCTTGGAATGTCTTGTGAGAGCCCAAACTACCTATAAACATGGTCAGGTCTATATCTCTCTATCATGAAATATCTTTGACCTATCAAGTAGTAATCAATAAGCATATACTAAGTCACTTTAGCCTCATCATCCTAACCAAAATAAAGTCCCCTATAGGGCATCCATGTGATAGGATTTGGACATAAACTATCAAAAACCTACCTACGAAATCTTATCTTGCCAACATGGCCTCTCTATACACCTAGTAAAATGTACCATCTAAAAACCATAGGCTGATGAGGCTCTTTAGCTACTAGAGTACCTAGAGGCCATTAGATTGCAATGTGCTCCTAGCTCTAGATCTACAATAATAGTGACAAACCTAACTCACCACTCCCCTACATGCCCCTAATTGTAATTCCCAATATACATGGGCCAATACCATTAGCCCATAGGAAAAAACACTAAAATATTGCACCATGTCTACAACCACATCTTCCAATCCCAAGTGAAACCATTAACCACTCTTGTCTAGTAAGATTATATTAGTAATAAGAGACATCACTACTAGGGTCAACTAATCAATATTCCCCTATCAAAACCATCATTTAATATCCATGCTCAATCCCACACACCAACTCATAATTCTCCTACTAGTATCTACAATGCCACAATTAGTATGTGTGATCTTCAATAGATCCTATCCCTTATCATCGACAATCATAAAATCCAATAGATGTCCTCTAAGGTCACTATCATCTCTCTAGTAATGAAATGAAAGGTACTCATCTATGGGTACCATCACTCTGCCAATTTAGTAATCAGGGCATGGTCAATCCACACCACTAGAATCATCATTATGTAATGTATCCATGCTATCCATGACACCCCATAAATGGTAGCAATCAATTTATGCATCTCATGAAGAACCTTAGGCCACCAAAACCAAGATACCATCACACCTAAATCCTCCTACACCAATCACACACCCTATCACTAACTCCATTTCATCATCCATACTAATATTCTTGGCTTATTCATACTCAATTCATCCCTAGCCAAATCCACATTTCTTATCCTAGTGTTTCAACCTACTTTACCATCATGCATCTTAACCTAGCTCCCTTAATTTAAATGCACCTATCTTACAACCCCTTCCTTAACTCATATACACTCCTAACATGTTAATTTCCCTAATCAACCTATCTAAACCACTCCTAGACCCTCCTTAGTAATCCCATTTACCTTTAACATTCATCACCTAACTAACACCTAATTACCCCTAAACCATTATAACTTACCTATTCCTAATTCATCCTAATATCACTAATCCTAACTAGCTTTACCTAGATCCCTAACCATCTCTAACCCCCCTAAAACACCTTAGCCTATCCTTCTATCCCCCATCCCTTATCCATTTTTCCCACCCATGGTAAAATCACAACTTGTGATCTATCCCTAATCTATGATCTTGTCATTATCATTATTCAAATCATGAGGTTTTTCATAATTATGACTCTACTACTATAGTTTCTCAAAATTTATAAACACTAAATAGAGATATTGCAACAATGTAAGTTGACACTTGTATTATTGTAATACCATAATTCTATAGTTGTGGTATTTTAATACTATAACTTGTGTGGTAATATTGTTGATCATGCATGTAATAACATGACTGAGGGCACTGTTGTAAGTTATGGTATTTCATTTGCATCACCTTTGCCCTAAATCCCATGAAATAAATGCAAAAATTCACCAAAAATTGATAAAATCATAGGTTAATTGGTTTGAAACATATCAGTGGTCTAGCATCCTTGGGACTCTACATATCCTAGACTCTCTCACTATGGTGTGAAGCCCATGGGATGCAATCCATGTTTTTAGCTCAAATATTTTTTTCACCAACGTGAGAAGTCAAATGAACCACTTTTCACCCCCTTTGTATTATTTGACCCCCATTTTTTACCCCCCACCCCAATCATCTCTTTAGCCCCTAACACCCCTATTCTCTTAATCTTATCATACCTAAATCCTATCAACTCAATCCATTACCCTAATTAATCATTGATTATCATCATTAATTCATCTGGGGCATGGATTTTCTATCACCCCATCATCTAACTATTAGCAACCCAGATAACACCCTATTGAAGGCTAATTTCTCAGGATCTCCTTCACACCTAGACTAACATTGGAATGATCTAAGGTGTGGGACACCTACACTTAGACCAGACCTCTAGATTGTGAGGCTAACCCCTCTAATATATCACTTTGATATGTTTACTAAAACCTACTTTTCTTTTTATATGAAAAGGGTTAGAAGGATAACAAAAAGGAAAATATATTCTACTCATGGTGATACACCTATAATGTTGGATCATCCACTCAATTTTAACTCATTTAACACTGATAAGATAATTCAAATGATTGAATCTATAGCTCCAATGGACTCCTATGAAATATTATTTCATATAAAGGTTCATCAAGTGATCAACGCATGAGGGAATTGATGGAATAGGCCTAATTCAAGGTGCTAACCAATCAATATATCCACTATTAGCTCAATTAATTAACATCAAACACTAAATATGACCTACACAAGATGCCATATTAGTAACTAGGTGAGATCAAGACCTGCCAAGGGAGAAAATACTACCACATGTGCAAATCAAACCAATATAACACACTATACTAGAATATAAGAATCTAAAAAAAGTCATTTTATTCATCTCAAAAGGTTATAGAGATAAATCTTGACAAAGTTTAATCATGCCCAAGAGAGGGATGCTCCAAAATTGGCTTGAAAACCTAAATATATATCATTATAAGAGATAAACCCAAGATATTGGTGTATAATAAATAACATAATGTTAACTTCTCATCAACTCAATTCTTCAAGTGTCTCTAGCATCATGCATGATCTTCTTTTTATATCTTTAGCATTGGAATGAGGTGGTGGACTCATTTGACTTTTCAAAGCTCCTTCTCTAACATGCTACACTTATCTTTGGTTTGTGAACTCCACTTAAACTGAGATAAATATAAATGAATGTCTTCTGTTACATGAAAACCAAGGAATATACATGGATTAGAAGTTAACTCATGATTAGTCAACTCAGAGTAATTGGCACTTAAGACTAGTCAACTCCCTCCTAATCCCTCCTTTACATGAAAAAGAACTTAAATACTATAATGTGCATGATAAATTATCATGAATACTAGTTATGAAGTGTGACATCTTAACGTTAACTCCCTTGATAGCCTTATAATTCCATTTTCACTTCAATTGGTTGACCAAATAGAACTATTAGGCCATTTAGGCCTAGTAGCCTAACTTTTGCACTTGATGATCATTGGAAACTACATGAAAACATTGAAAACCTAAAATTATGGTGATTATCAGACCTAAAATAATCCCTCATAACATTAAATTTCTCCTTTTTATGAAGAAACACCTGAAACTTAGTCAAACTGCCTAAATTTTGTGCAAAGTGGTTATTTTAGATGAGCTGATAAGGACATTTCTAGGCATATCTCTGATCACATAATGATTTTAGGATGAATAAAAAGTTCCAAAATTTGATATCCATGGATTTGGTTTCATGTAAACTACCTTATACCTCATATTTTATGCTTTTTTCTCTCGAAACCCTATTTTATACCATGATCCATACAATTCCATATAACAAAGTACCATTTTTGGGACTCTATCTAAGTTTAATTTATGTTTTTAGATGTTTTAGTTTGATTCATGAGGTTTTGATTTCAATAAAATCAACTTTTCTCAAAATTGATCATTATGAGGGGTTTGGAGGGTTTTGGAGGTGAACCTTCTTAATGTGGTTCATAAAGTATGTACATCCAAAACCAAACATATTTCCATGAATATTTATTATATATACCCCCTCAACTTTCTTGATAATAATGGGTTCCCATGCAAAATCTATGAAAAGATACCTACGTAAAGAAATTTGCATATAGGGTTTGTAAGCATTCTGGACATGCTTATGCTCTTAAAAATTGTTCATAAAGCACATCCCTAAACCAAACTAAATTATTCATTAATTATAAGTTCATATTTTTTATCATAACATGATAAGATCATTTGGACAAAATCCTCATGTGGTGAAAGATACGAACATTTGATCAGGTGGCTCAAATGGGTGTTTTAACTACAAAATTTGAATTTCTCATTATGGAAAAAAAATACATTTCCTCTTGATCTTTATTGATTTAATACACCTTTATGGGACATGTACCAACTCATCATATCATTCTATAGCTTTCATATTTCTTGATATGTCTAAAAATGCCTTTTGGTACTATAGGCGTTCTAGGCCTAAAACTAGATTCTAGGCCTCATTTGCCCAAATATGAGTTTGGAGTTATTTATGACCTATATTATTATATTTTTATATAAAATTAATTATTATTCATCTAATTTAACCTTCCATGGCTACCTTTTTCTTCCCAAACCTCATTTTGCCTTAAAGCCTCTTAAGACTCCATGTGGGGATGACTGTCTGTCTATGTGTTTGTATGGATTTTTGAGTGTGAAAGCATAAAAAAGGTATATTTAGACTTAAAATAACTCTATAATTATTTAAAATACCTTCCATGATCTTGAAACCCTCAACCACACCTTAAAAATCTTCATGAAGCCTGCCTACTCCAATGGTGACTGTGAATGGACATGTTGATGAATGTGTAAATATAGTATCTCCCCTCCTAAAATCACCTCAAAAATATTTTTTATGTTTATATAAATTAAAAATTAAAAATCCTACAAAATTTCATTCCTTTTTTATGCATATTTTGTCTTGTAGGATCCTTTTACTAGAAACTAGTTTGAGTTGCCTGCTTGGTCTAGTCTCAGTAAGCTTATGACTATATTTTTTTCATTTTTAAAAGTTTTTTTGAGATATAACAAGGTTAATATGCATAAAATGTATCATTATTATCCTAATTTAATTTATATCACCTTCCATTTATTAATCTACAACCCCATGCCATCTCTTTTAAGACCTTATCTCCTCAAGAACCCTCATCGTGAATGTATGCCAACAATGCTTAAAGTGGTAATTTTTAGGTGTGGAGTTGTCTAGTAGTTATTTCACCATGATTTTTTGTTTTTTTAAATCTTTATAAAACTTTTAATCCTCTGTATATCTCCTTATATCCATTTGAATCTTCAAATAAGCACTTTATGCCTCGAATATTATCTTTTTGATATAGTCATGTACTGTAAAAAGTATCTTCATGTTTATGCCCTTTTAAATTATTGGGTGGCTTGATAAATGTGTTTTATATGTACTTTTAATCACTTAATATCTTCACAAACCTTACTTTACTTGAATTTTTTATCCCTTTCACCTTAGGGCATATGACTATTCTATGGAAGATACAATGTATGGTTGTAGGTTGAGTTCTTATTGACCTTGATTGAATACTTGCTTGGGGTAATTATTCATGGTATTTACCTCAATACCTTATAATTTTTATTCATTAACATCCATTAAATAATAAACTTCACCATTTAATGTTTTCCTATTCTTCTTCATGCTTGGAAACATGACTATAATCATGTGGCTATAGGTCCTTGTTTATAAGGTGTGTGATTGTAGTTTGTCTTTGGATCACCTTACTAATCCTTTATGTGATCCATTTAATCATGTTAATTTAATTAATTTCCCATTTATATTCTCTTTAAAATGAACCTAAATGTGAGACCTCCTTCTTAGAGCATTATACTTATCAACTTGGCTTGAAAGAAAATATGTATCCTTAAGTGGCTATAGGTATACATTTTCAAGGTGTATAACTTTATCACCATGTTAATATAATACTCTAAATATCCCTTATGAGTTCATGATGATCCTAATAATCATTTTATTCTTGAACCACTAATAATCATGAAACTCCTATATAGTCCACTATGTCATCATCAACTTGTATAAACTAGTGGAAAGACTATGTGACATGGCTATAGGTGAGTTTTTTAAGTTTGAACTTGGATTTATATGATGTTTTGGAGTCCCCAAAATCCAAAAATTAATTTATTCCATTTATACAATTATATCTTCTTCATATCATGACATCATTAGGTAGACAGACCTTTCCTTTACTGTGCTTGAATGTATCCTTGTGGCCTGTAGGTGTATGTATGGATAGAGATATGGCTTGATGATGTTTGGAGCTTGAAAAAGGTTACAAGAGGTATAAAAATCCTTAACTTGTAAAATTATCAGAATAAAATCTTGATATCCTTCTCTTGAAAATATTCCATCATACAACCTCTTTAAGGCATTGTACCATCAACTTAGTTTTATATGTTCTTAGGGTTGGTTGTAGGTTATATTTTCTCCTCTTTAAGCCTTCAAGGTTTGACATGTTTTATATTTTATCTCTTTCATCTTGAGTTTATTCATATCCATACTTAACCATGCATTTTATTTATCTACTTAATCTTCTTTCATCTTGATAGGCTTCTTGATGAGGTTGAGACCTTAACTTACTATAGGCTACAAATGTGCAGGCTTGTATGAGGTGATTTCAAGACACTTGAATACCTAACGATGTTTCCTTAAGGTTTTATGACATGATATGGGTATTAACTAGATTAATAATCTCATATTTACTACTCAGCTTCACCCCACATTCATATCATGATGAGTTTCACAAAGATCATGCTCTTTCCCAGCTATAAGATGATTATGTTGTGATTGTGTTGTACAGACACATACTATTCTTGGCCTTGGAGAGGTTACCAAACATTAATTATGGTCCTTGTTATTTAATTCATTGCCACTTGATGAGATTATCTGAGTATAACCCTTCAAAATACAACTTCTACCTTATCACTCCCTTTTGTAGTTTCATGAAAGGTGTTGACTATTGGTGTATTGTTATAGGTCTCCTTTTCTTGGTTGTAGCTTGTTTTATATGTGTGTATAACCTTTAAATTCAATGATAATTCCAACCTCTTGATTTTTATTGACTCCTTATGTGATTAATGATGGGATGAAGATGAATGTAATGGGTGATGACATGAATGGAGGATGGGAAACTTAAAAGAGGGTGAAAATTAAGCCTTAGAATAGTACAAAGGCATTGCATGATAGTGAGGATGAAGGTAGAGAATATAGAGGTGTTTTATTATGGATTTTGGTATTTCATGTCATGAATATTTTTAAATTCAAATTAAATCATTATCCCATCCTCTACCTAATGTATCAATTTGGAGGCCATTGAAGGAGGATAACAAGCTGAATTTGAAACCTAGTACTATGTTAAGTTCCTTAAAATATGCTAAACAACCTTAATATTTGATAAAACAGGATTTTGAGATGCTTGAAAACATTATTATGGAATTTGATATTAATATTTTTAATAATCTCATGAGTAACATATGAAAACATGAAGGATATCCCTACCAAGAAGAAACCAAGAATCTTGAAACCCTTTCTCTCTCATAGACTGAACAATCTCCTTTAGAAGCATCTAGATTATAAATTTGCATTTTAGACCTATTCTTAAGCTCCATATGACCCTCACACATGTTAAAATTAATTTAATACTATAATATAAGGGTGAATAATGTTCCAAAGAATCAATAAAAACTTTAATTTTCTTGATATGATGCCTTGGTGAGGAGAAATTGTAGAAAACTGACTACCTTCCTAGATGCAAGACTATTATTGTATACCTTGACTTCAAAGGGATAGTTCATGAGAGAGAGGATTCCAAATTTAGATACACTTGATATACCAAGAATATCTCTGAGTCTACTTCATTTGACCAAAAATTTAAACCTGGATTCTCTCTCTCATGGTCATCCTATCATCAAACCTGGAGAGATCTCACTATGTGAAAACTAGTAAAGTATATGATATGAACCAATTTTGGGTTTATTTTGCTTCCTTCTACCATTAAACTCTTATGTAACATTTGGTATGCCTTTTTTTTCCTTTTTATGAGCTCCACTATACTGATGGTCATATAATTTTGTACCTTTCCTTGTAAATATGCATGAAAATGGCTTTTCTTTGCTTTGTATTCCTAACTTAAGCTTCCACTACCAAAAATAGAACATCATAAAGTATCAAAAGTGATAACACATTTTAATACAAGTTTTATATTCATTTACACCTTTTAATGGCCAAAATTGGCATGTGGGAGCCCCAAAAAGACCTTTTTCACACTTCAAATTGCCTTAAGTGACCTTTTTCCAATATGGAATTTTATGGCTAATATAGATTCATATATACAAATGTTTTCAAAGGTAATTTTACTAATTTAATGGCCTTTTAATAGCATATTTTACATTTAAATACCATTTTTTGTCCTTTTTTGGAAAAATAATCAGTTTTAGACCCCCTTGTAGAAGCTAAACAATACTAGGAGAAGTTTTAGATTATAAGGGGTGGCATTTGGCCTTAACAGGAAAAATTGATAACATTTTTGGTGACTCATAAGGGTTGGCCATCTTGATGGTAAAAATAACCTACTACATTTTACATGACAATGGCAATCTAAAACACAACAACATGACTTGATGACTCTTTTGGCTATTAAATAGACTTTTTAGACTTTATAACACCTCTTTTGACTAGAACAACAACAAGAATGAAAGGAAAAAATAACTAAACTAAGAATCAAGGATAGATAACCTAAAGAAATAAGAAAACAAGACAAACACAAAAATAACAACAAATCATAATACTACTTGTGTTATTCACTTATTGAAATAAAATAAACCTAAAATAACTAACCTGAAGTCAAAATCTTTCTTGAATGATCAAATGGAAAGTTATTTTGTCCACCATATAACCTTGAAACATTATTTGAATCTCTTGATAATATTTTATAGATAAGAGTATTTTCATATTCATAATATCTTGAGGAAGTAATTGGTTCTTTTACTACCAATTTTAGGTGCATGAATTGTAGACATGAGTCTAAGACCCAATCATACTCCTCCTAGATCCATGTACTTTGTAAGAAAAATCTCAACTCTTCTTAATTCATGAGCTAATGATTATGATCATATTGAAAAAATTGAAGTGGCTCTTGTTTTATGATTGCAAGGCTAGCATTTGAGAAGGATGGATCTGATTTCATGACTTCTTGAGGCCATTTGAGTTCATATTCAACTTCCAAAAGTAGACAAATATCTGAAGATGAAGTTATAAGTTGATAACCTTACCTGAAAGACTAAAACAATTCATCTCTTGAGAAAATAACCTATTTAATCTGATTGCTTGAAGAGCTTGTTCCTTCATTCTTGATGAAATTATTTCTCTCAACTTGAAATATATCACAATCAAGTAAATAATAACCTAAAAGAATGGCATCAAACAATTATAGTGATTTGTTCTCATCAAGCTAAATTACAATTAGATTTTCTTCATTATAATCATAAGTTTGAAAATCATCTTTTGGCATCTCATATTGGTCAATAAAAATTTCTTCATCTTCAACATCTATCTAATTACTTGGCATGCTCTCAAAATCAGCTTATTTTTCATCTTCATTAGTTGATTGGTACTTGTCTTATATCACTTCTAGAAGCTCTTATTGACTATCATAATGAATGGAAGCTATTGTGTGATCAAAGAACTCAAGGAAATCATCATCAAATTGTAAAATTTTATTGTTTCCTATTGAATATCAGAAAACTCTTCTTTTTATAATTGTTATTTTACTTTTAGCTTATCATCTATCTCAACTTCCTCTTCAAAGTCATCTTATTTTACACTCTGAGACATTGGATCATGCTCTTCCTTGATAATGAGTATGCCAATAGTGATGTTATCTTCATGTTCATGCAATACTCTTTCATCATCATATACCTCATCTATAATTTCTTCACTTGCCTCACAAAAGAGAGGCTCCTTTACAATAATTGGCATGGTAGACCCCTAAAAATACTCAAGAAGTTGAGAAAGGTCCAAAGATGTTACTATGGATGATTGATTATGCTCTTGGGGATGATCAACTTGAATCACCTTCACCTCCTCTCTCTACTAAAAATTATCTTGAATATATTTCCATGAAGGAAAGGACATGGGATTTTGAGGAGGAAGGAGTGCAGGCTAAATAACTTCTTGCTTGATCTTGATTTTAACATTTTGACTTATGTTTAAATGTTCTTCTTTCTCCTTTGACTGTTGCATCTATTTCCAAGTCATGAACTTGGGTTTAAAAACTTTTGATTTTTCACTTATTTCATCCATGGGAATGAATTAATGAATTTTAAATTTCTACTAAGATCATTTTTCCTTTTCATCTACCATTAAATTCTGAAGATAATGATTTGCAAGCTCAACTTACTTGGCTAGGTGAGCCTCAGTCATGAACTAAATCACTGGAGATATTTCCATCCAAACTTGAAGATGAAGGTTAATATATGATATGATATATAACCTAAAAATTATACTCTTAAAAACATACTTATTCAAACTTATTATGCATCTCTTGGATAGACTTCCATGTAGGAAAGCTAGGAGAGGTCTATAAGGAATCCTGAGGGCTGTGATATACATTTGTTTATTTGAAGAATTAAATGGATAGAAGGAGATAAATATAGGATTAAAACTAGTATAAATATTAATAAAAACACCAAATCATGGTGAAATAACTACAATACAACTCCATACCTCAAAATTACCACTTCAAGCATTGTTGGCACACAATCATGATGAGGGTTCTTGAGGAGATAGGGTCTTGAAAGAGATGGAATAATGCTATAGATTAAAAAATGGAAGGTGAGATAAATTTAAGGAGGATAATAATCATAAATTTGATGCATATTCACCTTTTTATATCTTAAACCAAGGTTGAAAAAAGGAAAAAACACAGTCATAGGCCTAGTGAGACTAGACCAAACAGGCATCTCAAACTAGTTTCTAGTGTAAAAAGCCTGTAGGATAAAATATACATCCAAAAGGAATGAAATTTGGTAATATTAGTATTTATGAATTTATATACCCATAAAACATATTTTTTAGTTCAGTTTAAAGGGTGAGGTACTCACTATTTTTACACAATCATCAACATGTCCATTCATAGTCACCATTGGAGCAGGTAGACTTCATGAAGCATTTTAAGGTATGGTTAAGGGTTTTAAGATAATGGAAGGTATTTTAAAGTATAATATACTTATTTTCAGTCTCAATACATTTTTTTGAGAGTTTATCACACTCAAAACTCCATACAAACACATAGACAGGCAGTCATCCCCATAGGGAGTCTTAAGAGGATTTAAGGCAAAATGAGGTTTGGGTAGCAAAAGAAAGACATGGAAGGTGAAATTGGATGCATAAAAAATATTTTTAAATCAAAATATAAAAATATAATTCATAAATAAATCCAAACTTATATTTGGCCAAATGAAGCCTAGAATCCAGTTTTACGCCTTGAAGGTCTATAGTACCAAAAGGCATTTTTAGATCTATCAAGAAATATTACACCTATATAATGATAATATGAGATGTAAAAGGTACCATTAAGTTTTATTAAATAAATTAATAGTATAATGAAATTTATTTTTATCCATAATGAGAAATTCAAGTTCTACAGTCAAAACACCCATTTGAGCCCCCTGATCAAATGCTCATATATTTCACCACATAAGTATTTTGTCCAAATGGTATTAGAATGTTTTGAGGAAAATTATTCAATTAAAATTAATTAATAATTGGGGTTGGTTGAGGTGATATGATTTATTAACAATCTCTAAGAGCATAAGTATGTCCAGAATGCTTGTAAACCCTCTAGGCAAATTTATTTCTAAAGGTATATTTTCATACCTTTTGCATGGGAACCCACTATTATCAAGGAATTTTAGGGGATATATACACTAAATATTTATGTAAATATGTTTGGATTTGGATTTATATACTTTATGAACCATCGTTAAGAAGTTTCACCTCCAAAACCCTCTTAAACCCTCATAATGACCAATTTCAAGAAAAGTTGATTTTATTACAATCAAAACCTCATGAATAAATATGAAACCTCTTCAAAAATGAATTAAACTTATAGAGAGTCCTAGAAATGGTACTTTATTATATGTAATTATATGGATCATGGTAGAAAATAGGTTTTTAAGATTAAAAAAGCATAAAAGATGAGGTACAAGGTAGTTTACATGAAATCCAATCCATGGATATCAAATTTTGGAACTTGTTATTCATCATAAAAAAATTATATGATCATAAATCTGATTTAAAATGTATTTATCAGCTCATCCAAAATAACCACTCTATAGGAAATTCAGGTAGTTTGACTTAGTCAACTAGTTTGGCTAAGTTGTAGGTGTTTCTTCATCAAAATGAGATATTTCATGTTATGAGGGGTTGTTTAAAGTATGATATTCATCATATTTGTAGGTTTTCAATTTTTTAATGTAGGTTCCAATGGTCATCAAGTGAAAAAGGTAGGCTACGAGGCCTAAATGGCCTAGTAAGCCTATTTGGTCAAATAAATTGAAGTGAAAATGACATTGGAAGGCTATCAAGGGATTTCATGTTAAGTTTTCATGCTTCATAATTTGTATTCATGTGTATTTATCATGAAAATTATAGCCTTCAAGTTATTTTTCATGCAAAGGAGGGCTTAGGAGTGAGTTGACTAGTCTTAAGTGTCAATTACTCTAAGTTGACTAATCATGAGTTAACTTTAAATCCATGTATATTCCATAGTTTTCATGCAAGAGAAGACATTATTGATATCAGTTCAAGTGGAGTTCACAAACCAAAGATAGGTGTAGCATGTTGGAGAAGGAGCTTTGATAAGTCAAATGGTCCCACCACCTCATTCCAATGCTAAAGATACCAAAATAAGATCATGCTAGCTACTAGAGACAATTGAAGACTTAAGTTGATGAGAATTTAACCTTATATTATTTATTATATGCTGATATCTTGGCTTTCTCTCTTCTAATGTTATAAATTCAAGATTTCAAGCCAATTTTGAAGCATCCCTCTCTTAGGTATGATTAAAATCTACCAAGATTGAGCTTTTAACCTTTCAAGATGAATAAAATGATTATTTTTAGATTCCTATATTTTGGTATAGTGTGTTATATTGGTTTGATTTGTAAATATGATAGTATTTTTTGCCTTGATAGGTCTTGATCTCACCTAGTTACTAGTATGACATATTGTGTAGGTCATATTCATTGTTTGATGTTAATTGATTGAGCTAAAAATAGATATATTGACTAGTTAGTGCCTTGAATTAGGCCTATTATATCATTTCCCTCATGCATTGATCACTTTATGAACCTTTATATGAAATACTGATGAATAGGAGTCCATTAAACTTATAGATTTAGTCATTTGAATTGTCTTATCAATGTTAAATGAGTTCAAATTGAGTGGATGAGCCAACATTACAAGTGTATCACCATCATTAGAATAGATTTCCCTTTATATTATCCTTCTAACCCTTTTCATCCCAAAAATCAAAGTAGTTTTTAGTAAACAAAGTAAATTTATACATTAGAAGAGTTAGCCTCACAATCTAGAGGTCTGGTCTAAGTACAGGTGTCCCACACATTAGACCATTGCAATGTTAGTCTAGGTATGAAGGAGATCCTGAGCAATTAACCTTCAGTAGGGTTTTATTTGGGTTACTAATACTAACCTAATCCTGAGTCATAACTACATCAACATGAGGTCTTCTAAGACTATTTAGGCATCACTTGGCCATGGTTTTTTGCCTAGGGATAACTTAGCCAATATTAACCCCTAATCCCCATCCCATCTTGGATTACTCTCAATAACCATACATTAGTTTACACTATGTATCTTATGAAAAGTGGCTTACAAACTCATCTGATTTTCATTATAGGGTTTCTATCCCACCCTAGCATGTGTCCTTTCAATGGGAACCCTCATCAACTGGTATCCTATCTCATATTTAATACCCAGATGATGTCTTTATCTTAGAAATTCCCATCTCATCAATCAATCCCCTAAATTATTAAAAGACTACTATTCTTATAATTATTTATTAATCAAACTTAATCAATCCCAATCTTCCTCTAAATTGAAATTCCATAACTTTTTGAAATTATCATATTTCCCTAAATCAATATTACTTTATTACCTCACTTTAATGACATCATACATGTAAGTCAATGGAATGGAGTGGAGTATGGTAAAGTGGTCTATTACATGGCCATTTACACTCACTTAAATCTCTTATAGGATCTTCTTACACATTCATCTATGACATGGTCTATGACACACTCCAAAAGAGGCATCACTGCACTTTTCCTCCAAAATTCCTTCCACACTACAAAAAGGTCTTAAACGGAGTTTCTTACACACTCCATGTCTGAAATCATGAGTTTGATAACTCCCTCTCCACCATTGATCTTTATCTTATATAAATGGCCCACATTTAAACCAAAAGTCTAACTTTAAGGGCCTTTGGCCTCTACAAACAAGCTCTCTTGAACTAAACTTACTATGCAAAAATCATATTAGAGCTTCACATTTATTCAATATTCTCATGCAAATTTCCAATCCAAACCAAGTGTAGATAAGGGAAATAATTCCCATGTGTAGAATTGATATTTCCAAATATCTCTACTTTACAATCCAAGTATATACATCTTTGAACCAATAAGAAAAGGAGTCTCCAAAGATGGTATAATGTGTTGTAATCACCTAAAAGTGGTATTTGGATGTTAAGAGTGTTGCTTGAGATAGCTTATTCCTAGATTAGACCTAGACCTATGTTAGAGCCTCTATCACACTTTTCCAACCCTTTTTCATACTGCATACATCTCCATTCAACTCAAACATAGTCCCAAAATTTCATTCTTAGATCTTAACCCATTATACCCAGCAACCTACCAGTTAAACACTAGCACCACATAGTGTTAGTGTCCCCAACTTGGTGTTAGTGTCAATTACCCTATCTCTCTTGAATGGATATATTTTCAAACATGTTCCCATCCTAATGTCAGCCTAAACACATTTTATTATCCACATAAGCTACAGATCACTATAAATACAAGGTTATTATACCTCTATCTACTAGATGTAAAATAGATGAAAAAAGTGTATTCAAATAAGAAACAAGTTGAGCAAAATCAAGTTTATTAATATGTATTCTACCCTAGTTTTTCATACTACCATCTACATCTACCCTAAGCCCAGATTTCAAAGATTTTTAATCTCAAGCACACTCAAGGAATTCAATACCACTATCATTCTAGCATTCACTTTCACTTATACCAAGCACTAGGTTGAAGATTTACATCATGTTTGATCCCTCCTCAGAGTATTAATATGTAGGCAACTTTGTTCACAATAGGGTGTTGAGGATGTCTAACTTATCTTACTAATGAACACACATTTTTAACTCATGCCATACTTGCAAATAGGATTAGGTTTTGCATACTAAATAATCTATTCTAGGCATAATACAAAGTTATAAATTTCATGCATGCAAGAACATAACCTAGAAACATAAGTGCATGTGCTCCCAAAAAATAAGAATATCCTGTAAAGAGGACACTAGAGCCATATGACACTACTATCTAGGTGGGGTGATACTATCCAATTAAGAATCTGACTCAGGGACCCTATTAACAATACCCAAACCTATCCATAACCTATTTTTTAGCACCCAGATCTTCCACAATAACTATTTTTTAGATAATTTTATATTTTCACATATTTATTACTATCTTTAAAAATTCAAAGCAAGTCAATATCTATAACAAATTAGTGTTTATTTATTTCATATTATTTCACTAATTTAGACAACTCAACCCTTTAATATAACATAGGATTTACATATCAAAACCCTAAAAAGGTAAAATCATTTGGTGAACTTGACTTAATTTGAATATTATTTCAAACCCTAGTTTGTATTTTCCATTTTTTGTGAAATGAATTAGGGTTACATACTCATATTTTATAATTTTTTGGCATAACCTATCTCATTAAATCAATTTCATATTAGGATTTCAATTTATTTAAATATAATTTAAAATTTTGCAAAGAAACCATAATTCAAAAAACCCTAACCCTATATGTTATTAGGGTTTGTATCCTTTTTCTTCCTCTTTTCATTAGATGCTTTCAATTTTTTAGATTTCATATATTCTATTTTAGTATCTCTATTATAATTTATTTACTATATGCCATCTAAAAAATCTCTCTTCCATTAATAATAAGTGATAGACTATGTGGTAATCCCATAGAGCATATTTAGATTCCTATCATCCAAGCATATAACATGGATAAGTAACCTATCATAAGTCCAGTTATGTATCCTTCACACCTTGATTATGTGGATTTTAGTCATAATTCATCCAAAGATGAATGATACAACTAAGATCAATATGATATACATATTGATAATCAGGGCATTCTCCCTCTTAACAATGATTCCATAATTATGAAAAAATATGAGGTATTATAGGGCTTCAAAGATATAATTTAGGAATATCCCCTTGATCATGCATAAATTCTACAATTCATATTAAAAATTAAGAACAAAAAATAATGGTCAATCTTCAACTCCCCTAGTTAATAATGTTTTTAAACCTCCAGTGGGGCCAACTAAACTAGCACAACCCAAAATTTTAATTCAAAAACCATTAGTGAGAGATACACCTCTTATGTATAATTCTTCTAGTCTAGATGTATAATCCTTTATGCAAAAGATTCATACTCTACAATTTAATGTGTTACATCTTGACAAGGGAACCACTAGGCCATCACATGCCTTAGATTATAAAATTATTTTAAATACACCTTCAACACATCACATAGTGGTAACTCCCTTTCCATTGTATTTTGTGGCACTTAAGCTTACATTATATGATGGCAAGGGTGGCCTAGAGCATCATCTCAGAGCTTTTCACACAACCTGTTTGGATTGTGTCTCCAAGGATTGGATTCTCACAAAGTTATTTCCATGCAATCTAAAGGATTATGCCCTACAATGGTTTTATGATTTACAAAATAAATCTATCACAACATTAAATCCTTTAGCTAGCATGTTTTTTTCACATTTTTCCATCAAGATCAGTGATAATATATCATATTCATAAGTGGCACAGTTAAAAGAAATTAAATGAGCCTATCATAGATTATGTCCTATAATATAAGACAATAGTAGATAAATTGATTATCCCCATGGAATATGAAGAGATTCAAGACATATTTAAACAAATACTCTTACCAACATTACACAAAACTATCTTGTTCAAGAAGTTTACTACATTTACCAATTTGTGCCACATAGTCAAAGAAAGAGAGGTTAAGCTCTTATCAATGAGAAAACTCAAGAATACAAATGGATAATAATAAACTATTAAGAGTTAAAAAAATCCTCCATATAAGATAAGGGCCATAAATAATAAGAGTGATCAAAAGACCATAATCAATATAACTGAGCCATCTCCTAGTTTGGTTTTATCTTCTCCTTAGCACAGAGTCTTCACTAACCTTTCAGAGTCACCAACATGGTTTCTATAGAATATCTTGGATTGAAATGTCATATTTATCCCTCCCATTAAAGAGGTTGATATGACATGGAATCTTATAAATAAATATGATTCAAATGCATTTTATGAGGATTACATGGCACTAAGCCATAGAACAAATAGATGTATCAACCTAAGATACAAGATCTAATTATATTTAATATTATTTATGTGGGAACACCCATATAGGAATATAAATCACAAAAATATAGGTTAAGTCACTAAAAATAATTTTAGATCCATTCCTAAAGCATACAATGAATGAAAAGGGGGGCACATCAGGCATTCACTATACATATCAGTCACATCTACCACCAGCTTCATATCACATAATTATAGATAACGAACATCTATTACATAAAAATATTGGCATGTGTAATAATACAGTGCCACCAAGACCACTCATAAAATTCACAAAGTAGGATATTATGGATTATGATACAAATATATATGCACTATTTATACAAACATACATAGATCACCATCCTATCTAGAGTGTTATGGTTGATAATAGGTCAATCATAATCATGTGTACTATGACACTCTTAAATAATTTAGGCTACATAGATTTGGATATATTCCCCATAGATATAGTCATTAGTGGTTTTAGTGGTCATATTTAGAGTTTTATTGAGGATACTGTGCTTTTATTATAAGTTGGACCAACACACATAGCCACTCAATTTTTAGTAGTACCTAGTGTCAGTCTCTTCGATATACTATTAGGTAGGCCATGGCTATATCAACTCTAATCCATCCATTTATAGTACACTAATGCTTAAATTACATACATCAAAACTAGGTGGTCAAATTTAAGGTTGTCCCATATGATTATCCTCTACCCATCCCACAAGTAGTTCTCATGTAGTTACCAGTTAAAGTTCTAATACCATTAATAGATATTGAACAACCATTAGTTATAACTCTGAGTACTTATCCTATGCATGCAACATATATTTTAGTAGAAACACTAGTATAGGTAAGTTTTAATACTATGATACTGACACATATGCATACTCTCCCATAAAGACCATTATTAGAGATACCCTTATTTTAGAGATATGTCATAAATTCTAGAGGACCTTCCTCTACTCAGTTTATGTGGAGGTAAATATTATTGGGTTTTATGGGTTATTAGTATAGGGCACCTATGTCACCTATATCTTCTTATCCTACAAATGGGTTCCCAAAACCCCTATAATCTATAGGTTATCATAGTTAGTGCCATAGATTCATAAAATCACTACATAAGTAGATTCAGACATAGATTACTTTGCATAATAGATTATGGGATCACATTTACCCTTTCACACAACACACATGATCAAAGTCCCCTTATTTAAAATAGGTCACAATGATAGTGAGTCTTCCATGAGAGTCATTAGTTAGTATGGTTCCTACTCCTTGTACATACTTCCTTCTCTCTCTCCCTCCTTGTACATAGTTTGTTTTCATTTTATTATACATATCTTATATCCAAAAAAAATTAACATGTCAAAACACAAAAAAATTAAAAGATTACTTAGAAAATACAAAATTTATAGATTGTATGCATTACTATGTTTACATTTCTTATACTTGTTAGAAACTACATATGATAGCTATCTTATTATAGTCAATTTTATCATACATATATGTAGATTACATACATGACTCTATTCTACTACACTAATTCAAAACTATTATCATCTACCCATTGGGCGAATATACATTGATCCAAGTTTATTCATTTGATACTTCAGCCCACTTAGGAACATCTTATACACAGTTTCTACTACCAAGGTCTATCCTTACATTTTATACATTTTAGTTTATGCATTGATATATCTTAATATTGATCATTGCTATGCATGCTCATTTTTTTTTTGAATATTACTAATTTATACTTAGCATATGTACATCCTAGAATTTACACAATTTTATACCACATAGTTATACATGCTTTCATTTCTAGCTTTCTTATTTTAGACTTAATGGTGTTTCCTATGCTTCTTCCATTTCAAGGACATTTGAATATGTCATTATTCTTTGTCTCTATCCCACTTATATGTATGTATTACTTGTACAAGTTCTAATGTCCCTTGTGTGTGCTTTCCTGATTATATATGTGGACATTTGAATATGTCCTATTCGGCTCTAATCCAAATTGCTTGTCGCTTGCATATGTGGACATTTAAACATGTATTTTTATGTTTTATATTCTCAAACTTAGTGACATGTTCCCCTATCCCTTGTATTGTGGCCCATTACCTAATTTTTCATGTCTCATGTGTTTTGTATGTAAGCTTTATTTTATGCATATTCACCATGACACTTGTCTTTACTTGTTACACACACCAATTTTGGATGCCATGAGGGACCTCAAGCATCTACTTTTCCTACTTGGTTGTTGTGATGGACATCATGCCCCATCCCCCTAGGTAGCTACTTATATTTTATATTATACACATTAATTACATCTATCTTGACACCCTTGTGCAATGTTAGATACAACATACATCTCACACTACATACTTATGCTCAGGTTATTTTATATTATGATGTTATGTTTGCACATTATATTGGAATATCATGTAGCTATAAAATATGTTCTAGCTAACACATTTTGTAGAGATATTTTATTTTGAGGATAGTAATTGCACAAGTAAATAAATACCCTCAAAATAGGGGGCATTCATAGGGGTTTGTCACAGAAATCAGGATCCTATATTTCTATTCATAGATAATTTTTCAGCACATGGGATCAATTTTAAAAATTAGACACAAATCAGATAGGAAAAAATAGCATCTCAAGAAGCAGTTTAATCACCCAAATTTAAGACCAAATGGACATTAGTGCCTACATTAGGACACTAACAGCATATGGTGTTATTATCCACTACATGAAACTAATGTCTAGTAGCCCCAGCTTTAGGGTAGTCCAGATTAGATAGAAAAGTACACCAAGTATAGTAAAGACTTATACAGATATAATATAGGTTTGATAGTTATGTTAATATTTTTCTCAAATACACTAATTTTAGCTTAGATTCATATCAGTTACTCAGATTAAGAATATCATGTATGGCATGATCATCCCCACATTCAGTGCATATTTACATATATACAATTATTTTTTTGATATCTAAGGTATCCCATACACATATACAATTATTACATACTCAATTTAGAATTAGTTTACTCAGATATCAGATTGGGGGCATGTTCATAGCACATAGTTTCTATATGCTCAATTACACACAAGTTGATCATAAGGAATGGAAAAATCCATGTCATTTTCTAAATTTTATACACTTGTTATCATATTCTAATTTGTCACCAATTTTAGGCCTTACTCCATCTGTAGTGGTTCACATTCTCTAGTGGTTCAGGCTACCTAATATACACAAGTGTCCATAGAGCTAACATACATAGTTAGATATACCTAGTTAGATATTTTCAACACTTTACATAGTTTAGTTTTAGATGCATCTATTACACATAATTGGGAAATGATGGATTCATATCCTACTTGATTTATTGAGCCACCCACATGAGAGGGTTAGACATATTTATTGTCTTATCCAAGCTATTCACAAGTCATGATCCACCAAGCAGGGATGGGAAATGATGGAGTCAAAATCATATTAAATTCTTGAGCCATCCACATATGAGGATTGAGAAAGCTATTAACTCAGTCAATATATTCAATGATTTACTCACTATGTACATGCACACACATAAGTTGTCACTAGGTTCATGCATTAATTTATGTACCCAACGAGGTGTATTCATTCCTTTCCTCTTTCCTATCTCCTTACTCATCTTTACTTAATTACTTTATTCACTATAATCTTTTACTTTTGATAATATCTTAATCAAGGACTATTTTTTGAATGTTTCATCACAAGTCATTACTTTGGATCATGTTTCAGATATGTGAACCCATATTCACATACTCAAACATAGCTACATGGGATTCACTTCCTAGGTAAGTCCAAGTACACTTATTTTTCCTTTATACTAGTCATTTCTCTTTACTACATTTCTAACATAAGGGGGATAAATGTAATCACCTAAAAGTGGTATTTGTATGTTAAGAGTGTTGTTTGAGATAGCATATTCCTAGCTTAGCCTCATACCTATCTTAGATCCTTTATCACACTTTTCCATCCATTATGTAGACCATATACATATCTAGTTATCTCAAACATAGTCCTAAAAATGCATTCCTAGATCCTAACCCATTGTGCATAGCATCCTACTATTTGGATACTAGCATCATTTCAAGGACACTAGAGCCACATGGCACTAGTGTCCCTAACTTGTCACTAGTGTACCTTTCCCTAACTCTCCCAAATAGATATATTTTCAAATATATGCCCCTCTTAAGGTCAACCTAAGCACATTTTATTATCTACACTAGCTATGTATCACTATAAATACAAGACTATTAGACCTCTATCCACTAGATGGAAAATAGATGCAAAAAGTCTATTTAAATAAGAAACAAGTTGAGGAAAATCAAGGTTATTAATCCCTATTCTACCCTACTTATGCATACTACAATCTAAAACTTCCCTAAGCCTAGATTTCAAGTATTTTCAATCTTAAACACACTCAAGGCATTCAAGACCACTATCATTATAGCATTCACTTGAACTTACACATAGCACTAGGTGGGAGAACTACATTGATCTTGATCCCTCATTAGAGTATTGGTATATAGGTAACTCTATCCACAATGGGGTGTTAAAGACATCCATCCTATCATACTAATGAACACACTTTTTTATCTCATGTCATACTTGTAAGGAGGATTATATTTTGCATACTAAATCAATTATTTCAAGCATTATACAAAGTTCCATAGTTTGTGTGTGTAAAATAGAATCCAAAAACATAGGCACAACAGCTCCTAGAAAACAAAAACAGTCTTTTAAAGAGGACACTAACACCATTTTAGGATAGTAGAGCCAAATGTCATTACTATCCAAGTGGGTTGCTAATGTCTAGTGAATAATCTGACTCAGGGACCTTGTTGACGACACTCAAACCTATATGTAACCCAGGTTTTAGCACCCAAATCTTCTACAATAGTTATTTTTCAAATAAGTCTATACTTGCATATATTTATTACTATTTTTATAAATTCAAAGAAAGCTAAAATACATAAAAAAATTAATGGTTATTTATTGCATATTATTTCACTGATTTAGACAATTCAACCCTTTAATCTAACTTAAGATTTACATATCAAAACCCTAAAAAGGTTAAATCACGTGCCTTGTTTACTTTCAACTTAATTATCTATTTGTTTGATCTTATTCAATCCTAGTGGATAGTCTTAGGGTGTTATGTTCTTCAAGATTTTCTTCTTTTATTCACTAACAATTAACTAACCCTCTTTGGATTCTTATTCTACATAATGACATGCCCGATGGGACCATGATCTACCTCACAATTTCTTATAAACCATCCTTGTTCTTCTAATTATTAGAATTAACTAGATTTCTAAGTTAATTCACATTTTTAATTTAAAAATTCATTAAATTCCATCTCAAGTCAAAATAATAAATTCATACTACAAAAAAACAATTTAAACTATGAATAAATGAGTTCAATTAGGCAAATAATGATTTCATTTTAAACAATAGTGGAATCATATTCAAATTCAGTGAAACCATTTTCAACTTTGACAAAATCATATTCAACTTTAGTGAAATAATTTTTTATTCTATCATTATTTTTTTCTACAATTCAACTTCAGTGAAATCATAGTTAATTTTTAACAAAATTGTATTTGAATCCATTGAATTTATAGTCAACTTAAGTGAAATTATAGTCAAATTCAACAAAATCATAATCAACTTTAGCAAAATCATAGTCAACTTTAGTTAGATCATACGTAACTTTAGAAAAATCATTTTTTTCTTTTATCACTAAATTTTTCCTATATGTCAACTTCTATGAAATCATAGTCAAACATAGCAAAATCTTTGTCAATTTTAGAGAAATTGTGGTCAACTTCAATGAATTTATTTTTCTTCTAACACTTATTTTTCCTATAAGTTAACTTCAGTAAAATCATAGTCAACTTCAGTGAATCCATAGTCAACTTCAATGAAGTCATTTTTTCCTTCTATCACTATTTTTCTTTAGGTCTACAAAATAGTGAAATCATCTTAAACTTCAATGAAATCATCATTTAGAATAAAAAATTCATCCTATGGAAAAATTTCAGGATTAAACAAACCTATTTAACTTCCTTGTTAATCACAAAAAACATTGGAAAAATTATAAACACTTTTTGTTGTAGGACCTTGAACAAAAGAGTGGATTTTAGACCCAATCACATTTCTTTTCAAAACATTTCTATTTAGGATTTTTAAAAATGCACAATTTAAATTTGGACTTCAAACTTATTCTTTTTTAAATCATTTTTTTATACAAATTTGTCTTGTTTTTCTTATGTGTTATGTGGCTACTTAACACGTATGCTCTCCCTTGATAGGGTGACCCAAAAATGTGAAAGCAACCACTTGTTTTATCCTAAGATATTCACCAAGTATGCTCTTTCCTTGCCCTAATAAATATTCCTATGAATCAGAATAGTGATACATTTCCTTTTTCTTTTAGGCTACGCACTTGGAGTGTCATTTCTTTTTCATGAGTCTTTATAGTGTGGTGACTAATATATTATCACCTAGCATTCATACTAACACCATACATTTGACAGTGGATATAAATTATTGCCAGGTGTTGTTAAGTCCTAGAGGAATTCCCTATAAAGGGTTTCATGAAAGAAATAGATTAATTCCTAATTCTAATCCTAGTCATCACCAATGAGGAATACATGGTCTATTCGATAGGGGATGTATTCCACTATGAACAACCTAACTCCTGGATCTCTTCTTTGATAGGGGATGTAAAACTTTAAGTAGTCCAAAAAATTCTTGTAGCACTTCATTGAAATCTAACAAATGAAGTGGTCTTAAAGGGGCTAGACCCTCCCATAAATATCCCAATTTTAGATTATTTTTTATAAAATTATTTTTCCATAGAACATTCATTGATGTAAGGGTGTAAAGGTAAAAGTCCCTAAAGTTTGTCTTACGCATACAGACTTTTACCTTACGCATACGGCTACATAATTTCTATATACATGCAAATGACTTCTCCACAAGACAAGATCAATATATCCAAAGGAAGTATTAAAACCCTAAGCTATGCTCCTCAAGTATAATGGTGGATAAGTATATGTGTAATATAATATTATTCTTCTTCTCTTCTCTAATATATGGTGGAAATAGATGTGTATTATAACAAAATCTAACCCTAAACCTTTTTGAAAGTTTGGCTGACAAGGTCAGCCTAATTTGACTCTATATTGTTATTTGATAAAAGTAATTTAAGTCCCAGTCTAGGTCCACTAGATGTGACCTACACCTATAATGTGCCTTTAACAAATTAAATGCAAGGTCAGCCTAGGCTGATAGTGTATGCTAAATTTTAAAAGGTGTTTTACGCTTAGAAATGGGTTAAGTAAGTTAGTAAATTTCTTGGAGTGTGTAAATGAGGAGGCAAGGCTTAGGTAAGTATAAAGGAAAAGGTTGTGTAGATAGAAAAACCTATATAAATTAGTAGAAAAGAGAAAAAAATTGAAATTTTTGAAAAATATATACATAATAAATGATAAAATTCTCTACAATGTCATAATTCTAAGATATCTCATAATTCAAAAAAAGATCTAGTAAAAACAAATATATGGTCAAAAAATGGAATCTATTTGTAAATATTTGATAGGTAAATGATTTTGAATAGGAAATATAAATGGGGTGAAAATTAGTTCATTTATTATTTTTACTATTTTGAGAAAGCATTACTCTAAAAGACCTAGTTTAAGCCTATAAGAAACCATGGTGAGGAGATGATAACTATGACATGAAGGACGCATAACAACCGTTTCTAGTGTAGCATAAGTAAGAAAACATGAATTCTAATTTTTTTGAGTAATTTTATTTGAAATAAAGCTAAATATATATAATTGATTGGTAGACAAAATCTAGACACTAAAACTAACCCTAAGAATGTTTTTAGGTACACTAGGGGTAATATGGGACACTAGGTAGGAAAATATTGGGCCAATCAATGCCTAATACATTTATGGTAAATGGTTAAAAATTAATCATAAACAAAGAACAAAATCAACCTAGTTGACTTAGTTTGTAAGGCGAGGGGAAAATAAGGGGTCAATTACGTAGCAGTGGGCTGACATAGTATTACTAAGGGTGACCTATTACATAGCAATAGGCTGATATAGTTTGCAACAGTAAGATGGCCAACATAGTACCCTCTAGCCAATGTAGTTTATACTAGGTGGCCGATATAGTTATTTAAAGAGGGTCGATTGTGTACCATAAGGCTGATGTAGTATGCTAAAGCTATAAAATGGTCAATTTAGTATCAAATATGTTGATATAGCTTGAAAAAGAAAGGGTCAAATGTGTACCAGTAGGATAATGTTATATAAGAGGACTATAACAACACTAATTTAGTATCAAATGGATTAATTGTGTAGGAAAATAAGAAAACCAAAAAACTAGATCAAACAAGCAGATGAAGTAGTTAATTTATAAATTTTTGAGAATGTATTTTAATTATTTATAACATCGAGATCTGATAAGTCCTCTATTGTTTGATATTTTGCATAGGCTCTAGAGATTTTGGTGCCTGGTAGATTCATCATGGATACCATATCTATTGGATCAGTTAGTAAATGTGGATAGAGCTTGATTGGTCACCTTGGACTTTGACAACATCATGCAGATGAGATGGATCCCTCTGAGTGTTGATTTCATTATCATGTTAATAGGAGTCTAAGAATGATTTACCAATGATTTATTCTAGTAGGTAGAGGGGGACACTATTGAAGTGGTGATTATTATGGAGGATATCCATGCATTGTTTGGACTTCTGATAGGTAGGACATTAGTGATCATTGGTACACTTGATCCAGAGGATTTTCACTCTTAATATGGTTCAGGATAATTAATGAATATCCTATTTAATAGTATTTTTTAGTTTATCATAGAATATATATTTAATTAATTAATATCTTATTTAATGATTTTTAATTTTACCATGGGATATATTTAATTAATTAAATATTTTATTTTATCAAACCATTAAATAATTTTACCTAAGTCCCCAATTTTTAATTATCCCCACCTTTACTTCCACATGGATGAGTTTTTTTAGAAAAAGATGATATATATATATATATATATATATATATATATATATATATATATATATATATATATATATATTCCCATTTTTATTAAACTTTATACCTTTGTTTTCCCATGTGGAGCACCATTTATTTATTTTTTGCCTAGGGAAAGAATTTGGTAAAGTGGGAGATGAATTTGGTGTTAAGTGGATATGTTTTAATTATTTTTAAACCTTTGTGGCATTTAATATCTCCTTTGTAGAGTGCACTAAACATGCACTTTTTTAATTCCCACATGTATATTCTTGGGATGGTCCACGGTTGGTGGAATACATTATGAAAATATTTTAAAAGATTATCCTCATGTCTTTATTTAATACTTTTACCATGGCATTAAAACTTTGTAGCATGCATGCCTTTATTCCATGTATGTGGAACATCCACTCAAGTGGTTGGCACTAGAATTAGCCAAAGAAAAAGGTAGAGATAAAGGTGTTAGATGATGTTTTAGTGTAAAGCATTGGATTTCAAACTTGGCACTATTCAATGCAATGCATATATTTTTGTTGCCAAATTTGCATGATTTGTAGCTACATGCAACAAAAATATCATTTATAGTTGGCAAAGCTTATTTTAGCTTTCTTCAACTATAGAATTGGATTTGGCATCAAACTTCCACTGTTAATCAATATTCCACTTGGCATTGATCCAATGTACCAGCATGAAACCATTGAGAGAATTTAGGTAAAACTATGGATAAGCCAGCGAATGTGGAAGTATTGAAAATAGATTGAAGACTATGCCTAGTCAATATGGAGAAAAATAAAATTTTAGAATTGCTTATAGATAGTGCCAGGCAATGTAAATGTGTTGGAGGAGAAATACCAAAAATCCAATGTCATGTTATTGAAATAAAATCCCAATTCAATAATATGGTTATTGCCCAGTGTAGGCTTGTTAACTAACATAAGTAGCATTGAGAAATATATATATATTTTTAAGTGATTTTATAGGGGTAGTAAGATTTTTTAGAGAAGCAATGATTTTATAGATAGAGATATATTTGGATTACAGAGACAGCAAAAACCTTCAAGAAATTAAAGAGGTTTATTTTTGTTTGTTGCATAGATAAATTATTTGGTACAAAATAATTTTATTAAACTCATAGATATTTTTTAATTATTCTCGAACAGTTTTTAATAGATTGAAACACTCGTAGAGTGGACCCAAGGATGTAGCCATTTGGTGAACCCCATAAACAAATCCTCTATTTCATTTTTAATTTCTTCTCTATGATCTAAAATTATTTCAATTTTTTTGATTAAATTATGGAATGTTTATAAAGTAATTTTCAGATTTACTTAAAGGTAAATTGGAAATTAATATTTAGTTTTAAGAGAAATGGAAATTAATATTCAGTTTTCATCCAATCTAAGCAAACTGTAAAGGTTGTTATAGCCTTTGATTGTTGGATCAGTTTTAATTATTTTTGTAAAATAATTAAGAGATTATTTCATAAAAAAATAATAATATGGGATGTTTTAAATGAATAACAGAGTTATATGAGTTTACCGAATCACTCATATTCAAAATTGTTTAGATTTACATTTTGATTTAAAAAGTTAATTTCTTTTAAATAAATTTTATAAATTGACATATTTTTAAAAATCCATTTCCTATTTTATTTAATTGAGAAATTGATAATTCCACATCTAATTCTATTTTATTTAAGGAATTGATATTTTTTGTATCCATTTGAAAAACTATGTGAATTATCTATAGGGGTAAATCTTGTTTTCATATCAACATTAGAGTCAGAGGATGAGAGATGAGCCTTAGTTTAGTAGGCTATGGGCTTAGATAGGATCTACCCTAGTTTGAGGGTGAGCTTAGATGTATATCTAGAGGTCATCAAAAACATCTAAAAGGAAGTGATAGGGCTTGTGATAGCATGAGTGTTATGTCACAAGTTAGATGGTAAAGTACTATTATTGTGATAGCCTTTTTTCATTATATATTAGATTATGGAGTGCTCTACGATTTTGGTTATGTCATGTGGGTCCATAAAATGCATAATATGTATGATATGTTGTTTAGAGAGTAGAAGATGATGGGACCAATTATTTTTATTAGCATATGGATGTATTATAGATTCTTCATGTATCAGCTAGTGGGGTTTCCCCACGCATTTGATAATAGATTGCTTGAGGTCTTATGATGGAAGTAAAACCATGTAGTGTAGGATGTGCCACTTTTTCCATCATTGTAGACTATCACATGAGGGTAGATAGTGTGGTATCCCTATACTCACATAGTTACCATATGTCTTAGTTCTACCATTATGATAGGGGTGGCATGTGTGTGTATCACATGCCAATACATTTCATGGGTGGAGCCTCATCTAGTGGCTCACATACCCAAATAACTAGGAATTCATAATTCAATGACCCCTCTAGTAGTGTTTTCTTATTAGGCATGACATGCTAGAGAGCTTAGAGGGAGAGGAGGTAGAGAGGTACCTATGGAGATATCAATGATCAAGATTTGACATGCAAGACCATAGGCTAGTCGAGCATGATAGTAGGAGGTAATGGGTCTAGGAAGAGGAGATATTATATATGTGGATGTAGGATAATAGTAGGAACTAAAATAAAGGTAGTAATGACCACCATGAGCTCATCAAAGATGTAGGCACCATCAATGCAATGAGGTGCAGGTATTAGCTATCAGGCAAGGGGATCTATTAGTAGTTACATGACATAGTTGGTCCACAGAGAGACCACTGAGGAGAGGATTGTAATTGGAATAGGTGGTGGTGCTAAGACTTACATTAGTGTGAAGGTAGTTGATAGAGGATGTGATTAGTAGTCGAGTATATAGGGAGATTATGATTGGTGATACCAGCACTAGTGAGAAATGGTTTAAATTTTTTATTTAAGTTTTAGTTATTTAACACTAGTTGAATTATTATTTATGATAGGTAGATGATTTGATATATGTGTGTGTGTGTGATCTAATATATATCTAATTATTAGTTCTGTAGATCCTATGATAGAGGAGGTCAAATGGGGAGCCCAATTTATGGCTACACACCATGACATTTTAGATGGGGTGCTGGCACCATATGACCCTACTATATTGGATGATCATGAAGTTCCATCTTCCCCACCCTAGGTGGGATAGTTTAGACTAGTGGGAGAGGTTATGAGGAATCTATATACACATGGTGATGGGTGACAACCACCTTCATGGGTTAGATCTAGAAAGGCATAGGCCTAGAAGGCCCTAACACAAGAGAGATTTATGCACATGGTGACCACCATCCAACTAGGATAAGCATAGGCCCAAGTGGCTAATCTATAAGGATAAGTTATTAGATTGAGATCCTATACTAACTCTTTATAATTTAGTATTTATAGGGGTCATAAATAGGCATAGATGGGTATCATGGATAGGCCACAGGATAAACATGATGGAACACAACCTTGGAGATGTAGAGATTGTGTGTCTCTCTCTCTCTCTGTGTGTGTGTGTGTGTGTGTCTGTGTGTGTGTGTGTGTGTGTGTGCGCGCGCGCGCGTGTGTGCATGCATGCATGTGTGTGTGTGTGTGTGTGTGTGTGTGTGTGTGTGTGTGTGTGTGTGTGTGTGTGTGTGTGTGTGTGTGTGTGTGTGTGTGTGTGTGTGTGTGTGTGTGTGTGTGTGTGTGTGTGTGTGTGTGTGTGTGTGTGTGTGTGTGTTGATATTTTTTATTGATATCATGAGTTGTACTTATATTTATATGTGGATCAAAGAATATATTTCTTTTCTAGCACATGTATTTAGTTTTTATTGTATATGCTATGGGAAATATGTTATGTATGTTTTCTTTCCTAACATTATGTGATACACATGCATGGTTAAAAAATAAAAGGGAAAAATTGATTTTTAAAAGTATAATTAATCAAAACAAATGTAATACTATATCACGATGCAAAATTTGTTAAAACAAAATATGAATAAACATAGTAAACCAAACATGGTAAAAAGGGTAACAAATGTTTTTAAACCATGTAAATATTTGTACAAAATTAAAAAAAATAAGAATCACATTATATCACGTAGGGAAGTATGAAAATATTGTAATAAAATGAAAGGCACATAAAAAACAAATGGTATAAAAATAAAATAATCAAGTCAATCAATCATACTAAATCAAGCTAGGAATTATAAAAAGAAAGACAAAAAATATAAAAGGAAATTAAATTAATCACACTAATTCAAGTTGGGAAAGATGAAAAAAATAATAAAATAGTTGTAATCATATGTGTAATTAAAAAATGAAAGACTTATGAAGTAAGCATACAACATACTAAATCAATATGGGAAGTATGTCAATGATGTGTAACTCATAATCAAACACTATTTACCTCAAATTTGGCATGTAATTTCATTGTAACTTGGTTATAGTAGGAACTGGGTATTAGAATATTTTATGAGGAAGCCCTAGTACTATCCATGGTCTTACACTACAACTCATAAAGGGAACACCAATGAGGTGGAAAAAATTATGGAAATGATTTTGAAATATATTTTTAATGTGTTAATTTGTGAGGCTATCCATGGTCTTACACTACACCTCACAAAGGGAAACCCTAAGGGGAATGATTAGCTAACAAAACAATATTTATCAAGGGAAAATATTAAAAATGTTGTGATGAAAGAGGGAATGTTAAAATTATGACTTAGGCATTTATGAGAAGACCTTAGGAAATATGAAGCATACTAGGTACAAAAGATAGACACTAAGAGTCTAGTGACCATCAAAATACAAAGGATACTTGCTCACAATAAGCACAAAGTTGTATAGACAAATAGGTGAGATACTAAGATCAAATCATGTTGGTTATATGAAAAAGAAAAATTAAAATGGACCTACCTTCCCACAACATGTTCCCCATTCCTCAGGACCTCTTACAGAGTCATTGGTCTACTGTGAAGATTGGGTACTTGTATGAGAAAGTAGGTATCACTAAAATATGATTTATTATCCTTTCTTAATCTACTGACGTAATGCACCCCAATGGACCTTGACTTTATCATGCGGCCAAATATGGATTTTGAGGTTTTATTATAAAAGGGAGATGTGTTATGAATCAGATCTTTTAGTGTGATTTGACTTTTAAAATTTGTATGTTGTCTTTTATATCATTGCCTTTTGTTTAATGATTTGGCTTTTAATTTTTATGGCTTTTATGATTCCTCCTCCATACGGATTTGGAATAAGAAACATGAATGATATAATTTATACACATGAATGAGCTTTAGAATTTGGCTAAAGAAAGTTAAGAATCCAAATATATGACTAACTAAACACTTAGGCTTACTTTTGAACTAGTATGTAATCTCAAGTTTCAACCATATGTATTATCAGTATGTGAAAGGAATATAAAGGAATAAATGAAGATCCAAAATAGATCATTAAAATAGGAATACAATGAGACATCTTGTTTGTTAACTGATCACATGGTAAAGAAAGATTACTATGGAAATCAAGGTTTATATAACCAAGTCACAATAATAATTATCTAATTTTTTGAGATAAGATAGAAAAAAATTGTTGTAAAATAAATCCATGAAAGAAAGTAAGACATAGACATAAGTTTGAAATCATGGAAAGAACGAAAAAAATCATAAGAGAAAGTAAATGAAACAATATACAATAGATAAAGCATAAGATAAATATCCGCATTAAATAGATAGGTGAAACCAAATTTTACACATAGTCAAATGATATAATATATATATATATATATATAAGTTGATCATAAATCCAATCCAAAATCATAATGAAAAATAAAGTGAAATAACACTATGTCATGTTCACAAATACTAATAAATTTACCCACAAATATTATCCATGATATTTGAAAAATATTTATGAAGCTAGATCCTAATAGTAACCAGAGTTTCATTGATCCTCATGGAAATATATGTAAATACCTCTCTTCAAATATAATTAATATTAAATGTAGGTGTAGCTAAAGGATCATGCTCATTAGGGATCTTAGGAATAGAATACTCAAGGAGAGGAATATGTTCTTGAATAGGAATGGTATCTATAGGATGAGAAAGAGCCACCTTCGATGGAGAAGGATCCATGGGTAGGGAAGGAACCATGGGTAGGGAAGGAGGTGCAATTAGGGAAGAAGGGGGAGCCTTCTTACATGGGTAACCTATAGAAGGAGGAATAGATAGTGCAAGTATCATCATAAGGTGATTGTGAAGGTATGGTTAGAGAATATGGTAATGATTGATATAATGGTTACTGCACTAGTGCCACAAAAATTATACCTCCCCATATTTAGGGATATACTTAAGTAAAAACTTGGGAGAAGGTATAGCCTTATATTTGGGATGAGAAATGGTGGGATGTAATGTGTCAATATATTGCCAAAGTTTATGGCAATGGGTATAAGAATTATTATTTTTCCCATGAAAGCAACATATGCACTTGTTAGTAGACTTTGGGGGCCTATTAATGAAATAGGTAGAAGGAGAAGCTATGGAAGACTAATATAACTAGCAGTCTCTAGTTTAATGACCAAAAAGTTTATGGATATCATAATAAGGTTAATCAGCCCATTAGGTGGGCATGGGATCAAGCTGGAGAAAAGGAAGAAGGTCATTGCTAAGGGAAGGCAAGACTAAATTAGAAACTGGACTAAGCTCATCTTAAATTAATTAAGGATCAGAAACAAGATGAGGGTCAATTAAAGATAGATCAAGAGTAAGAACTATACTAGGCTTATTTGAAGGTGGGGATGGATGTGCAAAAGGCTTAAGAGTAGTAGCTAGCATCTATGGAGGATGTAAACTAGAAAGATCTTGGTATTGATTAAAATGGTAAGAACTAGTCATGGAATGATCCATGATCATGAATCTAAGAGGATCTATTGAAATTAGAGGTATACCATGCAATCACTTCATCTCTACCCTAAAAAACATAGGAAGAATACTATAATTAGGCACTATTAAGGAATGAATGTTATAAGATGAATGAAAAAACTAAAGTAAATAAATATGATATCAAAACATCTTGACATTTATAACTTGGACAAGTCATCCTAAAAATGGGTCATCTAAATCATAATTATCATCATAGTTGATTATATGCAAGTTAATGATATAGATAAGTTGACCTTATCATTAGAAGTCATATGATGAATAAAAAGTCTAGTATTGGTTAAGACCATCAATATATCCTCGATAGGAGGTTGAAGGCAGTGAAGTTGTAAAAAGGGATAAAGTTGAGAGATGATATGAGGGGATAAATTAAAAGTTTTGATCTTAAGGCTTATATCATCCAACACATCATCATCACAATCTAAAAGGTTATGTGGTCTGTTCCCAATGATTTTAGGGTGACCATTATAACCATGGGTAGAATTGATAGGATAATTGAAGAGTTGAGATTCAAGAAATAGGATACTATGCAAAGTTTAAGGGTAAGAATTTTAAAGACACTACATTCTTGAAATTATTTGAAATTCTAAGGGTTTATATCTCCTTAAATCTTATAAATATCACCATAATGGGTAAATTTAATGCATTGGCATGCAGATGATTTGATGGCCCTCATACAATGAGTCCAAGGTCTACCAAGAAAGATATTATAAGAGAGGGGAAAGTTAAAGATCATAACTTTCATGTGGATGGTGATAGGAGAGATGGTAATGCAAATCCACAACCTAAAGGAGGCATTTTCCTTCTAACATAGCATTGACATGTGTTATGTGTGGACTTGAGATTTCATTCATAATATCCAAGATTTTTAATGAAATCAAGGGAGACAATGTAAGAACTTGAATCCTCATCAATTAAGGCATACTTGACTTCAATATCACTAATTTGGATGGTAATGAATAGAGGAGGATCATCTGCATGAAGTAGAATCTCATTTAAAATCATGGAAGTGATATGAAACATAAGAGAAAGAGAAGTATCCATTGTTTCATCAACATGTATGGACATCTCTTCATGATTCAGATGTTGAGAAACCATTCTTCAATCTCATAAGTTAGTGTTAATTAGTTTATACTGCCTCACTTCTTTCAAGCCTTTTTTTGGATATTTTTAGTGGTACAATTAAATAAAGATTTAAATTGAGAAACTAAATTTATTTTTTGACACCCTATATTTAATTATTTCACTCCAAGAATTTTGTTGATCAAACTCTACTTATAAATGTACTTTTTGAACTCTGTTTAGTCCCAATTAGGTTTCCCAATGACTAATTCACACTCCATCCTCTACTTCTACACATAGAAGTATTTTTCAAGTCTAATTCCTTAAAAAAAATATTATAGTACATTAATCCCTAATAAATCACCAATTTTTTTCATTTTTGGAGGGTGGCATATCCTACAATATAATATTTTGTTTTGAAACCCTAACATGGGGTTTTACTTGATTGTACTAAACCGAGAAGGCTTAATTGGATGTTTGAAGCTCCCAAATGAATTTCAATATTTTATGAAAGGTGAAATAGTCTATATTAATCCTTCACATGTGTCTAAATTTTTATAACCTTTGAAAGGACCCCTATTATCCATTTAAGTAGAATTTGAGTCTGAGTGTAGATACACAATCACCTACAGGGTGTGTGTTGACTTCTTCACCAAGATTTATGAAAAGAACTAAATAAATGTATTAAAAATCTTTATAACTAGTTTATTAAACTTACCAAGATATAATTAGTATCAAAACATGTTCTTTATGAGTTCTTTCTCCAATAATTAGACATACATAGTCATCTTGATATCAAAACATAGGAAAACAGGGTCTACACATTGAGTCTTAGAAAATGAGGAACTTTATTGATTTTATTGGAGATAACCTTCATAAAAATTCTAATTATTATCTCTTACCAAGTATTCCACATGTTTTAATTATCCAATAAATTCTCTAAATTACTTTGGATCCCTCCAACAATCATTAAAGTGTTAATTGAAGTACTTAAACATACATCAAAGTTCATAATTCTTAAACACATGCCTTAAGACACATGTTATAGACACATAGTCCCTTAAATAATTTCACATTAACAATTTCATAACTTGAAAACTCCTCCAACCACACTCAAATATCCTAAACTAGGCCTAACCAATTCAAAAATTCAAAAAGTCTATTTTGGTAAGAAAAACCAAATTTGAATTTATGAGCATCGAGAGCTAAAACAAACTAGAAATGAAACCTAAAGGTGATATAAGCATCATAAGATCAATTATACCCAAAAAAAAAAAATGATTAATAAAACCAAAATTTTCAATAATTTATGCCAAGGAGTGATGTTCCTACATCACTTCACATTGTTGAAGGATACTATCTTTGAATCCAGATAAGGTAGCTTCATGTCATAATAGAGGAGGATGAAGGATGTTAATTTCAAATAATAATTGAATTAGGTGGTTTTATTATGAGGGGAAGTTTTCATTAATTTGAGGAAAGGTATTTTAGATGGGAGATGATACTTTTCCACAATGGGGTCATATTCATCATAACCCATGAGGGGATTAGTAGATATAAGTGCATAATGTTGTAAGATCTCTTGTGAAGGAGGATTATAAGTGAAATTAAACATGTTTTGGTAAGATGTATTTGGTCTAGGTTGAGTATGAATAGGTTTAATGTCTTTAGGTGATAGGATGGTTGATTGAGGTATTTCTTGTGATTGGGTTAAAGAAATACCATTGGAAGGTTGGGGAATATTGTCTAGATTTGGAAGAAGACTAGAGATAGTGTCAGAGGTATGATCAAGTTGAGTTATTTAAAGTATTTATTGGAAGGTTATAAGGTCCTATTTACTCAAATACATGAAATAATATGGGTAAGTGTCTTGAATGGCATAGAATGTTTTAGAGGTGTGGTGTGTGGGTGTTGGATTAGAATCAATAAAGAAAACTAATCTTCACATGTTAGTCATATTTACCACATTTTATTCATTAGAAGTGAGGTATATAAGACTATAGACATTATTTTTAAAATGATTATGTTTTTCATTTCTATCTTGATGATTGGGAAGAGGATCTTTGTATATTATAATATGAGCATTAGCTTGATTTAATGTTTGATTTTTATTTTGTGTTTTATGGGATTTAGAAGCTATGTCATATGCTTGTTGACATTTACAAATGAGTGATTCATGATCAAAGTTTGGGCCAAGAATAAAATCCATATCTATATTATGTAATTGTCTACAAGTCTCATGAGAGTGGCCCCAACTTACATGAAACCAACAAAATTTGTTCAGATCATACCATGATTTCATTAGATGAGTGGGGTTAAGATTCCATGGTAGAGGACTTGGAAGACACTTTTGAAGCTCAGCTAAGGATAATGGTTTGTGGGAATTACTTTTATTTGTTTGATAATATGTATGATTATGAGTGTTATTTGGGGGGGTATCATGCTCCATAGTTTTGTTGGGAGTGATTGCTTGAATGTTGTGAGTAATGTCATAAGTAGCGGTAAGACCATCATTGGTAGCATGATCATTTTTATTTTTAATGAGCATGCATGTGCCCACATATGGTTGATATGGTTCAAATTGGCACATGAAAAAATAATGTTTCTTATCTTGGTCAAGGGCTTCTTCCAAAGTTTATGGAGAGAGAGTCCTAACCCAATATTGTAACTTGGGGTAAAGAGAATTAGTGAATAGGTGGAAAAGGTTATCATATACCATATTATGCTCACATTTTTTAGACAAGTTATTCCATAATTTAATGAAATCTTTTGTTTTTTTAGTTTCAATTTATTTAAAATTTATGAAGTGAGCTAAGTTATTCTTAGGGAAATCATTAGTTTGATATTCTTGGACTAGTGAATTAACCAAGTCTTCCAAGCTAGTGATAGAATGGGTTTTTAGTTGATTGTACCAATCTAAAACATATATAGAGATTTTTTAAAATAATATTTTGGTAGCACAAAAGGTATTAAGTTTAAACCAATATTTATAGATGTTACCAAATGTCTTGGAAGGTGTGAAACCTCCTATATAGATATTATCAATTTGAGGTATAAGAGATTAATTTTGGAGATGTTTTATAATTTTATTAATGAGGGGTGGTTAAGGAATAAGGTTAACATGGGAATCCTTAAGTGGGGTGGGGTCATTTATATTTTGTGCTCCCCATGAAACTTGTTGGGGTTGATTTTGAAGGTTAATGAGATGGTTTTACATATACATCATTTGATTTACATTATTAGTTTGAAAAGTATGCATTTTATTGAGTGTTTTAATAAAATTTGGTGAGTTTGGATAGTATTTTGACTAGTGTACATAGCATGTGAAGCATTGGTATTGGTATTAGTGGCTTAAGTTGTAATATGAATAATAACATGTGTCATACTAATGGCATGAGAAGCATTGGTAGAAAAAGAAGAACTAGTAGCATGATTAGTGTTGTCACTTGTATTTGTACCCCTTGAGGAGATTCCTAACTCTCCTCATCCAAGTGGTACAATGGAAACATCTCTCTTGTTGTGGTAACAATTTTTTGAGATGGATCTCTACAAGGGCTAGTTCCCTTGATGCACTCTTAGAAACACTCTCTTACCTATCAACTTTGCATGAAAAGGGTTAAGAAGATAAAATAATAAAACTAAAGGTGATGTAAAAATATTTAATTTCATCCTATTGGCTGAAATTATACTAATTAAAGCTAAACAAAGCCTCTTTCACACAAAATTCACAAGTCAAGATGGATTGTCACATCAATGTTTCATATACTAGGTTCAAGAGGTATTTTGATGCTTAAGAGGGTAATGGATGAATAATTTTTTTAATATATTCATGAACCACTTCTAAAACACACATACGCTTAAAAAATAAAACTAAAAAAGACCTACAACAATTACCCTTTTACACATTTGGTGAATAATCAAGGATAGCATGCTAGAAAAGATGATCTTCTACTAGACAAGACCAACAAGATTATAATTACACTCAATTTTAAATCATGTAAGTATGAAAACTAAGATTTTTTATTTCTTCAAGAGACATTCAAGTACTAAATTATCTAGGGTTTCACCATTAAACAATGGAGGCTACCAAAAAGAGCTAAAAGAGTCAATATTGATAGCCTTTGAGAGAAGTGCAAGATAAGGGAAGTCCAAAGGTCAATTAGACACTTTTAAATATGATAATATAGGTTAAATTTGCATGAGAAATATATTTTAAATGAAATATGAAATTTTATGGGGTCCAGATGTCTATACAAAACATGAAACTTATGAAAAGTGGCATAAAATTATCAATCTTAGCTCAAAAAACTATCTTCATAATTTAAACCTATTTGAACATCAAAAAAATAACTATGGATAGGTATAATTATTTAAATGATAAGGAATACATTCAGGAATGCCTCACCATGCATTTTTTTCATTCCTACTCATCTAGAAACTCCTAAAAAGAAGACATCACTGCCTGTAGTCTAAAAAATTCCTTTTTCAATCACCCCTCACACTTGTCTTCAAACATAGCTTCAATTATCAATTAAAATACATGGGATTGATTTAATGACACTTTTCAAGACTATCCATGGCCTTATAATTATTAGGTACACCTTAAAAAGGCTCTTATTTGGAATTTTCACCCTTGTGTCCACTATGCCAGTTTTGACTGCCTAAGATGAGAGCTCTAGTTTGGATATGTAGTAGTTTTTTATTGAAAATAAATGACCATATTGAGTTATTACAAGTCCTAATATTCCCTTTAAACTTTATTTCATTTTTAGACACCTCTTGTAGTTTAAAAAACACACAAAATGGCTAAAAATACCCCATTTTCACCCTATTCATACAATTCCATATAGCTCAAAGGTATGGGTAGAATATTGATTGAGTCATATGAAATTTAAAATATATTTAATGGTCAAAATATTCCATTTGGATATCTACCCAAGATTTTTTTCTCCATCAGGCCTTGGTTGAGGGTTTAGTAGGGTTTTAGGTAGTTTTTGGTCTTAAGCTTTGTTCATAAATATTTGATGTTGGACTTGCCAAAAAAAAAAAATGATTATAAGGTACTTAAATAACCCCTCAAAATTCCTTTTTTTCCCATTCAAACTCTCAGAGGAGAATTGAACACTTGAAGTCACCCCATCGAGCTAGTTTCTACATTTCTTGCATGTTTAGACTCTTTCTAAGATATAAGTATATTTACCATAGGTTTACTTGCATGAAAAAATATAATAAATGTCTAATTAAATAACATTAAAATTTCCAAATCATATGGACAACCCACCAATATTTGGAAATGAATATGGACCCCGAATTGGTTATAGGTCCCTTGAAGGCCTAATAGGCCTAACTTGCACCTAGTTGGATTTGGCTACTTGGAATAATATTTCATGGTTGGTATGATGTATAATACCTATTAATTCTTCATTAAATATTTTTAAACCATCACATAATCTTCCAATTACTCCTCTTCTTCTTTTTCTCTCATTCACCAACTAGGCCTAGTGAAAGCTTGCCTAATTAGACTATGTGCAAGGGGTATTTTGGTCATCTTGGGAGGTCTGAGCCTGACCTTGTGTTACTTATAAATTATTTTCATTTATTATACCTCAAAAAATTCTTCTTAATGTACCAAAATCTCCATATCAATCCCTTTTCCCATTTTGTACTCGTTAGCTTGTTTTGCTTAAAGCTTGATTTTCTTAGACTGGTTGGCTTATTAAATAGAATAGTGAGGTATATCCCTTATCCCAAATGAAAATTTAATATTTTATGAGTTTTTAAAGGTATTTATTATAATTTTTACCAAATTTTTTATCTATATTACTTGATTTAGGTGTTTAACCAGCTCAAAATGTCCAAAAAATGCCTCTAAAAGCCTATTTTCCTACATTTTCCTCCAATCCAACTAGGATTAAACCTTGCATGTTAAACCAATGATTATATGATTATTAAAAAATTTAAACATATAAAATTAATGATAAATAATCTTTTTATTCACCCAAATACATTCTTCCTCTTTTAATTCCTCATATTCATTTATTGAGCAAAGAGGTTTCCTAGTTCATTGTACAGACTGATAGCCTTGGCCAATAAGAAGAGTGGATGAAACTGTTTAAGGGGCCTTAAAGTGTGTGTAAAAAATTCATCAATAAATCATGGATCATATTAAGTTTATGTAAAACCTTCTCTCTTCCCATGAACATCTTCATGTTCAAGACTACAACATGGTGGCTATAGGTCCACATAGGGGTTTAAGAAACCCTTTATAGGTTTGTTTCATCATGTTTGTAGTTCATGAAGTTGATAATGATCCTAATTAACATGTTTATATGTTATTTAATTAGGTATAATTTCTCATTAACCCATCACATGCACTTTGAGCCTCAAAATTGAGTCCTTTCCCTGCTAGATTGAGACACTCTACTTTTTTTACTATTGTAGGTACATATTAGCTAATTTGGACCTTATTCATGATGTTTGAGGGTCAAAAGATAATATTAAAGTCATAATTTAAGTAATTATAACTTAAATTATGACTCCAAATCTACCAAACACCTCACATAAGCTTTGATTTTCAATTTTATGGACTGTTGACTTTGTTTCCTATTTGGAAGAGGCCCTTGTAGGTGCACTTGTATAGTTTTAGGTCTAGAAAACCACATACAAGACCTTATTGAGATTTAGATCACTTTAATTTCCTATGGGTCACTCACATCATTATTATCCTCTTCATATGCATTTGAACCTCAATACTGAGTCTCTTCCTACCTGACTGAGACATCTACCTTTTATTGATTCATGTAGGTGTGTATTGCTTCAAATTAGTTTGGTCATGATGCTTGAGAACCTCCTTTGAACCATTTTTGGTCACAAAATTCATGTTTTAACCTTCACTCATGTTTTAAAGTTATAAATCACCATTTGGGTATCAATATTGGGGTCACTATTATATACCCTATTATAGGTGTGTATTTTTTCATACAGGGGACACCTGTAGAGACTCATGAAGCTTGGAAATCATGCATCAACCTTATATTATGGCCTCTGTGAAATTTGTATACCATTTCACTAGTTTAAATTTTATATCCATGAAGGTTGTTCCCATTATTTATTATAAGATATAAAATATCATTCAAACTATCAAACCTATAGATAAGATAGCATGCTTTCAATGTTTTTGAGGACCACTTTGAGGCTTTTAACTCTCACCTTGTATTGACCTTATGGCCTCCATTCTTGGTAGAGGTATTGTATATGATATAGGACACAACATTCACCTAATTTTATGCCTTGGAACCTTTTTAAAATGTTTCATAAGGTGTCTAAAAAAACCCTTTGGAGCTCTATTTTAATATTTTAGGGAAAGCTTCCCTAAACTTAGTTCCTTATCTCCTCAACATGGTTTCACACTTCTCTTGCCCATTTGAAACTTTGTATGGGTCTTTCAAGGATTTATTATCATAACAAGACCTTAAATATGTTTCAAGTTGTTTCAACCTCTTCATAGAATCATCTTAGTACCCTGCTTAGCTACTGTAGGTGGATATTATTGTGCATAAATAGTGAATTGAATATGAGCAGTATGAAAACTATTACTAACTATTAACTTTGTATGATTTCATCAATAATTTAAATACATTTATATTAATCCTAAGATATTATAACCATATTAGGCTTTACTCCTCTCAACATGATGTTAGCAATGGCTCCTGTAGGTATGTATTAGGTTGTGTGTAGACAATGAGTGTGGAATAGAGCAACAAAGTAGATAGAAGGCCTCATGGGCAGCTCAAACCTATTTTTAAAATATTTAAATGAATTATTTTCACTAGGAACACCTTGAAAAATTTTCCAAAAAAATTTTCACAACATGAAACCACTTACACACATGTGGAATAAAGCAGGCATAGGCATCTTATGACTGTTTTACCATGGTGAAAGGGATTATGAACACACTTTCACATTTTATAATTATCTTAATGAACTCCTCTAATCTAATTATGTTTTGGACAACTAATACACCCTAATTAACATTCCATGAAAAATTTGAACAAGCTTATATAGGTGACTGTAAGTGAAATGGGGAAAAGAGTTGACAATGAAGAATGACAAGATGGGAATTTTCCCAAAGCATGATATTATGGAACCAAACATGAGAATAGATACTCATATGACCAAAATACCTATGAATCAACATATTCAACTCACATGAAACCTCTAAAGGAGACCAACATTCTGGAACAAGGTAGATTTGATTAAAAATTCACAATGATGACACCTTCCTATAGTATGCACCAACTTGCTCATAAAAACATTATGAAACATGAAACTAATAATGGAAAACATATTATAAGTTACTAAAAATCCTCTAGAGTCAAAATCACCAATTTGTGCATATGGATTTGACCATAATGGATAAAAACCAATAGGGTACATGAAACTACTAGAAAAAAAGTACAAACAACTTCATGACGATGGTTCATGAAGCACATACCACCATTATTAAAAATATTCATATGTAAATGAACTTATTTGAGTTTAATATAACCTATCAAAATATTTTTTCCTAAAACCTAATGAGATATCTGTACTAAGCACAAACATGCAGGTCACTTCAGTATGTCTAGAAATGCAAAAAAGAAGTAGAATGGTTTTAGATTTAAGATGACACTTATAGAGAAAAAAATTATATATGAGTTTTATGAATATTAATAGGCATTCCATGATATTTTCTCATGTGCCACACTTTCCCATGGGCCATACAAGTGCCATTTGTTCTCTTTTTTAGTTATTTCTTGAATTTTACTTAAGGAACCTGAAATATTCTGATGTAACTGGCATCCCTGATAGTTAAAATCACATATTGGATGCTTATAAGGAAAAAATAACACCTGGTCACCTTAGTAACTATGCCCCTTGCATTAATGACTCTTAAAAGCTTAATAAATGACCCAAAATGACAAATATCTAATAAAACATGACTAAGGATAGAAATACATTAGATAGAATACATTAAACCATAATATATCCTATGAAAAATATTTAGACCCATAAATATCTAAAAAACCAAGTTTTCTACCTATAAAGGTCCAAATTTGACCTACAGTCAAACTTGGTCAACAAAATGGTGACTCATAAGTGTAGTATGCCTACTATACTAATGAACAATAGTCTTATCCAATCATGGGCCAAGGAATTCAATGAGTTATTAAATATAAATAGCTATGAATTACCTAAAACACACACAAAATAACCACAACCCACCAATCAAAACACAAGACAACAAAAAGACTCACACATGTGCATAAGCACTTAGGGAAAATAAGGAAAACAACATCCATGTACAAGGAGAGAGGAGAATCTTAGTATCAATGTTTGAGATATATCCCACTGATTGGGATATGAAGCTCCTCTTCATCTAACTTTGAGAGTTAGAAAGAATTGTGTTGCTTGCATTGGGTGATAACATAATGGCCACTCCAAAAAGCATCAAACTTTATGTGTTTTCTAGGCTTAGCCCTATCTTCATCCCATTTTAGAATAATGTCCCCCTCTTATAAACTTCTTGGCATATCTTTCTTATCAAATTATCTCTTTTTTTGATCTTGGTGAGCTCTAATAGTTTGCATAGCTTGATCTCTTGTCTCTTTAACCTCCATCAACTCACACAACCTAACTTCCATGCTTTCAGTTTCCATCAAGTCCAACTGATAAGTGAGACCCAAAGCTAGTAGCTCAAGTGAAATAGGTAGTCTATCTTGTCTCCCATAAACAAGTGTATATGGTGAGTTTCAATTACTATTTTGGGGGTGATCCTATTAACCCAAAGAGCTATCTTCAACTTTAAATACCAAGTACTTTGAGTCTCCTCCATTATCCTCTTGATAATCTTGATTAGATTCTTATTGGTGGACTCAACTAGTCCATTCCCTTGTGGATAATAGTTGGAGGAAGTACTAAGATAGATGCCATGTTTCAAAGCCCACTCACTTATCCTCAATATAAGTAAAGTCAATGCATTATTTGAAATCATTATTGAAAGAGCCCCAAACATTGTCACTATGTCTTCATAGCAGTCTAGAACTAAACTTTCATTTGCTTCCTTGAGAGATTCAGAATCCACCCATATTTTAAATTAATCTATAGTAGTCAACACCCACTTGTGACTAGCACTAGAAGGTGATTTGATTAGGTTTACAAAATCTAGATCCCATTACATAAAAGGTTGGTCTACTTGTATTGGATGAAGAGGCAAGGCTAAAATCTTTATTTTAGCATCAAAGAGAGCACATTTTTGACACTTCCTTACCAAATCATGGGTGTCTTTAAACAAACTAGGTCAAAAATATCCATCTCTCATTATCTCAGTAGCTATGGTTCTTGGAGCAAAGTGACCACAAGATAGTCCATCATGAAACTCAAGCAATATTTTCTCAACCTGATCTAATTCAACACACCTCAATAACACACTTGATAAGTCCTTCCTAACAACACTCCATCAAAATGTACATAAGTAATAGATTGTAATCTAAAGTACCTTCTTTTAGCTCTATCTAGGCCTTGTGGACACTCACTGGTTTAGAGAAAATAGATCATACCTTGTGTCCAACTTTTCATGAATGAAGATGTATTTGTCATAGGGTTATCATGAAGTGATAAAACAACCTTTTTTTTTCCTTCAATTATAAATCAATATGCTCACATATCCCCTTCCCTTTCACTAGCTTGGTTATCTTGATTTCTACATCATACTCCATCATTTTTGTGATCCAACTAGCCCTTTTTCATTCAAATCTCTGCTCAAAGGAAAGTGTTTGCCACTAGGATGAGGTATGAATATATGAATCTTTTTGTTAGATAACATATTCCTAAACTTCTTTATACTTATAACAACTAAAATTACTTGATTCTCAACATAGGTATATCTTACCTCATAGCCTTCCAAACCTTGACTAAAGAAGGCAATAGGCTAATCCAAGTTCTCTTCATTTGATTGAGTAAGCATGTCAGAGATTACCTCCTCATTTCTAAAGGTATACAATTTGAAGTCCTTTTATAAATTAAGACTTACAATATTTAGAGCTTGGGCAATGGCTTGTTTAATCTCTTCAAAACTGTCATTCCTTCTTCTTTTCCAAGTGAACACTTCACCTTTCCTTATCATAGAGGTTAGAGGCTTGACTAAATTAGCATCATCATGAATGAACCTCCTTATGAAATTAATTTTCCCAAAAAAAAATTGTAAACCTTTCTTATGTTTGGGAAAATCCAATGCCAAGATTGCACTCACCCATTCAAGATCTATGGATAGGCCCTTCTTTAAGATAATGTGTGTTGAAATTTTGCCTTCATGGACAACAAACACACACTTATTTGGGTTAATATATATTTAAAAATCTCTATATCTCTCAAAAATCTTCCTAAGGTTATTCAAGTGATCATTTTCATCCTTATAAAAAATTGTGATATCATCAAGATACACCAATACAATGTCATTTATTAGTCCTTGAAAAGCCATATCCATTACATGTTAGAATGTAGCTCCAACATTAGACAAGTTAAAATTAATTTTTATATAAGTGTATGTACCCCATTTATTAGTAAAGGCTGTCTTATATTGATCACTTTCTTTCACTAAAATCTGATTATACTTGAAATATCTATCAAGGAGAAAAACCTTTCACTACCTACCACAACATGCAAAATTTGCTTCATGGAAGGAAGAGGATAATGGTCCTTCAAGGAAACTCTATTAAAGTCCCTAAAATAAACACATAACCTTATTTCCCCATTCTTCTTCCTAATAAGAACTAAGTTTTCCAACCAAGATGAATGCTTAATAGGAAAAATTATTTTGGACTCAATAAACTTAGTAAGCTCCTTCTTCTTGAGAGGTTCAATAGTAGGATTGAATGGCCTTTGTCTTTTCTTAATAGGCTTAGCATTCTCATCTAGATATATGGTATGTTGAGATAAGTTTGGATCAAATCACTATATTCCCATGCAAAGACATTAGAAAACTCATTGCATAACTCAATGAAACCTTGTTTTTCTTCCTTAGTACATACCTTCCCAAGTGCAAGCAACTTATCCTTGAAGATTTGTACTTTTTCATAGTTTTATTTATTATTAAACATGATTACCTTTTCTTTATTAAACTAATCATCATCATTTAATATACTCTCAAGTGTGACTAAGCCTTTAGGGAGTTTTTTTTACTTTAAATATATAATCTACCCTCTATATTGTTGTTGTAGTTTGGACTGATTCTTGGAAGAAAACTCAGCTCCTCTTGTAGAAAAAGTGTTATTTATTGGTCACTATAAAACACTTTACAATTATTGACATTATCATGTATGGAGGGCCTTACAATCACCTTGAGATGTGGTTGGTTTTTATCGTCTCTTATCCCTTTTAGAAAATCAAACTGAGCTCCAATTACGACCAACCTATCAGCATGTTTGTTGTCTTCTCTTAGGATGTCTTAGTTTTTTAAATCTTGGAAATACTCCACAAGATCCCACACCCTATGCTTATATGACTTAATCAAAGAGTTCTTAGTCACATTTTGGCCTCTTACTTGATTCACAATCAACTCACTATCACCATACACTTGTAATTCTTTCACACCTCTTTTATTAGCCCACTCAAGGCCATGAATGAGGGCCTCATATTTTCCCAAATTACAAGTACAATAAAAGTGAAATTTGAAATTGGAATAGTACCTTTCTTTAGATGGGTAAACCAACACTGCTCCACCACCTACCCAAACTGTGCTTCTAGATCCATCAAAGAATAGTTGCCATTAACCATCCATGTTTTCACTTGGCTTTATCAAGTTAAGCATGAAAGAGTCTTCCTCATGAATGAAATATACTCCAAGACCAGTTTTTTATATTTATTTGTAAATATCATGCTCATAAATTTCATCTCCCCATTCATCTAAATACAAATCAAAAACTCCTTCAAGAGAAGATGTTAGCGATTGATCTATGTGAAGTTCTTCCTCATCAATAATGGCATAATTGACATTTGCCACTTTAGGCATGTAAGGCTCTAAGTAATGATTATGGATAGGATATGATTCAACTTTCACCTTAGTACCATATTATCTCCTAAAAACCATATAATACCAATTGGCTACTGAGTATCCACATATCTTAGCTGTAAACTCTCTTGACAAAAAAAGAAAAAAATATGGAGATAAATCTGCCACAACCACATCATGAGGGATAGAAAAAGTGGGATAAGCTTGTAAAATCATATTATAATCCTTGATTACTCCCAAGGTAATTTTTGGTGATCCATCTAATTGTAGGACTCTTTTATCCATTGGTTCATACTTGAGGCCTAGTGTATCCACTATAGACTTGGGCATAACTAAAGTACTATCCCCACTATCTATAATGCAATTATGAACAAGGAAATCACCAATGATAAAATATAGATAAAATGGATGATTCTTATCATTTTTATTCACTTATCCATAAATGGGTTGAGTTTCATTCACCAAAACAACATTCTCACTCCTAATTGATCCAAATTGCTTACCTAGTCCTTACAATTCCTTTTGAAGTGTATCCTTTTGTCCCAATATTGTCAATGAATCCCAAACGTAAATATTCATATGTAACTTCTTAATCTGGTCCAAAACATTTATAGAAGGATTTCTCACCTTGAAAGGCTCTTTGGAAGCACTAGTATCTTGTGGTGTAGCTTGTGAAGGTGGATGTGTAGGAGCAGGCTTTAAATTATGAAGCTTATGATTTTATTTCATCTTAGGGGATGAGTTATACCTACCCACAATTGTATATGATTTAAGATTAAAAATAGGTCCTTGATTATCCCATTTTGTCTCTTTAAAAGCCCTTTTCTTACAACTAGTGTTAGAGGACACACTAGCATTCACATTGCTTGAATTCCCTAAATGATTGATGGCACAAAACTCTTCCTCCAAATGATTTATGAGAGTATAATTAGATTTTGTTTGTCCATTATTCATTCTAATTTGCATTCCAATTTTTATTTTCACCTAAAAATTGGAAACTTGAGATGCTTGATTACCTTACATTGTCATGACTTGACTAGGCATTTCATTGGCATATGCAACTTGGCCTTAATTTTGGTCATAGGAGGGATAACATGGTTGTTCTTGAACAAAGTTGTTTTGAGTGGGAATAAGATATTTTGAAGATGATGGGGCATTAGGATTATAAATTTGGTAATATCTATCTTGAGTGATTTGACCTTGTCCTTGATTATTACCTTGAAAAGTAGGCCTATTTGTTTGCCCAAACTGATTGTAGGAGTGATATGGCCTATAAATTGGAGCTTGTTACCTTTTTATGGAAACCAATTCATTAATAATACATTGTAAAAAACTCTTGACTTCATGGATCTCATTTTTGGGGGTAATGGCTGACATTTCTTGACTAGTCAAAGGAGCCAAAGTAGGTAATACAACTTGGCTAGGAGGCTACAAATCAGGGAACAATGGCATTGGTGGTCTAGGAGAAATCTTCCTTAATTTAACAATACAATTATCAACATTAATGGCTATCTCATAGGTAGTAGGTACTATATTCTTACCCATGGATTGGATCATCATGGGTACATCACTATTTAATGCTTTTAGATAGTACCAGAAGGCATAATTTAGGGTAGGTGTTTCTATGCAAAATTGCTTTCTACATTCAAAGAAGAAATAAGAAACTAAGAGATATGGTCAAGGCTTGATGTGTACCTGGATAAAGTCTTGCACACTGAAATCAGACGTTGGAAGATTCTCCTCTTTGGCTGTGGAGGAATGACACCTAAGAAGAAAAGAGACTGAAACACGGAAAAACGTTAGTCAAAGATATGGTGGGCTGTCAGGCGAACGCCCGATCTCGGAAGTACGAAGACTTCCTAGAAGGATATCAACCCACTGATAAAAAAGCAAAATATTGGACTGAAGTAGATATAATGAAGGATAAAATGACAAAAATAAAGGACAAAAAATAAAACACGTACCTAATAATGAAGTAAACTATTCTGTGTAGTCATCGATGTCGGTCTCTGTAGTGCCAGCGTCGGTTAGGAAAGTGCCGACGTCGGTTAAAGTGCCAGCATCGGTCGGGGTAGTGACCGGCGTCGGTCGGGGCAAGTTCTGGACAGAGTCTAGGTGAGTTGCAGAAGGTCTGGTAGAGTAGGGATAAGGTCTTGGTCAGGATCGGGACAGGGTCTGGACAGGGTCTAGTCGAAGTAAGGTCAAGTTTGGATAGGGTCTAGGGGTTTTGGTCGAGTCTGGACAGAGTTATAGATTTGGATAGTGGGCAGAGATGTAAAGAAGGGACTCAAGGTTTAGGGCTACGGTCTAAAGATCCAGGGTGATAGAAATAGAAATAACAAACAAATAATAACCAGAAAGAAATAGAACAAATAGAAGAAATACTTACCTATCAGAAGACATGATAAAAGCCATGATTGAAGTTGTCGAAGCGTTGCCATAAGTTGATCGAAGCGAATGTAGATTGGTCGAATGCTGGAGTTGGTTGATCATCAGAGTTGATTGGTTGGAAGAGTCTGTGAATGTCAGAGTTCAGGATTGATTGATTGATTGATTGATCAATTGATTGATCGGCGGACACTGATGAAGGCGAGGGATGGTTCTAGAGATGGTTCGAGAGACGGTTCAATAACCGATCGGGGAACTGATTGGGAACCGAATGATAATTGAAAATGGGTAACGGTAAGGTGACCGACATCGGCAGGATTACTGACGTCGGCCGATAAGTGACTGACGTCGGTGATGTCGGCCGGGTAATGACCGTCGTCGGCAGATGCACAATGGGGATAGAGTCTGGCTTTAGCTCTGTGCTCATTTTTACACGCTACCAGGGTCAAGGTTAGTGAGAAAAGTGGTCAACAAGGGTTAAATAGGTGAAGAAGAATAAAACGGGGAATGACCAGGGGAGTCAACACGATTTCGGTGTCTACATTTGCCCCTTTTTGTCTTATTGGTTGTTCTGGACGAACTGCAAGACAAAAATAGGAGTGATTGCCCCAAGTGAGGGATAAGGTTGATTTCATCTTGTTGGTTATTCGAATGAACTGCAAGACAAAAATAGGAAGCGGATTGCCCTGATTATGGATGAGGTATTCCCCCTCAAAGCAGGAGTCGAGGGAAGGGAACTGGGAATCGGGTGCTGATTTGACAAAGAGTGGATGAAAAAGGGGTGAGGGTGAACGCTGCAAAAGGTGTGATTGCACGCATATCACTGCATGAGATGGTTAGGTCAAAGTGTCACAGGTCAAGGGTCAAGGAGTGCCAAAATTGAAGTAACCGGGCCCCAGCATTAGTCATCTATTGATCGGGTTATTCAATCGAAGCTGAAGCTCCAAATGGGTCATCGCGTTCTAGGTATCCCGGGCTCAGGAAGTGCTCCTAGAAACACAAAAAAGTCATAAGTAGTGTGGATCAACCGGCATGCGATCCTATACTTGTGAGGGTCCAAAAAGGTCTGTGCACAATTCTGCTAACCAGTCATGAGGTAGCATACATGCAAAAAAAAACCAAGGCAACAGTGTCTTGGAAGTGGTCGAGGTTGGAGGAGAGAGGTATGATCTCCAATGGTTGGTGGTCGAGGGGAGGAATGGATGAAAGGATGTGGCCGAGCTAACCCCAGAAGATAGTCGTGTCATCTGAGTGTTGCCTACATAGCCGTGGTGGAAGGGCCTCAGACCAATGTAGTTCAGACAAAGGGTCCGAGTAGTAGACAGGTGGTCAAAATGGTCGATAGATTGGTCGTGGTTATGATGAAATGATGAGGAGAAGAGATGTGGCAGCCTTTTCCAAATGGTGTATTCTACAACATTGGTCAAGAGGTCTTTCATCCCTAGCAATATTCCATATTCGTGATGGATATATGCTAAAAATGAATTGAGGTCTATTTATGCTTCAGCAAGTATTGGTTTATGCTGAACATAAATTGCGGCGGGTCGATAGTTTCCACATGTATTGGTGTCTATAGAAACTAGGGTGAATAGGCTATGGGAGTGGTCTGAAAAGAGAGTTGAGCTGAGTCGATTGACAAGTGATGAAGGTGAATGTGACCAAAGTGCAAAATAAGTGAAAAGCATATTGCTCTTTCATTGACAAGGACCAAAAAGATAGCATAGATAGGGGTTATGAGAACCAAGAGCCCCATTCATGCGTGACGTCGTTGACCATAGTTATGTTAGAGCGGTAATCGAATCACTTTGACATTAAAGTGAGCTCGAAGTCCCTTGAGCAGGTGATAGGAGGAGGAAAAAGGGTAACCCGTTTTAAGAGCAGAGATAACTTTTCCCCTTTTTTATAAGAGACCCTGAGACAACTATAAGTCAAGTCCATGACTTTTTTTTTTTTTTTTTTGAGGTGCAGACTGATCAATGCGGGAAGTCTGCATAGAGATGTCATTTGCTTGGTGGTCAGTTGTGAAGCTGATCAATGCAAGAAGCTTCTAAAATAGTGTTGTTTATTGCCAGATTAGTCATAGCCATCCTTCGAGGGAGTGGTCTAGATTTTTGTTTAATATAAGGGCTTTTGAATAGCTGTCCTTCGAGGGAACAGTCTATTAATTACAGCAATGATAGTACAACTATCCTTTGAGGGAGCAGTCTACCTTTTGATTTTGATACTGATATAGTGACCATGGATATTATGACATCTTGATTTGTTTTTATAGAAATGTGAGTCATGGACAAGATTATAGAAGGTCAAGGGCTCCCTTTTATTAGGACAAAGCATCCATACAGCATAAAAGGGTTATAGAAATTGTTAAGAGGAATAGGGTTGAAAAGAATTAGGACTAAGAGGATGGGGATTGCTCAAGGGACGAGCTCAAGTTAAGTGTTAAGGGGACAAGTACTCGACTAGCAGTAGCACGGTCGCAGATGAAAGGCATAAAAGGGCTCAGGGTCTGATAAGTCCCTAGTGTATGCTTGTGTGTGATAAGGTCCGAGTCAATTAGGAGCAAACTTGCCCCATTTGCCTCTTTCCAGATTGGTCAGGTGTTGATTGATGAGTGGATGTGAAGTTGGTTGATATGGTTGTTGATTGATCGAGACTGGTTGAATGTTTTGATAAAAAGGTTGGTCAATGTTTGGTTGAGATTTGGTCATTTGATAGTTGGTCAATGGTTGGTCGAGGGTTGATTGGTTGGTATTTGGTCTTTGGTTGGGTCGAATGTTTGGTTGAGGTTGGGTTAAATGTTTGGTTGCTAGTCTGGTTGAAGCTAAGTTGAAAGAGTGATTGATATGTGGTCGAGACTGTGTTGAAAAATTGGTCGAGGTTTGGATGAAGGTTGAATTCTCCCAGCGGCTAGGGAGAATGTTTGACGGATTGGTTAAGGTCGGCTGAGGTTTAGTGGTCAGATGGACAGTGTTGATTTCGAATAAGGGGGTTAAAGGCGGTGAAGGGACCCTAGTCTGGCATGGAGATCCCGATTTAGGTGATGAGGTTGGAGAAGCACGGGTCAATGTTGATGATTTGTTAGAGGGGTGGTCAAGAGGATCCTTGATGAGAAGGGAATCCTTTCTCTGTTGTTGATGAATGACAACTTTAAGAGCGCAACAACGCTCAGTGTCATGTCCCAGAGTGTGATGATAATGACAAAATTTAGAGTTGTTGAACCAAGATGGTCTTGATCCAAGAGTTGATGAGTGGGTCGGTATTGAAGGTTGATTGATGATGTGGTCAAGAAGAAGGGTGTCATTCCCAAGACATTGGCGAATAGCAACCTTGAGGGCACAACAATGTTCGATGTCGTGCCTAGGCATGCGATGATACGCACATACCTGAGTGTCGTCAAACCAGGGGGGTTTTGGTCCGAGAGATTGATATGGTTTAAGAGGTGGGAGATAGATACGAGAGGACTGCAACAATTGCCATAACAGCAAGACATAAGAACCTGCTAATGGGTCTGGATGTTTTGTTGTAGTGAGAGTTGGTGACTTTGATTTAGGAGGTGTAAGATGCGTTGGTCGATGGTTTGGAGGATATAAGTTTAACAGGTTGAGGGAGTAATGGAGGTGACTTGCCTCTATGAAGTATGGGAGTGGGAAACACTCCGAGTAAAGTAGACGGATGTGGGCCTAAAATTGAAGGTAATGACGAAGGTGGGGAAGTAGGCCTCCAGTGTGGTTTAGTAGCCTTCGTTGGTTTGGGTTGAGGGCCACCTTTATGCGAGGCGAGGTTAGATGTGGGGCGAACACCAAGAGGTTTAATCTCTTTGGGCATGATGGACGCCTGCGCGGGTTTGGACTTAAATGTGGATGGTTCTTCTCTCAATGGAGAAGGGATTAAAAATGTGGGCTCTTTAAGAGAAAAGAGCACCAGAGTAGTCATGGCTTCTGCGTGTGGTTGAGGAGTCAAAAAGGTGTGATCATCTATGGATGATAAGAAGGATGAAGGTGAGGCAGTTGGTGTTGATGTGGTCAAAGCATCCTCCAATATGGGAGAAATCGATGGAGGACAAGTAGGAGAAGAAAGTTCTTCGCCATGTGGAGGAGGTATAGGGGAAGAAGGGTCTTCCACCTGTGAAAGAGGTTGGTCAGGGATAAGAGAAAAGATAGTGTCGACCGTGTGTATATCATGGTCCTGAGGGTCATTGATCATGGTTTGGATGTTGTCTTGAGTAGGTGGGTGATTAGGAAAATGTTGTTTGAGGATGTCAAGGTTTTGGTTGGGCGGTGCGTTCGGGTTATCCAAGATGAGATCCCCCTTGTCTAGCATGTCCTGGATGATGTTTTTGAAAGTTTGACAGTGATCCGTGTCATGGCCTTTGACATGGTGATAGTTGCAAAAGTGGTTCTCCCTGTACCATGCAGGGATAGGTGTTGAGGGGTCGAATTGATGTGGTCGGATTGAAGGGAGATTGAGGACCCCCTGCTTGACGAGTTTATCCAAGACAGAGGCATATGACTCCCCAATTGGAGTGAATTGACACTGTATGGATTGACGTTGAAAATGTTTATTGATGTAGTCTAATGTTGAAGATGCTGGTCAGTTGGTTATTGTTGAAGATGATGGTCTAAAGATGACAGTGTTTGCTGACCCCTTGGATTGAGAGTGGGCAGAAGAAGGTCTGGAAGAAGAGTGGTCATTGGTTCTTATGTTAGTGTTACACAATTTGACCTTATCTTCTTCAATAGCACCGAGTTCAAGCTTTCGGGCCATGGTGAAGGCCTCATCAAAAGTGTGGAATGTTTGAACACGCAAGGTGGACGAGATGTGACTGGCACATGCTCGGGAAAAGAGCTCAATGAGCTCAGGTTGAGGCAAGGAGAAGGAGAGCTGGTTAATCAAGCCTCTCCAACGGGCGACAAAATTGACTATTGATTCGTCGTCAAATTGCCTAATGGAGTAAAGGTCTGTGATCGAGACTTGTTTTGTGATATTTATTGAGAAATGGTCAACAAATAGTTGGGCAAGTTGAATGAATGAAAAGATAGAATGTCTGGCAAGGGAGCTATACCAGTCAAGGGCAGGGCCAGAAAGAGACATAGGAAACGTGCGTAGAAGTAACGCATCATTGTGGGTGATAAGGTAACAGGCATGTCTGAATGCCTGTAGATGTTGTTGCGGGTCTTCCTTACTCTGGAAGCGAGTGAATTTAGGAAGCTCCCAATGGTTGGGGTATGGTCAGATAGGGACAGAAGGATGGATGGGCTCGTTGTAAATCTAGTCATATGAAGAGACATTACTTGAACCGTAGATAGAAGCTTTGAGACTGGACATTTTATCCATCAGCATCTTGATGATGTCTGCTGATAGATTGGTGGACGGAGCGCCCCCTAGGTTGTAAGGCACTTGAAAGAGGCTAGAAGAGGCATAAGACGTAGTCGGTTGTACCAGTAAGGGCACAACGTACGGATGACTAGTCGCAGGGACAGAAGTGGAGGCCAAAGGTGGTTGAGTTACAAAGGTAGAAGGCATAGGCTGACCAGATATTGCCAAAGGTGGTTGTGTGGCGGCATGGGCAAAAGAGGAGGTAGGCACTCTTGCATATATAGGTGCAAGAGTGTGTGGGGTCGAGGCAATCAAGTTCTGATATGATGTAGAACTTGGTTAAATTGAAGGTGGTTGAGGGGGTAATGGAACCCCGATAGAGGTCGATCTAAAAACAGATGAGGAGGCCTAACTTTGCATATTGGCCATGGTCGGGTTAACGGTTGTGGTAAAAGGCTGGGTAGCGGACGATGTTGATGTCATCGCCACTTCACTCGAAAGGTCCCACGTTGGGTTTCTTGCGAGATAATTATGGAGGGCTACGGCATTGAGGTCCAAGAATCTTGCAAAATCTTGGTCCCCTTCAGGGACGATAGGCGTTTGGGTCGGGGATGGTCTAGTAGGAGTTCTTTCGGTTTCCGAATGGAACTCCATTATAGGATTGGTTATAGACAGGGTAGGCGAAAGCGATTGATGTCTAGCGTGGTCAAGAAGAGCCTTGGTTTGACTACAAGTCAGAACCATTCAAGGCAAGGAAGAACGTCCTCACAAGCTCGAACAAGCAGATAAGAACTAAAAAGGTGAAGACACAAGCAGATCCTAAAACTCTAGAAGTAAATTATTAGGATTATAGTGGCTTATGCCTTAGAATGTGTGTAGAGGAAGGTTGGTTTTTGAGTCAGGTCCTAGAAGAAGCAGTCTATGGATGGTTTCAGGTTTTGTTATGGTGCTCAAAAGTCTGTGTTAGGTTCGGTATGTGGCTTGGTGCTAAGGAGAAAGCTCCCCTCACTTCACGATTCCAGTGGTTAGCTAGTTTCGCTTAGCCAAGATATACCTCGCCTAGAGATTATCCTCCGCCAGAGAACGGAGTGGGCTTTCCCCTTGGTGATGAAATCCAAGTGAGATTGCTAGGTAGGGGTAAGGTATCTGCTGGGGATGAAATCCCAGTCAGGCCTTGTCTTAGGTAAGTTAAGATGTTTGTTTTGTGCAAGTAGTTTGGTCGTGTAACATCAAGTGATCTAGATTAATTCAATATGCGGTTTAATTATTATGTGTGGTCTAAAAGATGCAGGCAAATAGAAATGAATGCAAAGTGTTTTAATGCCCAAGTCGAAATTTTTGTTTGTATGAAGACGAATGGAGAAAGAGTCGAAGAATATGAGTTTTAGCTAGTCTAGAAGTGCAAGAAAGAAAAGAAAAGTTCTTTTTAGTCTTGCTTATGATGTCGTTTAAGAAGAGATGAAAGGAGGTGAAAAGAGGAACCTAATGCACCTATATGAATGAAAGAAAGAAAGAACCCAAGGAAGGCCCTAGGGTCCCACCAGGCGTGCCAGAATGTTTCTATGCAAAATTGCTTTCTACATTCAAAGAAGAAATAAGAAACTAAGAGATATGGTCAAGGCTTGATGTGTACCTGGATAAAGTCTTGCGCACCGAAATCAGACGTTGGAAGATTCTCCTCTTTGGCTGTGGAGGAATGACAGCTGAGAAGAAAAGAGACTGAAACATGGAAAAATGTTAGTCAAAGATATGGTGGGTTGTCAGGCGAACGCCCGATCCCAGAAGTACAAAGACTTCCTAGAAGGATATCAACCCACTGATAAAAAAGCAAACTATTGGACTGAAGTAGATATAATGAAGGATAAAATGATAGAAATAAAGGACAAAAAATAAAATGTGTACCTGATAATGAAGTAAACTATTCTGTGTAGTCACCGATGTCGGTCTCTGTAGTGCCGGCGTCAGTTAGGAAAGTGCCGACATCGGTTAAAGTGCCAGCGTCAGTCGGGGCAAGTTCTGGAAAGAGTCTAGGCGAGTTGCAAAAGGTCTGGTAGAGTCGGGATAAGGTCTTGGTCAGGATCGGGATAGGGTCTGGACAAGGTCTAGTCGAAGTAAGGTCAAGTTTGGACAGGGTCTAGGGGTTTTGGTCGAGTCTGGACAGAGTTATAGATTTGGATAGTGGGCAGAGATGTAAAGAAGGGACTCAAGGTTCAGGGCTACAGTCTGAAGATCCGGGGTGATAGAAATAGAAATAACAAACAAATAATAACCGGAAAGAAATAGAACAAACAAAAGAAATACTTACCTATCAAAAGCCATGATTGAAGTTGTCGAAGCGTTGTCGTAAGTTGATCGAAGCGAATGCAGATTGGTCGAATGCTGGAGTTGGTTGATCATCAGAGTTGATTGGTTGCAAGAGTCTATGAATGTTAGAGTTCGAGATTGATTGATTGATTGATTGATCGGCGGACATTGATGAAGGTGAGGGACGGTTCCAGAGATGGTTCAAGAGACGGTTCGATAACCGATCGGGGAACCGATTGGGAACTAAATGATAACTAAAAATGGGTAACGATAAGGTGACTGACGTCGACAAGATTGCCGACGTCGGCCGATAAGTGACCGATGTCGGTGACGTCGGCTGGGTAACGACCGTCGTCGGCAGACGCACAATGGGGATAGAGTCTGGCTTTAGCTCTGTGCTCATTTTTACACGCTGCCAGGGTCAAGGCTAGTGAGAAAAGTGGTCGACAAGGGTTAAATAGACGAAGAAGAATAAAACGGGGAATGACCAGGGGAGTCGACATGATTTCGGTGTCTACAGTAGGTCTCACAATGGTTGGGATCCTATCCCATAAATTTTGAAATATAGTGTTAAAATATTGCATAAAATCTTGTGGTGTCCTCTTGATAGTGGTCAATTACTCAGCTAGTGATAGATGATCACTCTTCTCTCCAAACCTCTTAGTCAATCCTAGTTCATCCCATGAACTAATAAAATTTTTAGGTTGAGTCACATATCAATCTAAAGCTTTCCCTTTGAAAGACAATGCTAATAGCCTAATAAACACATTCACTTAAGAGATATTATGGATATTGTATAAGTTTGATATGTTTCTAATGTGTTCAATGGGAGTAATAGGACCTTCTCCACTAAAATATAGAACACTCTTAAGGGTTACTCCTAGAATTTGATCATATTGGGCAAGATTCAAAGGAGATGATCTAGTGAAAGGTACAAAAGGTTAGTTACTAGCCATATTGGAATGTATAATATGGGTATTAAATAGTAGGAACTTGGACTTCTTAAACACCAACTCTCTTGAATAAGGATGAATATTCACAAACCTAAACTTTTTGATAGAACATAGAGGCAATTTCACAAAATCAAAGGGTATGCCTTTAGCAATAAACCTAGTGGTCACCTTTGGCATGTAAATTAGGGATTGATCAGCATCCAAAGAGTTGAAAACTTTAGTGGAGTCACCAGGTACTGAATGTAGATGTTTTTGTAGTTGTAACTATACCAAGACCAACACCAATTTTAGATAATATTATAGGACTTAGAGTCCCATCAGGCATGCCAAAATTTATTGTCACTTGGATTTTCACCCCTTGAGGATATTCCTAACTCTCCTCATCCAAGTGGTATAATGGAAAAATCTCTCTTGTTTTGGGTAACAACTTATTGAGATGGATCTCTAGAAGGGCTAGTTTCCTTACTGCACTCTTTGAAACACTCTCTTACCTATCAAATTTGCATGAAAAGGGTTAAGAAGACAAACTAATAAAAATAAAAGTGATGCACCAATATTTAATTTCCTCCTATTGATATAAATTATACTACTTATATCTAAACAAAGCTTCTTTCACACAAAACTCACAACTCAAGATGGATTATCACATCAATGTTTTATATGCTAGGTTCAAGAGTTATTTTGATGCTTAAGAGGGTAATGGATGATTAATTTATGTAATAAAGTCATGAACCACTTCTAAAACACACATAAACTTAAAATATAACACTAATAAAGACCTACAACAATTACTCTTTCGCACATTTGGTGAACAATCAAAGATAACATGCTAGAAAAGATGATCTTCTACTAGACAAGACCAACAAGATTGAAATAAAACTCAATTGTATATAATTTAAGTAGGAAAATTGACTTGTTTAATTACTTAAAGAGATATTTAAGTACAAAATTGGCTAAGGTTTCACCATCAACCAGTGGAGGTGACCAAAAAGAGCCAAAAGAGTCAATATTTATAGCCTTTGAGAGAAGAGAAAGACAAGGGAAGTCCAAAGGTCACTTGGACACTTGTCAATATAATAAAATAGGTTAAATTTACATGATAAATAAATTTTAAATGAACTATACAATTCAAAGAGGTCTAAATTTCTATACAAGTCATGAAACTTATGAAAAGTGGCATAAACTTCCCCATTTTGGCTCAAAAAATTGTCTTCATAATTTGAACCTGTTTGAACATCCCACAACTAACTAGGGATAGGTTTGATGCTTTGAATTAGAGTTAAGTCATTAAATAATGACTAACCATGAATTTTTTACATTCTTACTCATCTATAAACTCCTAAAAGGAAGCCATCACTGTTTGTAGTCTTAAAAACTCCTTTTTCAATCACCCCTCACACTTGTCTTCAAAATTGGCTTCATTTTTCCATAAAATTCCATGGGAGGGAGTGAATGACACTTTTAAACACTATAAATGGAAATATACTACTTAGGTACACCTTAAAAAGTCTCACACTTGGATTTTTCATGCTTCGCACCCTTGTGTCCACTATGCCATTTTTAACTAGCTGAAATGAGAGATATAGTTTTTCTTAAAAATAAATGACCATAAGGAGTTATTATAAGTCCTAATATTCCCTCCAAACTTGATTTAATATTTAGACTCCCCTTATATCTTAAAAATCACAAAAAATGGTCAAAAATACCCTATCCATATAATTTCATAAAACTCAAAGGTATGGGAGGAAATATAAATCCAAGCTTGTTTTCTCCATCGGATCCTAGTTAAGGGTTTAGTAGGGTTTTAGGCAATTTTTGGTCTTAATATTTGTTCTTAAAGATTTGACATTTGAATTACAAAAAAATCCACAAACTTGATTCTAAGGGTCCTCACTAACCCCTATAAATTCCTTTGGTTCCAATGTAAACTCGCAGAGGAGATATGAAACTTGAAGTTACCCCATCGAGCTAGTTTTTCCCTTTCCTGCATGCTTGGAATCTTTCTAAGCTATAAGTAGCTTTATTATAGGTTTAATTACATTAAAAAATCTCATACATGTCTATTTTCATCCCCTTAACATGTTCCAATCATATGAACAACCCACCAAGAGTTTGAAATGAAGATGGACCCCCAATTGGTTCTAGGTCCCTAGAAGACCTAATAGGCCTAACCTACACCCAACTAGATTTGGATACTTGGAATGATATTTCATGGTTTTTATTATGTTTAATACCTATTAATTCTTCATTAAATATTTTTAAAAAATCACATAATCTCCCAAGCACTCCTCTTCTTCTTTTTCTCTCATTCACCAACTAGGCCTAGTGAAAGCTTGTCTAGTTGAACTATGTGCAGGGGGTACTTTGGTCATATTGGGAGGTCTGAGCCTGACCTAGTGTTCCTTATCACTTTGTTTCCTTTATTATACCTCAAAACATTCTTATTTAGGTTCCTAAATCTCTATATCAATCCCTTTTCCCATTTTTTACTCACTAGCTTGCTTTGCTTAAAGCCTAATTTTCTTAGACTAGCTGACCTCTGAGAAAAAATAGTGAGGTATATCCCTTATCCCCAAGGAAAATTTAATATTTTTGGAGTTTTTAAAAGTCATTATTATTAATTTTACCAAATTTTTTATCTATATTCCTTAATTTAGGTGTCTAACCAACTCAAAATGTCCAAAAAATGCCTCTAAAAAGCCTATCTTCTTGCATTTTCTTCAAATCCACCTAAGAATAACCATTCCATGATAAAGCAATGATTATATGATTATTAAACATTTTAACCATATAAAATTCATGATAATTAATCTTATCCAAGACATTCCTCCTCTTTGAATTCCTCATATTCATCTATTGAGCGAAGAGGTTTCTTAGCTCATTGTACTAACTAATAGCCTTGGCCAATAAGAAGAGTGGATGAACATGTTGAATGGGATTTTGAGTGTATGTAAAAAATTAATTAATAAATAAAGGATCATCTTAATTTGATTTCAATCCTTCTCTCTTCCCCTAAATGTCTTCATATTTTTATCTCATCTTCATATTCAAGACTGCAACATGGTGGTTGTAGGTCCACACAGGGGTTTAAGAGACCCTTTATAGGTTTGTTTCATCATGTTTTTAGTTCATGAATTTTATCATGATTGTAATGCACATGTTCATATGTTATTTCATCAGGTCCAATTTATCTTTAACCCCTCACATGGACTTTGAGCCTCAAAACTAAGTCCCTTCCTTGTTAGACTGAGACATTCTACTTTTTTTACTATTGTAGGTACATATTAGCTCATTTGTACCTTTTTCATAATGTGTGGTGGTATAAATATACTATTTAAACCATAATTAAATTAATTAAAACTCACTTATCACTCTAACTCTGCCAAACACCTCACATAAGCCTTGATTTTCAATTTGATGAACTATTGACTTTGTTTCCTATTTGGAAGAGGCACCTATAGGTGCACTTATATAGTTTTAGGTTTGGAAAACAAAATACAAGACATTATTGATCTTTATGTCACTTGACTATCCTATGGGTCACTCACATCATTCATATCCCCTTCATATGCATTTGAACCTCAATACTGAGTCTTTTCCTACCTGATTGAAACACCTACCTTTTAGTGAGTCATGTAGGTGTCTATTGCTTCAAATGAGTTTGGTTATGATGCTTTAGAACCGCCCTTTAACTCACATTTTAAATTCCTAAAGCACCATTTGGGTATCAATATTGGGTTCATTGTTTTATACCCTATTGTAGGTGTGTATTTTTCCATACAAGGACACCTGTAGACACTCATGAAGCTTAGAAATCATGCATCAACCTTATAGTGATGGTATCCATGCCTTTTATATACTATTTCACTAGTTAAAATGTTATATCCATGAAGGTTTTATTCATTATTTCTCCAAGGATATCAAATATCAATCAATCTATCAAACATGTAGATAAGATAACATGCTTTCAATATTCTTGAGGACCACTTTGAGGCTTTTGACTCTCACCTTGCACTAACCTTATGGCCTCCATTCTTGGCAGAGGTCTTGTCTATGCTATAGGTCACAACATTAACCTAATTTATGCCTTGAAACCTTTTTAAAATATGTCATAAGGGTCTATAAAAATCCTTTGGAGCATTATTTTGATATTTTAGGGAAATCTTCCCTAAACTCAATTCCTTATATCCTCAACATGGTTTTACACTTTTCTTGCCCATTTACCACTTTTTATGGGTCTATCAAGGCTTTATTATCATACCAAGACCTTAAATAGGTTTCAAGTTTTTTCAACCTCTCCATAGAAACATCTTAGTACCCAACTCAGCAACCTATAGGTGGATATTTTGGAGCACAAATAGTGAGTTAAATATGATCAATATGAAAACTTTCCATGACTATAAACTTTTTATGCTTTCATAAAACATGTTAATAATTTTTTAGCAATCCTAAGATATTGAAACCATATCAATATTTACTCCTCTCAACATGATGTTAGTAATGGCTCCTATAGGTATGTATTAGGCTATGTGTAGATAGTGAGTGTGGAATAGAGCAAAAAGATGGATATAAGACCTCATGGTCAGGTCAAATATATTGTAAAACTCTTCAAATTCATGATTTTCACTAGGAACACCTTGAAAAAATTTCCAACACCTCTTTTCAAATGTGAAACTACTTGCACACATCTGGAACATCTGGAATAAAGTAGACATAGTCATCTTATGACTATTTTAGCATGGTGAATGGGAGTGTGAAGACACTTGTACCTTTTCCAAACATATAAATGAACTCATATAAAATCCTAATGGTTTAGACAACTAATATACCCTAATTACCATTCCATGAACAATTTGAACAAGCTTATACAGGTGATTATAAGTGAAATTGGGCAAAGAGTTAACAATAGAGAATGATAAGATGGGAATTTTCCCAAAGCATGGGAAGAAATGATCATTTAACCTAGATACCTATGGAACACCATATTCAACTCACATGAAACATTTTAAGGAGACCAACATTTTGTAACAAGGCAAAATTGAGTAAAACTTCACAGTGATGACACCTTCCTACAACAAGGACTAACTTGCACATCAAAAAATTATGAAACATGAAATTAAGAATGGATACTATTTTATAAGGTATTAAAAATACTTTGGATTAAAAATAACTAACTATTTTTCATGGATTCGACCAAAATGGAGAAAAACCTATAGGGTGCATGAAACTACTAGAAGAAAATTATAGTCAACTTCATGAGGATGGTTCATGAAGCACATGGAACCATTATCAAAACTATTTATATGTAAATTAATATATTTTAGTGTAATATAACCTCCCATAAGCATTTATCTTGATACCTCTTGATATTTTCATACTAAGCATAAACCTACAAGTCACTTTTGTATGTCTAAAAATGCAAAAAAGAAAAATAATGGTTTTGGATTTAAAATGGAATTTACAGAGCAAAAAAAATATAGATATGAGTTTTATGAAGGTTAATAGCCTTAAATGATCTTTTCCCATGTGTCACACTTCCCCATGGGCTGTACAAGTGCCATTTGCTCTATTTTTTTATTGTTTCTTGAATTTTAGTTAAGAAAATTGAAATATTTCTATGTAACTAACATCCTTGATATTTAAAGTGACCTCTTATATGCCTAAAAGGAAAAAATGACACCTGGTCACCTTGAGAACCATCCCACGTGCATTAATGACTTTTAAAAGCTCACTAAATGACCCAAAATGATAAATAATCTAATGAAACATGACTAAGGATAGAAATACATTAGATAACATAGATTGAACCATAATATATCCTATGGCAAATATATATAACCCTAAATATCTAAAAACCCAAGTTTTTCAACTATAGGGGTCCAAGTTTGACCTAAAGTCAAACTTGGTCAATAAAACGGTGACTCATAGGGGTAGTATACCTCCTATACTAATGACCATTAGCCTTATCCAATCATGGGGAAAGGGATTCAATGAGTTCTTAAAGACAACTAGTAAGGAATTGCTTAAAACACACACAAAAACCATAACACACCAAGCAAACACAAGACGAAGCAAGACAACAACAAGACTCACACATGTACATAAGCACTTAGGGAAAACAAGGAAAACAATAACTATGTACAAGGAGAGAGAAGAAACTTAGTATAAATTTTTGAGATATATCCCATTGAATGGGATATGAATCCCCTCTCCATCCAACTTTGAGAGTTGAAAAGCATTGTGTTGCTTGCATTAGGTGATAACATAAGGGCCACTATACAAAGCATCAAACTTTATATATTTTCTAGGCTTAGCCCTATCTTCATACCATTTTAGAATAATTTCCCCCTCTTGGAAACTTCTTGTCATGGATTTCTTGTCAAAGTATCTCTTTGTTTGAACTTGGTGATCTCTCATAGTTTGCATAGCTTGATCTCTTATCTCTTCAAGCTTTATCAACTCACACAACCTGACTTTCATTCTTTCATTTTCCATCAACACCAGCTGATAAATGAGATCCAAATCTGGTATCTCAAGTGAAATAGGTAGTCTAGCTTCTCTCCCATAAATAAGTGTATATGGCGAGTTTTTAATTGCTCTTTTAGGGGTTATCTTATCAGTCCAAAGAGCTATATTTAACTTGGAATTACAAGTCTTTTGGTTCTCCTCCATTGTCTTCTTGATAATCCTAATTAGATTCTAATTGGTAGACTCAGCTAGTCCATTCCATTTTTGATAATAGTTAGAAGAAGTAATAAGATAGATGCCATGTTTCAAATCCCACTCACTTGTCCTCATTCCAAGGAAATTCAATGCATTGTCTAAAATTATTATTGAAAGAGCCTCAAACTTTGTCACTATGCCTTCATAGTAGTCTAGAACTAAATTTTTAATTTTCTTCCTTGAGTGCTACATCATTCACCCATATTTTAAATTAGTCTATAGCAATCAACACCCACTTGTGACTAGCACTAGAAGGTGGGTTGATTAGGTTTATGAAATCTAGATCCCATTACATAAAAGGTTAGTCTACTTGTATTGAGTAAAGAGGCAAGGCTAAGATTTTATTTAGCATCAAAGAGAGAACATTTTTGACACTTCCTTACCAGATCATGGGTGTCTTTAAACAAACTAGGTCAAAAATATCCATCTCTCATTATCTTAGTAGCTATGGTTCTTGGAGCAAAGTGACCACTAGCTGGTCCATCATGAAAATCAAGAAATATTTTCTCAACCTGATCTAATTCAACACACCTAAATAACACACTTGATAATTCCTTCCTAACAAAACTCTATCAACAAGTACATAAGTAATAGATTATAATCTAAAGTACCTTCTTTTAGCTCTATCTAGGCCTTGTGGACACTCACCGGTTTGGAGAAAATGGATCATACCTTGTGTCTAACTTTTCATGAATGAAGATGTATCTATCATAGGGTTATCATGAAGTGATAAAACAACCTCTTTTTATTCCTTCAAGTCTAAATCAATATGCTCACATAGCCCCTTCCCTTTCACTATCTTGATTTCTACATCATACTCCATCACTTTTATGATCCAACCAACCCTTTTTTCATTCAAATCTCTACACAAAATAAAGTCTCTAACACTAGTATGAGGTACCAATATGTGAATATTGTTTTTAGATAACATATGCCTAAATTTATTTAGACTTTTAATAATTGAAAGTACTTGCTTCTCAACATAGGTATATCTTACCTCATAGCCTTCAAAACCTTGAATAAAGATGGCAATAGGCTGCTCTAAGTTCTCTTCATTTGATTGAGTAATAATGACAATGATTACCTCCTCATTTCCAAAGGTATATAAGTTAAATTCCTTTGATAAATTAGGACTTGCAAGAGTTGGACCTTGGGCAACGACTTTTTAAATCTCTTTAAAACTCTCCTTCCTTCTTCTTTTCCAAGTGAACACTTCATATTTCCTTAGCATAGAGATTAGAGGCTTGACTAAATTATCAAAATCAAGAATGAACCTCCTTATTAAATTATTTTTCCCAAATAAACTTTTCAAACCTTTCTTGTGTTTGGGAAAATACAATGCCAAGATTACACTCACCCATTCAGGATCTATGGATAGGCCCTTTTTTGAGATAATGTGTCCTAAAAATTTTCCTTCATAGATAGAAAACACATGATTATTTGGGTTAAGAGATATTCCAAACTCTCTACATCTCTCAAAAATCTACCTAAGGTGATTCAAGTTATCTTTTGCATCCTTATAAAAAACTATGATGTCATTAAGATACACCAACACAATGTCATTTATTAGTCCTTGAAAAGCCATATCTATTGCACATTGAAATGTATCTCCAATATTATACAATACAAAAGGAATTTTCCTATAAGCACATGTACCCCATTTATTATTAAAGTATATCTTATATTGATCACTTTCTTTAACCAAAATCTGATTATACCCAGAATATCCATCAAGGAGAGAAAACCTTTCACTACCTACCACAACTTGTAAAATTTTCTCCATGGAAGGAAGAGGATAATGGTCCTTAAATGAAACTATATTAAAATCCATAAAATCAACACAACCTTATTTCCCCATTCTTATTCCTAATAGGGTCTAAGTTTTCCAACCAAGATGAATGCTTAATAGGAAAAATGATTTTGGACTCAATCAACTTAGTAAGCTCATTCTTCATGAGAGGATCAATCTTAGGATTAATTGGCCTTTCTATTTGCTTGATATGATCAGAATTATCATCTAAATATATGATATTTTGAGATAATTTTTCAACAAATCCCTTTAAATCACTATATTCCCATGTAAAAACATCAAAAACCTCCTTGCATAACTCTATGAAAGCATGTTTTCCTTCACTAGTACATACCTTCCCAAGTGCAAGCAACTTATCCTTGAAGATTTTTACATTCTCATAGTTTTTTTTCTTAGTATACATGTTTACCTTTTATTTATTAAACTGATCATCATCATTTAATATACTCTCTATTGTGACTAAGCCTTTAGGGATTTTGTTTGACTTTAATTATAAAGTCTGCCCTCTATATTGTTGTTGTAGTTTGGACTGATTCTTAGAAAAAAACTCAGCCTCCTCTTGTATAAAAAGTGTTATTTATTCATCACTATCAAAAACTTACCAATTATTTATGTTATGAGGTATTGAGGTACTTGTAATCACCTTAAGATGTGGCTAGTTCTTATTTTCTCTTATCCTTTTTGGAACATCAAACTGAGCTCCAATTACTGCCAACCTATTAGCATGTTTATTGTCCACTCTTGGGATGGATTGGATGTTGAAATATTGTAAATCCTCAAAAATATCCCACACTTTATTCTTATATGACTTAATCAAAGTTTTCTTAGTCACATTTTGCAGACATCTGGAATAGAACATGCATAGGAATCTTATGACTATTTTAGCATGGTGAATGGGCTTGTTAACACACTTGCATCTTTTCCAAACATCTAAATGAACTCTTCTCAACTCTTGAGGGTTTGGAAAACTAATATACCTTGATTACCATTTCATGAACATGTTGAACAAGATTATATAGGTTACTGTAAGTCAAATTGGGCAAAGAGTTGACAAACGAGAATGACAAGATGTGAATTTATCCAAAGCATGATATGATGGAACCAAACATGGGAATATATGCTCATATGACCTAGAGACCTATGGAACACCATATTCAATTCACATGAAACCTTTGAAGGAGACCAACATTATGGAACAAGGTAGAACTGACTAAAACTTCACAATGATGACACATTCCTATAATATGGACTAACGTGCTCATCAAAACATTATAAAACATGAAAATAATAATGGATACCATTTAAGAAGGTATTAAAAATCCTCTAGAGTCAACATCACCAATTATTTTTTATGGGTTTGACCATAATGGAGAAAAACCTATAGGGTGCATGAAACTTCTAGCATAAAAGTACAATCAACTTCATGAGGATAGTTCATGAAGAAAAAACTACCATTTTTAAAAATAATTATAATAAAATTAAGGTATTTGAGTTTACTACAACCTCCCAAAAGCTTTTATATTGAAACCTCTTGAGATGTTTGTACTAAGCATAAATCTGTAGGTCACTTATGTATTTCTAGAAATGCAAAAAAGAAGTAGAATCATTTTGGCTTTAAAATGGAACTTACAAAGCAAACCAAACATAGATATGGGTTTTAAGAAGGTAAAGAGGCCTTTCATGGTCTTTTCCCAGGTGGCATACTTCCCCATGGGCAGTATAAGTTCCATTTTCTCTCTTTTTTAGTTGTTTCTTAAATTTTAGTTAAGGAACCTATAATATTCTGATTTAACTAACATCCTTGATAGTTAAACTGACCTCTTGGATGCTTAAAATTAAAAAAGAACATTTGGGCACCTTATAAATTGTACCACTTACATTAATGACCCTTACAAACTTACTAAATGACACAAAATGATAAATAATATAATGAAAGGTGATTAAGGCTAGAAATTCTTTAAATAACATAAATTGAACCATAATATAGCCTATGGTAAAGATTTAGATGCTGAAATATCTAAAAATCAAGTTTTTTACCTATAAGTGTCCAAGTTTGAACTAAAATCAAACTCAGTCAATAATTAGAATTGGTAGTAAAGATGCATTAGTGGCATGATTACCATTACTATCAAAAGATGCACTAGTATTATGATTAGCATTGGAAGAGAAAGATGCACTAGTGGCATGATTAAGGAGAAGGGTCTTTGGAAAAGGCCCACTAGAGGTTGAACCTACCATGTTAGTTGAGATAATTGGCATGGAAGTTAAATAAGTCATAGAAGAAGATGTTATGGTGTGTGAAGGAGATAAAATAAAAGAAAAAGGTTGAGAAGCAATGAAATTTCTCCCCTAAATCTGTGAGAGAAGGTAGGGAAGGGTGAAAGAGGTACTTCTACTTGAGGACTTATTATAATATTATAAATGGTTGAAGGGTCCTTTCTTCTATGTTGAGTAAATTCATTAATGAAGGAGATCATTTCAGGTGTGTACTCTAATTCATGCTCATATTATAAATATAACAAAGGATTAAAAATTAATGATGAATGGGGACGAGTCCTATAATTGGTAGTACAAGTGGAAACATGAACAATGATTTCATCCAAAGTGGAAGCCACAAGTTATTTCTTGGGAAACCTATTAGGATTACTAAGACTCATCATGTTTGTCAGATTTAAATATGTGTTATCCTCAAATAGGAAATTCATGATGAGGAAAAGAGGCTAAAAAATAAGAAAAGTTGACTGAAAAGAAGACCCAGTGATAGGATATAGAATCAAACTGGTTGACTATTCTATAAAATAAGGAATAGAATAGAGAATAATATATACAATCATGTAGGTTAAATTTATACTATTGAATAGGAAATAGGATAGGGAATAATAAAACATAATTTGAGAGGTCAATTGTGTACTACGTAGATAGGTAACAGAATAGAAAGACAAAGATACATAGTTGGATAAGGTGATGATGTATTGAAGGTAAACAAGATGAATAGTTTATAAGAGACTGTGTCGATAGGGATGAAAATGTTCTAAAAATAAATAAATATTTTGTAAGATAATATCTAAAAAATGAAATGAAACATACAAAAAATTGGATCAATGTGATTGACCCAATTGAAACACACAACACAAACCTTGTACTAACATAGGCCAATACAAGTTCTCTAATAAAAGATATTATGATCAAATAGAAAATAGCAACTTGAAATTAAATGCTAACTAATTGATCATTATTAATTTTTTTATGTTATAATAAAGTTTTAAATTAATGAGATCTAGAATTGGCTATAAGAAGGAACTAGAAAGCAATCTATGGATATTTTTATGAAGTTTAGGTTGAAAGGGATATATATTTATGATGGTAATGCTTCGTATTGGGGCCTATCCCATCACTTCAAAATATGATAAGGGTGTTGGGTGCTTTATAAATATATACCATCAACCACATGTTTATACTTGTCTATAAAACTAATTTAGCTTACCCCTTAGTGATAAAATCTAAGTAGACCTTGGGAAGATAAATTTTTTAGTTTAAAATAATTTGGAAGTGTGTGAAAAAGAGAAAAATAGTGTGACTAAATCAGTAAATTGAAAAACCACATAATTAATCTATGTTTTTTACTCTAAGCATGTAAGAAAATGAAATGAAAAATGAATTAATTACTAATAAAAAGCAATTAATTCCATTGACTGTGAAGAGTATAGAGTTAGTTTAGGTGATACTATATGCAAATAATATAGAAAAAAGTTGATTAGGTATCTACTTTTTTATGGAAGCAAGATCTATAATAAAATAATCAAACAAATTGATTTTATCTTTTAGATAGAAAAATAGTCTATAAAACTATGTCAAGCTAGTCAACCTAGTCTATAGTAGGGATGCAATTTTATAGATTACAAAATTTTAAAAAATAATACTAAAAATGAAAAACTAAAATGATAGAGAGAGTACGAATTAACTTTGGTGGGTTTGAAGATGCTTAGATTGTAAAATTTTATGATGTGATGCTCAAGTGTTGATTCAAATACTCTACAAACAAATTTGACTAGCTAAACATAGCTTATAGAGTCTATGTGTTGAAAATATTTACAAATAGATTTAACTAGTTTGACTATGTTTATAGACCTATATGCTAAAAAATAAGAACTGTGAACAAAGTTGACTAGTTTGACTATGTATGAAATCCTATAACTAAAGAAGAAGACTATACTAAAATAATCAATCCAAGAATAACTACATAGATAGAATAGGGTCATTTTGGGTCAGCTATGTGTTAAACCTATGAATAATATATGCAATCAAAAATGCATCGTGTCTATGAATTAATCCTATATTAGATAAGATAGATCATACCTACACTTATGATTGGGAAATAATTGTTACGCAAGAGCATGACTAATATGGGGATCCACTAGACCCAATTAGGGGATCACTTATATCACTTATCATAACACATCATGATAGGAATGGTTTAAAATCATACAGTCCAACATAATTACATAATAACCTTGTGGATTCTTAAGGTTTAAAAGTTCACTCTATTCTAATATAGAGAAAGTAAGATCTAATCTAGTGCACATCAAAGCTTGTGGCACAAAGTGGGGGTTAGAAGCAATAAAATAAACAAATAAACCATACATGTATTAGAAGACATATACTCACATCAATGTATATGGAATCCTAATATATGGATAAAAGAATACAAATGCATTATTTATCTATGCTTACAAAGGAGAAATAAATTTAGGAATACTTACCTTTGAATACAAATCCATCGAGCCTTAATCTCTCCCTTATCCAAGGTGCATCATAAGATATTATTATGGTATGTAAGGATAACCAAGATAAATTATCTCTAGGCTACACAACCTATCTAAGCATTTAAAAATAATTCTCTATAAGACAAGATCTGTATCTCCAAAGAAATTATGGAAACCTAAGCTTTATTCCTCAAGTAGAATGGTCAATAATCATATGTTTGCTCGTACTTCTTTGTTCTTAATTATTCTCTTATGAAATGGTGGGAAATGAAATTATATATAAGTGGATATTTCCCTAAATCCTCCTCATAATGTCAGCTATATGGGGTCGACCCAATGTGTTTTCAGGGATAATTCACTAGGTTTGTGCTAGGTTAGCCAAAAGGCTAAAAAACCAAGAAAGTGAAAAATACCCCTAAGCTATATTGGGTCAACCTAGTTGAACCAGTATAATTGATAGTCCAAAAGGATTTTAAGACAAGAAAATGAGGATGGAAAGAGGAAAAGGACTGAAGGAGGTGGGACTAAGAAGAATAAGCTTAGGGTAAATGGTTTTAGGAGATAAGTGTGTACATGGCAAGTGGTAAAAGGGACAACAATATTACAAAGCACCAATGGTCTACCCACCCCTTTCTTGGTGCCCCCCTTAAGTCATGCACTCAAAGATATTGAGACTCGATAGGTTCTTGAAAGATATAAAGTGTTAGTAATCAATAAAAGTTTTAAAATATTATGTGTATACATATGCCCCACTTGAAGCTCATCACGTGTCATGTAAGTGAAACATAGGATGGTGCTTCATGAAATAAAACATGATAGCACACAATGTTGATGTTTATTTAAGTGCAATAAGTAGTAAATAAGATAAATGAAAGGATTAAATTGAAAAACACATACCTTTAACTTACCTTAGTGTCATAGATAAAGAAGTGGACTGTAAGAAATGTGAAGGTGTCCAATGTAGAGAGCACTAGACAAACCTATATAAGTTAGTGCAAAAAATAGCTAAAAATAAAAAAACTGGAAAATAGGCATATTATAGTGTAAAATAATCTCTACATCATCATGAATATAATGCATTTTATGGTTTCCAAAATGGATTAGTAAAAACAAAGATAGAAGCAAAACATGAAATATACAGGACAATAATTGAAAGATTTGAATTTTGAAAAGTGTTTTAAAATAGGGGAAATACCTAGTAGGCTAAATTGGGTGTTTGAAAAGCTAGAAACCTATACTAGGTCAATCAGGTCGATCTATTTATCTGTTCCTACAACCTATGCATAAAGATAAAAATTGGGTTGATAGAATCAATCTAGTATGTCAAAATATATGATCAAAATGATGATCAAAAGAATGAAATAAAAGAAGTAAAAGTGAACAAATATTTAAAGGGTTAGTTTACATTAGGTTCACTAGAATATATCAATTAGAAATGCATCATGTCTATGAATTAATCCTAGATCAAATAAGATAGATCATACCTACACTTTCGATTGGGATACTCTTGTTAATTAGGAGCATGACCAATATGGGGATCTGCTAAACCCAATTAGGGGATCACTTTTATCACTTATCATAACACATCATGCTAAGAAGGGTTCCAAAGCCTATAATCTAACACAATCACACAATAACCCTAATGGAGTCTTAAGTTTTAAAATGTTCACTCTATTCTAATATCAAGAAATTAAAATCTAATCTAGTGCACATCAAATCTTGTGTCACAGAGTAGGGGTTAGAATCAATAAAACAAACAAATAAACTAAACATGTATTAGAAGACATGCTCATGTCAATGTATATGAAATCCTAATACATGGAGAGAAGAATACAAATACATTATCTATCTACTCTTACAAAAGAGAAATAAAGTTAGGAATACTTACCTTTGAAGATGAACCCACTGATCTTTAATCTCTCCCTTGGCGAATGTGCTTCGTAATAGGTTATTATGGTATGTAAAGATAACCAAGTTAAATCAGCTCTAGGCTATATAACCTATCTAAACATCCAAAATAATTCTCCACAAGACAAGATTCATATCTCTAAATAAAGTATGGAACCCTAAGCTTTATTCCTCAAGTAGAATGGTCAATAAGAAGATGTTCACTCACACTTATTCACTCTTAATTCTTATCTTATTAAATGGTGGGAAATGAACTTGTATATATAGGTGGATCTTGCCCTAAATCCTCTTGGGAACATCATTTGTATATGGTTGACCCAATGTGTTTTTAGGGATAATTCACTAGGTCTATGCTAGGTCAACCAAAAGGCTAACAAACCAAGAAAGTGAAAAATATCCTTGAACTATACTACGTCAATCTAGTTGATCCAGTAAAGCTGACAGTCCAAAAGGATGTTAAGGCAAGAAAAAGAGGATAGAAAGAGGAAAAAGACTGGAGGAGGTAGGACTAAGAAGAATAAGCTTAGGGTAAATGGTTTTAGGAGATAAGTGTGTAGATGTCAAGTGGTAAAAGGGATAATAATCTTATAAATCACCAATGGTTTTCCCACCCCTTTCTCATTGCACCCCTTAAGGCATGCACTCAGAGAGATTGAGACTTGACATATTCTTGCAAGATACAAAGTGTTAGGAATCAATAAAAATTTGAAAATATTATGTGTATACACACATACTATTAGAACTATACTAATAGGTTTGATACAGTACTACCAAAAAATAAAAATACATAATATGATGATAAAATGAATGTGTGAAAGAAAACCTACAAGTATTTGATTCATGTTAGGTTCACTAGAATGTATACAAAGAAAAATGTAGTTGACCTATTAATCAATCCTAGCTCTAAGAAGATAAATCCTACATTCACTTTCAATTGTTGATACATAAGATATTCAAGGTCATGACCAAGTGGATCCACTAGACCTGACCAAGGTATATCTTACCACAATAACATCACTAGAGAGTATTCCAAAGCCTCTAGTCAAGTAACATTATGCAATAACCCTAGTTCGGTCTTATGTTTTCATATTCACAAAGTAAATGACAAGTAAATTAAAATCTAATATAGTGCTCACCAAATCTTGTGGCACAAATTAGGGGTAATAAACATAAAAGTAAACATGCATAGAAGATTTATACTCACATCAATGTACAATAAATCCTAATGCATGGGATAGAAGTACAAATGAAAATTTAACTACTCTTAAAAATGAGGAACAAAGTTAGGAATACTCACCTTTGAAGACAAACCCATTGAGCCTCAATCTCTCCTTTGCCTAAGGTGATTCACAATAGGTTTTTATGGTATGTAAGGATAATAAGGATAAGTTATCTTTAGGCTACACAACTTCTGTATGCATCCAAAAGACTTCTCCATAAGAAAATATTTGTATCTCCAAAGGAAGTATTGAAAACCTGAGATATTCTCCTCAAGTAGAATGGTGGATAAGTAGATGTGCAATATAATATTCTTCTTCTTATCTTCTCTTATAAATGGTGGAAATGGATGTGTATATATAGTTGAATTTAACCCTAAACCTTTCTAAAAGTTTAGCCAATAGGGTCAGCCCAATTCAACTTTATATCATTGTTTGATAAAATAAAGTTAGGTCTCAATATAGGTTGGTTAGAGCCAACCTAGACCCATAATATGCTTTTAAAAAATTAAATACAAGGTTATCCCAGGCCAAGAGTGTATAATAAATGTTAAAATGGGGTTTTAGGCTTAGAAAGGGGCTAATTAATGTGGTGAATTACTTGGAGTAGTGTGTAAGGGAACAAGCAATGCTTAGGAAAGTATATATGAAAAGGTTGTGTAGATAATAAGTGGTAGTTAAGTGAAAACAATCTTATGAATCACTAATGGTCTTCCCAACCATTTTCTAATGCACCCTTTAAGGCATGTGTTGAGTTGTGGAGCTAAATCCTTCACCAGATGAGCAAATGCAGAGGTTGCTGGAGTCACACAGTCACTAACATCAGTCAAGATCGACCAACATCAGTCAGGGATCAACTGGAAGCTACCGACGTCGATTATGGATCAGCTAACGTCGGTCATGTGCAGACAGACAGGGACCGATGTCGGTCACCTGTGTATTTTAGAAGTCTATTTTTGAGGAAGAACAGATTGTTTGCATGAAAAGAGTAACTATTAGTATTGAGTCTGCATTTCTATTTTTGGTAGGATAGATTTGAACCTTTGATTAAGAGGTGTATCTAACGGTGGAGAATGCATGGCTCATGAATCCTAGTATTATATAATAGGGTTAGATCTTCATATCTTGTATGATGAGAAATAAGGTAGACAATTCAAGGATTGAATTGGTTGTAATTGAGAGAGAGAACTCTTGAGGGAAAGAGATCTATACATCTGAGAGGTGTGGAAGAAAGAGAGATTTCTTCATTGTATTTCCTTCTAGAAGAGTTTAATACAAGTTTTCATTGTTTCTTGTATCTCTTATTCTTTGTTGATTCTAATTTCTAGTTACTTTTATTTCTGGTTTAATTTCATGTTTAGTTACTTATGCAAGAGTAATCAATTGTGTTGTACGATCCTAACAAGTGGTATCAGAGCTTGGTTCAGAGATTGGTTCACTAACACCTTGGTTTTAGAGTGTGTTAAGTGTTTATTGATTACAGGTCACTCACAGGGGTTTCTGATTAAGTGGGAATAAAGCAATGGCAGAAGAAAGTAAGCTAAGAATAGATAAATTTAACGTCAATAATTATCAATTATGGAGGATGCAAATAGAAGATTATCTGTATCAGAAAGATCTGTACTTATCGTTGGGAGGGGTTTCAAGCAAGCCCACAGACATGCAAGATGAAGAATGGAATGTTCTTGATAGAAAGGCTCTGGGATCCATAAGGTTGAGTCTGGCATCTTCTGTGATTTCCAACTTATCACAGGCAAAGACAATGGTAGAGTTAATGGATACTTTGGAAAATTTATATGAAAAGCCCTCAGCTTCAAATAAGGTATATCTTATGAAGCAATTATTTAATTTGCAAATGTAGGAAGGTGGATCTGTATCTAGTCATCTAAATGATTTCCATGCAATAGTAAATCAGTTAAATTCAGTCAAAATAGTTTTTGATGATGAAATTAAGGCTCTCTTAATTTTATGCTCTTTACCTAAAAGTTGGCATAGTTTGGTAATGGCAGTTAGTAATATTGCATTTGCTTCAAATATCTTGAAAGTTGATGTTGTTAGTGTAATCTTGAATGAAGAAACTCGCAGGAAAAGCACAGGGGAAACATCAAGTAATGCTTTAAGTATTGAAATCAGGGGAAGGCAAATAGAGAAGGGCAAGCAAGGGAGATTAAGGTCAAAGTCAAAGATGAGAAGTAGATCTAAATCCAGAAATGGAAGAAAAATAACCTACTAGAATTGTGGAAAGATAGGGCATGCAAAGAAAGATTGCTAGTTGAAAGTTAAAGAAGAAAATCAGCATGAAGGTAATAAAGAAGAAGCAAAAGTTGTAGGTATTGTTGCACAAGATGCTCTTATATTTTCTTTGAATAATAAAATAGAATCTTGGGTTTTAGATTCTGGTGCCTCTTTCCATGCCAACCCCAAATAGAGAATTTTTCAATGATTATGTCCATGGAGATTTTGGAATAGTTTATTTAGGGGATGAGGAGCCTTGTAAAATTGTTGGCAAAGGAAAAGTGCAGCTAAAATTGCAGAATGGAAACACATGGGTGTTGAAAGATGTCATGCATGTACCCGTCCTGAAGTAGAATTTGATTTTTGTAGGAAAGTTAGGTGATGAGGGTTGCACAGTAACTCTCACAGCTGAATCTTGGAAAGTTTCCAAGGGAGCACTTGTATTAGCTAGAGGTAAGAGAGTAGGTACTCTCTATTTATGTAATTGTATTACTGATTATTCTCCTTCTATTTTATCTACTTCAGATGTAGATGCAAAGTTGTGGCACTATAGGCTTGGCCACATGAGTGAGAAGGGAATGAATGTTCTTAAGTCAAAAGGTAAGCTTTCAGATTTGAAAAGCATAGATCTAGATTTTTGTGAGCATTGTGTTTTTGGAAAATAGAAGAAAGTCAGGTTTCTCAAGACTGGGTCAACAAAGAAGAAGCACAAGTTGGAGCTTGTTCACACAGACGTGTGGAGACCAGCTCAGGTAGCTTCTATTGGAGGATCATAGTATTATGTTACTTTCATTGATGATGCTACAAGAAAGGTATGGATTTATTGCATAAAGAAGAAATTTGATGTTTTTGACACATTTAAGAAATAGAAAGCTTTGGTTGAGAATGAAACAAGTTTGAGATTGAAGTGCCTTAGATCTAACAATGGTGGTGAGTACTGCAGCTATAAATTCAACAATTACTCTTCTATGAGTGGAATACACAAGGAAAGGATAGTTCTAAGGACACCTCAGCAAAATGGAGTTGCTGAAAGGATGAATAGAACAATAATGGAGCGTGCACAGAGTATGAGGTTGCATGTTGGTTTGCCTTTATAGTTTTGGGTAGAAGCTGTAGACACTGTGGTTTACCTAATTAACAGAGGACCTTCTACTACTCTGGATGGTGGAATTTTGGAAGAGACTTGGACAGGTAAAAAGGTAGATCTTTCATTTCTTAGAGTTTTTGGTTTTGAAGCTATTGTGCACATTGATAAAGAAAATAGAAAGAAGCTGGATGCTAAATCTATGCAATGCACTTTTATTGGTTATGGCTCTGTAGATTTTAGATTCTGATTGTGGAATTTAGAAACTAACAAAATTATTAGAAGCCATGATGTTGTTTTCAATGAGAAGGTGATGTATAGTGATCAGCTCAAGAAGTTGAATAATATTGAGCAAGGCAATGTTGATTTGGACAAGGTAATGATCCAAAATGAGCTCGTGGGCAAAAATAATCACACATAGGAAAACACAGACATCAACGTCAGTCAAGTAGGAACCAACATCGGTTATATAGGAACTGACATTGGTCAGATAGAGACTGATGTCAGTCAGGTAGGAACCAATGTCGGTCAGGTAGAACTGACGTCGATCAGGTACAGACCTAGAGATGACCAAGATCGGTCACTGACAGAAAGAAATTTGGGCAGACAGCAAGTTGTGAATGAGTCTCAAACAACCATAAGGAGGTCTAAAAGGGTAATTAAACCTCCAATTCATTATTCCCCTTTGTTATACTACTTGTTGCTCACTGATGGTGGAGAACCAAAAAGTTTTGATGAGGTAATGTAGGTAGAATCTAGGAAACAGTGGGAGTGTGGCATGAATGAGGAAATTGATTCCTTGGAAAAGAACCAAACGTGGGATTTGGTTGAGTTGTCAATTGGAAAGAAAGCACTAAAAAACAAATGGGTTTACAGGTTAAAGAAAGGAGAGAATGGACAAATGAGACATAAGGCCAGGTTGGTGGTAAAGGGATTTGCATAGAAACTAGGTATTGATTTTGGTGAAATTTTTTCTCCTATAGTAAAGATGACTTCTATTCGGACTGTATTGTCTTTAGTTGCTATTAAGGATTTGCATCTTGAGCAGCTTGATGTTAAGACAACATTTCTTCATGGAGATTTGGATGAAGAAATATATATGGATCAGCCAAAAGGTTTTGAGGTCAAAGGTAAGGAGAAACTTGTGTGCAGGTTGAAGAAAAGCTTATATGGTCTTAAGCAAGCTCCTAGACAATGGTATTTAAGGTTTGACAGGTTTATGACAGAGCATGGCTTTAGTAGATGTCAATCTGATCATTTTGTTTATTTTAAGAGATTGGATAATGGTAGATATATTATCTTGTTACTGTATGTAGATGATATGCTTGTTGCAAGTTCACACATGTAGGATATTAATGAGCTTAAGGTAAAATTAGCTCACACATTTGCCATGAAAGATTTAGGAGCAGCAAAGAAAATCCTTGGCATGAGTATTAAGAGAGACAAGAAAAATCATGGTTTGATTTTGTCTCAGAAGGATTATGTGAACAAGGTGTTGGAGAGGTTCAATATGCAGGATGCAAAACTGGTGAGCACACCTATGGCTGCACACTTCAAGTTGATCAAAGAACAGTGTCCTAAATCACATGATGAGCTTGAGTACATGAGTAGAGTTCCATATGCTTCAGTAGTTGGGAGCTTAATGTATGCAATGGTATGTACCAGACCTGATATTGCCCAAGCAGTGGGAGTTGTCAGCAAGTTTATGGCCAATCCAGGAAATGAACACTAAAAAGCAGTTCAGTGGATTCTCAAATATCTAAGAGGGACTAGCAGTAGGCATTTATGCTATGGAGGGTCAAACACTTCTCTACATGGGTATGTAGATTTAGATATGGCAGGTGACTTGGATGGCAGGGAAAGCACCACAGGATATGTGTTCATTGTTGGTGGAATGGCGGTTAGCTAGATTTCAAAGTTGTATAAGGTTGTTTCCTTGTCTACTACAGAGGCAGAATACATTACAGTCATAGAGGCTAGCAAGGAAATGATATGGATGACTCGATTCATGGAAGAGTTGGGAAAGGAGCAAGAGAGTTGTAGATTGTACAATGATAGTCAAAGTTCAATTCATTTGGCAAAGAGTTCAACCTTTCATTCAAGAACCAAACATATACAACTTAGGTACCACTTTCATTAGACAAGTATTGGAGGATGGTGAGTTGAAGCTGGAAAAGATCCATATAGATGAGAACCCTGCTGATATGTTAACAAAGCCGATAACAAAGGAGAAGTTGAATCTTCATTCAAATTTTTTTGGTCTTCAAGACTAAACTTGAAGATGGAGAAACAAGCCAGAGGATGTTGTTGTATAGGTACAGGTGCAATTGTTTATCTCCAAGTGGGAGATTGTTGAGTTGTGGAGCTAAAAGCTTCACCAGATGAGCAAATGCAGAGGTTGTTAGAGTCACATAGTCACTGACATCGGTCAAGGTTGACTGACATCGGTCAAGGATCGACTGGAGCTGCCAACTTTGGTCATGTGCAGAAAGACAGGGACCAACGTCGGTCACCTGTGCGTTCCAAAAGTCTATTTTTGAGGAAGAACAGATTATTTGCATTGAAAGAGTAACTGTTAGTATTGAGTCCACATTTTTATTTTTAGCAAGACAGATTTGAACCTTTGATTAAGAGGTGTATCTAATGGTGGAGAATGCATGGCTCATGAATCCTAGTATTATATAATAGGGTTAGATCTTCATAGCTTGTATGATGAGAAATAAGGTAGACAATTCAAGGATTGAATTGGTTGTAATTGAGAGAGAGAACTCTTGAGGGAAAGAGATCTGTACATCTGAGAGGTGTGGAAGAAAGAGAGATTTCTTCATTGTATTTCCTTCTGGAAGAGTTTAATACAAGTTTTCATTGTTTCTTGTATCTCTTATTCTTTGCTGATTATGATTTCTAGTTACTTTTATTTCTGGTTTAATTCCATGTTTAGTTGCTTATGCAAGAGTAATCAATTGTATTTTACAATCCTAACAGCATGCACTCAAACAAATTCAAAATTGATGTGTTCTTTCAAGAGAGAAAGCATAGTAATTAATACAGTTTGAAAAAATTATGTGTATACACCTTCCATATAGTTCCAAACCTAATCCAAATTCTAATTCTAGTTCTAATTCCACATTCAAAATTCCAAATTTTGTTTTATGAAGGTCAATTCCATTCAAACATTACCTAAATCCAACTTATATCCAAAGCTTACACAACTTCAAACCAAGCCAACATTTCATAACACACTTGTTTGAAACCCAAAGTTAAAATATTTACAATTTAATCAAATAGTTTACACAAGTTCCCAGTTCTAAATGATCCACTCTCTTTTCTACCTTTATTGATCATGGTACAAAATCAAATACAAGTTCAAACAAATTCAAAACCCAATTATTGATCACTTGTAACCCTAGTAAGACATAAACATTTGAGAACATTTTCCATAGTGAGACAAACTTGGTTCATAAATGCATCTTACCAAATCACTTACATAAACACACCTTTGATTAAATCATTTCTCCTTTGACAATCACTTTAATGCAACCAAAGTAGGTTAATTTTAAACATTTGATCATATTTAGATCAAAACTACATTCCAAAATTCAAAAAACTTTCAAGCATCCAAGTTTATTTCAAAATGAAGATCATAAATCCAAACATGTCAAAGTAAACTCATAGTGGAGCTATTTATTACCCTTGTTCTATGAGGAGGTGATCTACAATCCATATGGACATGACCATTATGTTCAAAAATACATAAATCACCAATACCTCACTAATATACCATCTAATATTGACTAAAGACAATATCAAAAATGCTTTACCAACATGACATCTAATATCAAACTTGAACAATATCAATAATACCTCCCAACTATACCACTTAGTGCCAAACATGAGCCATCTCAACCATACCTCACAAGCCTACCATATAATGTTGAACATGGACAAAACCAATAGTAATCTTTAAACATGTCATCTAGTGCAAAAAATAGATAGGACCAATTCATATGACATCTCTTTTAAAAAAACATGAACATCTTGTAAGTTTTTTTAAAATGGGTGTTAAATTTCCCACTATATTTCTCATAGAGAATTTACACTATTTGGTTATAAATCCTAAAGAGACACACCTGGTATTACTAGATAATCAAGTTATTTCGATCCAAATTTAAACCCTTATACTAACCTCTAGTTGAACCCTCACAACATATAGTAAATGAAAGGGTCAACTTATTGACTCACCTTCACAAAGCTAATTCATTGCCTCTCAAATTAACAGGCTAGTCATGTATTGGATAATTTAGATAACTCCCTAATTACTCTTATTATTCATAAAACACCACTTATAGAGATGAGTCCACTAATTAAACTTCAATTATAATTCGTATCCCATTCAACACCTAACATTGATCTATTTCCTAGTAACACCTTAGTTGTAGACATTTTTGACACACCTATAATCTAAATTAATCCATTGGCTAATCTTTATTCTAATTCCTTTGTGGATTCTTCCCAGTATGTGGTTGATAATTCTCAACCAACACATCTTAATAGACATCAAGTATTAGCCCATATATAATAAAACATTCCTCTAACTCACCATCAAATCCTTTATTCCAATGTACCTAACACTTTACAATAACTATTTACAAACTTTTCTGAGTCCCAACATCAAGATACTAATACCCCTCCACCTTAACAGGTAGTGACTAATCCCCCACCTCAACAGGTGGTAACCAATATTCCACCCCAACAAGTGGTGACCAATCCTCCACCCAATAAGTGGCAACTAATCTTCCACCTCAAGAAGTGGTAATTAGTCCTCAATAGACATTATCTAACCAACAATGTGTTCTTTCTAGTCAACCACATACTGCTTCTAAGAAACAATATGCCTCTTCAATCTAATAGCATATTTTACCTAATCAGAAGCAAGTTCCTTTCATAAAAAAAATTCCTATGAGTCAACAATAGGTTCCCTTTTATTCCCAACAAGCCATTCCTCCATTTAGGCCACATTACCCTCCAAATCAATGGCAAACTTAATAGTAAGTGCCTTACCAAAAAAACATGCCCTATCAACAATATAACCCCAATCAATAGGTGAACAATCTTAGTAGAATTAATCAACTACAAATTCCTCAATACCCCATACCACCATTATATCTAGGTCAAATTAATCCACTTATGAATAGACAATAACTTTTACCTAATCCCTTTTAATCTATTCCCACTTTTCAATACTTGTAAGAGGTAAAATATATATTTTATACCATCCAAATAGGAAATTAGGGTTCAATGTTCAATTTCTATGATATATGCTCTTATCTCTTTGATATGAGTTATTTATGGATCCCATTACCGTATCATTTTGAGATTACCAAATTCAATAAATACAAAGAGAGGGGTGATCCAAAAGAGCACTTGGAATACTTATTTATTACTTGTCAATAAGTTGTATACAATAACATGTACTTTCTTTGTTTGTTTCCCCATAATTTGGCTAGGCAAGCTTTGGACTGGTTTCTCCATCTACTTTTAAAAAAATTGATAACTTTGATGATTTATATAAAAAATAATCAAATAAATTTTCCTACAATGTAAAACATGAGGTGACTATGATTGACTTGTGTCATGACAAATAAAGAGGAGGAGAGAGTTTTGTTAGTTACTTGAAATAATGGTGTGCATTGTCTAGTTGATTCCCACACAATCTCCCTAATAAATAGTTAGCTACAGCCTTTACTTCCAATATGTAATTATAGATAGATTATAATATTTGAATTTATTATGTAAACATTTGAAGAGATTATTTCTAAAATACTATAAATTGAACAATCCCTCATTGATAAAGGGGTGATCAATGTTTATTCTCAAAAATAAATTCAGCATAAGGTATAAATTTTATCCCTAATGCAAGATCAAACAAGTACATATGAAAAAATTAAGTCATTCAATGGGAACATAAATGTTATAGGAAATGGGGTAACCAAATCTAGACATGTGTAAATATTGGAACCACCTCTTGCTCAAGAAACTTCACCTACTCAACCACTTTAATTTACAATGGCTACCTCCAATAAGAGGTTAGTACCAAAACAAAGTTTTCAGTGATCTTGGAAAACCTATTTAGGTCATTTTATAAAGGATTGTTGAATCTAAATTGATCATTTGTCTAGTTCCAAAACTATTTCCAGAATTCCAACCTAAACCTAACTAATACAAATAACTTGATTTTTGTAACTATCATCAGGTTATAGGTCATTCCATTCATAGACATGTATAACTTCACCACTTCATCCAAGATTTACTATAAAATGGTGAAATAGAGTTGTATTATGTTCTTGTAATGTATAATAAAAATTTGGGTATTTACTAACACCCTTTTCCATAGCAAAACTCTAATAGCCAACATCATAATCAACATCAAACTAGTAATCAAAACTAGAATAGGGCTCCCAACAATCAAAATTAATGAAAGAATCAATAATAGTAATAAACTAATCAAAATCAAGATCAAGAGACCCAATCTAACCAAGTCATATATAATAATTTCCCCTATGACTATGGTAATGTTGTAGGTCACATTATTAGTAGGCACATCACCACTATCAAAATCAATCCAAAGCTAATAGCCAATAATGCTCGACATCCACTATCATCCATTTTTGGACCCCTTCTCCCATATGCCAATTATCCTCATTTGGTTTCATTTAGAATTAATGATAGCCCACAACCAAGAGTTACAATCCTAAGCCCTTCTTATAATTATAGTAACCACTCACCATCTCAAAATTGTACAATCATAACTTGACATTTCAAGGTTACCATCCAAGGTCCCTCACTTTCTTCCCCTAAAAATCCCATTCAATGTTCTTTTCCTAAAAACCTAAACTAACTACTTCTACCAATGATAATTCATATGATATTATGGAATAATTAAAAAATACAATGATGCAAATGTCTATCTTATATATTCTATGTACATCAAATGTCCACAAAAAACATATTGACTGAGATTGTAATCCAATCCAAGGTCCTAAGTGACACTGCTCATGAAAAATTCCAAATGCTTGTGAATCATTTAACCCCACACCAACATCTTACATTTGACCAAAGTTATATTTCACCCTTTGGTACTCTTCACAATAACCCACTTTATATAGAAGCAGTCATTTGTAGATATAAGCTCAAGCACATCATCATAGACAATGGTTCAAGTTTGAATATTTTAACTTTAAATTTGGTCAAAAATTTGGGCTACACAATAATAGATATATAATTAGATGCTATTACAATTAAGGCCTATGATAATGAGGAGAGAGAATCATAGGGTACCATTTTATTACCTATTATTATTGGGCCTTTAACTCATGTTATTCTTTGTCATGTCTTAGATCTAGAGTTGTTATACAACTTACTCCTTGATTGAACTTGGATATATGAAGTACATTTAGTACCTTATACTTTTCATTAGTGCATCAAATTCCCTCTCTCAGTCTTGGAGGTCACCATACTTGGATATTTTCATCCATACTGGTATTTTAAGCATCTTGAAGTAGAATACAAAAGCTACAATTATCACCTTGGTCTATAACATGTCCCTAAAAAGGATAAAGAGGTAGTTTTTCAACCTTTTGAGTCAAAGTTTTTGGATCCAATTAACCTTGAATCTACTTCATCTAGACCACCTCCTCAAATATCCAACCATTTTGCCATTACAGATAAAGGCCATGGTGAACACTAAATTGGCAATGCTTTTCACATAGCCAAATTGCCTAGAACACCTAAATCACATGGATATTCCAAGATGAAGAGTGTTATAATGGAATGGGATAAGAAATATAACTCTCCCCAGAAAGGACCTATTGATTTTGTCAAAACTACTACATAAAAATAAGAAGAAATCAAAAGTGATGATGACTCATGGTTGTTTAATGATGACTTTGTTACTTGCTATAAAAGCAATAAATATCCTATTACCAATAGAATAATGGATAATCAATATTATGCAAGCAAAGGCCTAGGGGGAAAGAAACAAGGTCTTATTGATCTAGTATTTGTTAACAAACATAAAATAACTCAATGTATTGAATAAAAAATGCCTAGGGGTGACCCTCAAATTTTGAGAGTGATAACAATTTACCATCTAAAAATGATGATGTTGGTAGTGACGTAGAGTCCTATATAACATCTATGATGAGTTAGATTATACCAACCTTTTTAATACCAATACCATTTTCACCATTACCCATTTCACCTTTAATTACCTATTTTCCTCCACCACCCCCAATTAATTGACTATGACAAACAAGATGAATATATACCATTAGATGATTTCTAAAACGAGGATGCAATTTCTAAATTCATGGGCCTTAGAGATGGTTTTTTTATTGCTGATCATAAGCAAGGATTTACTATTACATTGAACCCTTCTACTTATTTTAGAGACTAGGTGAACTTCCTTGAGCAACAAGAAAAATAAAAAATATGAAAATGAAACATTGAGGCCCCAAATTGAAAACCTCTTTGAGGTGATTTTAGACCATAAAAATAGTAAAGAAAAAGATGATTCCCATGGTGAAAACTTATTTTAGGCACCATTATATGGGGAATTTCATCCTCTTTTAAATGAATTATAGGGTGCCTCCAGTCCTAGAACCTCATGCTAGTTATAAATTAGTTCAAAAGACTAGAAATTATTAAAATAATTCATTCAATATTTCTCACATGCCTTTGCTAAGTGACCTTTACAAGACTTTGGTGATTTACATTATTCATACTTGGGGGAGTTTGATAAACTAATTGAGCCATAATATGATGAAAAATATCAATGCACCTCATTTCCAACTATTCTAGATGATGATTCCACACTGCTCATGGAAGATGCCATAAAATTAAACATTAGATCCCTAGATGATCCCAAATGGATCAAGCTTAAAGCATTTCTCACTGAAAAGGAACATGATATTATTAATTTCCTCCTTCGATAGTTTATTTATATTTTTTATTGGTATTATTCAAATATGCCTAGTTTGGTTCATTCTTTAGTTGTGCATTACCTTGTTGTGCACCCAAAAACTAAGCCAATCAAACAAAAACTTAAAAATATTCATCCTCACATTGTCATACTAGTCAAAAATGAATTAGAAAAATTATTGGAGGCATGATGTATTAATCCCATAGGCTATTCAAAATGGATATCAAACATCATTCTAGTAAAAAAAACACAAGGAATATACATATGCGCATATTTTAGAGATATAAATAAACCATGCCCAAAAGATTTTTTCCTTTTCCAAACATTGATATGATTATAGATCCCATAATAGGTTACAAAATTTTATCTCTCATGGATGGGTTCTTAGGATATAATAAGATAAAAATAGAACCTAAAGACTAGCACAAAACAATGTTCACTAATCCATGGGGAGAATTATATTATCAAGTGATGCCTTTTGGACTAAAAAACATCAGTGATACCAACGTGTAATTATTAGCATCTTCCATGACATGATGCATAATATTGTATAAGACTATGTGGATGACACTCTAAGCAAATCCAAGACCAGGGAAGGCCTTTCAAAAGTTCTATGAATAATATTTTAAAGGATTTACGAATACAAGGTGAAACTTAATCCTAATAAGTGCATATTTGGCATCACTTCTGACAAATTATTAGGCTTAATTATCTCTTATAAGGGCATCAAAGTTGATTCAGCTAAAGTTAAGTTGATTATAAAAATGCCTCTTCACTTTAATATGAAGTAGCTTCAGTTTGTATGGAAAAATTCAATATATTTGTCACTTCATTTCAAAATTTTAAGATATATGTTATCCTTTCACTAACCTTTTAAATAAGGGCACCACTTTGTCATAGAACACCAATTGTAAACAAGAATTTGAGAGTTTAAAATAATATTTGGAAAATCCACCTATCTTATCTCCATAAACACTTGGGAAGAAACTACTCCTCTACATTTAAAAATATAACATGCCTTTGGGTACTCCTTTTCCAATATGATGATCAAAGAAAAGAATGATCAATGTATTGTTTAATCCGAACATTGGTTGTTTATGAACACAACTATACACCAATTAAAATAGCCTACTTATAAATGGTATTCATATATCAAAATTTATGACAACACATGCTCATAAACAAAACCATTATTGTTTCCAAAGTGGACCCACTAAAATATCTACTTTCCAAGGTAGATTTGACTAATTACATAGCTAAATTTGTCGTGCTCTTAAATGATTTTTATATTGAATATGTACATAAAAAATCAATTAAGGGGAAATTACTTGTAGATTAACTTGTTGAAGTATCCTTATTAGATATGAATCCTCTCACGTTTGTTTTACCCAATTAGTCTATCTTGAATATGAAATAAAGCTCTACTAAATCACATCAGTATACACTCTACTTTGATAGTTCCTACACATCTCATGGATCTAGAGCTAGAATTATATTCATAAAACTACAAAGGGATCTTATTCCCAATGCCTTCCACATTGGTTTCATTTGTACCAATAATATAACAAAGTATAAATCACTCATTACAAGGCTCCACCTAGAAATACAATAGAATATTAAGAAATTATATGTTCATGGGGATTCCTATTTGATTATTAACTAGGTGATAGATAAATATCATACCAAAGATGACAAGTTTATACCTTACAAAAACATGGTGGATGGTCTCAAGAATAAATTTAAACATATCCACTTTGAGCAGATAAATAAGAGCCAATAACAGGACTATGAATTTAATGGCAATAATTGGCTCATTGATAGAAATCCCAAATCATGTTCTAGATTACTAGTTCCTTATTGAACATATTTTGAAACCAACTTATGAATATTCAACATATAAAATGGTATGCGATATTATTGGTCCTAGTTCACCTTGGTACCATGACTTATATGACTACCTCTATGACCACATTCTTCCTAAAAACCTTTATTTAAACAAATAAAAATATTTTATTCATAATGCGTCTCATTATACCTTAATTGGTGTTATAATCTATTATAGAGGATATGATGGAACTTGACTTCATTGGTTAACTTTGGAAAAGTATAGCTTATTGCTTAAAGAAGTACAAGAAAGGATTTATAGGGCTACTACTAGTGGAATTTTCCTTGCCAAGAAACTCCTATGTACAAGGTATTATTCTCCCACTATGAAATAAAATGTGTGTGCCTATGTTAATAAGTGTGTGCCTTTTCATAAACACACCAATCTCATTTATGCTCCAAGCCAATCCTTCAACCAATCACTACTTCTTGGTTTTTTTCCACATGGGGACTCGATATATAGTTAAATCCAATCTTATTTCTTCAAATGGCCATAAACATATCTATATTACCATTGAATATTTTATGAGGTAGGTTGAATACATTCCCCTCACATAATTTGTAAGCAAATTTCTAAATTCATTCTGAATCACCTTATCTATCTCTATAGAATTCATTCTGACATCATTTTTGGTAATAGAGGATTCTTTAAAATTTATGACATCAAATCCCTCTATGTAAATTACCATTAATTATGTATCACTATGGCATTCCTTCTGACATCATTTTTTTTTTAATAATGGAGATCCTTAAAAATAATGTTAATATTACTAGCCATGATTGACATTTAAAATTATTTCTCACCCTTTGGGCTTTTCATACCAATACCCCAACCCTAACATGAGCCACATAATATTCCCTAGTTTATGGTACTGAAGCTATTCTCTCTATCAATATCAAGTTGCCTTCCTTGTGCATTTCATTTTAGGATATCATTGATGATGAGGAGTATTTAGTAGCATAATTATAAGAATTAGAACTACTTGATGAAAAATGGACAGTTACCTTGAATAATCTTCAAGCATATCAGAATAGGTTGTGTTGTAACTATAATCAATGCATAAAACTAGAGAGTTTGCACTTGGTGATCTTTTGCTAAAAGATAATTATAAAAAACACTAATCCATTACATGAAAATAAGAGAAAATTTGAACCTGATTAGGTAGGAACATTCATTATTATAGATAATTATGAATCTAGAGCATATAGATTGGCTACACTAGAAGGCAAGGGCTGGATGATCCCATGAATATTATGCATCTCAAGCACTAATATGCTTGAATTTATAGAACATTGTCTATGAGGACCCCTAATTAGGGGCAAGTTTTATCATCATCCCTTAAATCCATTTGTATCATTGTGTCAGTCCCTCCCATTCCCTTATCGTCTTACCATCCTGATCTTGATTCAGGTACAATAGACATATTCAAATGCCTGATTCAAAGAAAGATTCAATTAAAAAAATAAGATTTGGTCATCATCAACACATCCTTGAAGGTAGTATCTCATATCACTTCTCCATTATTTTTTTGCATGATGGTCCCTAAAAGTGCATCTTTTAAACTTTTGCTAAATCATGTACCATTAATACCACTTTACCATTTTGTTACCTCAACCTATTATTGATTATTAGTATCTCGGATTTTAGGTTAAACTCTAATGACCTGAGGTCCATTTAGATTATGTAGGTAGCACTCAATTTTTGAGGTTAGCTTAATCACCCTATTCTATGCTGTCACTATTTTAAGAGTTACCACTTCTACACTCTTGCAATTTTTTTGAGCACTTTCATCCATGCTCTCATCATTTTGTGAGTCACTCATTTGAACCCCTACCCACGGTTGATTTTTTATTTGCGAGATGGTTATCTTGTATATTTTTATATACTCCCTTGTGAATTATCCTTTCTAAAATATTTTTGTATCTTATCCAAAAATCCTAAATAAAATCCATAAAACTTAAAAACACTTTAAAACCGTAAAATGAAATCCCAAAAATCATAATATTCATAAAAATTGGATTAAAACCTCCATGAGAGATATAAAAATTTAAAATATTTTATATAACTTACCATAATCATTTCCATTCCATTGTACCTTTTCTCCATTATCCCCCCATTTCTAGGAGAACTACATTTGGCATGAAATTCATTGGACTATGTAGGTAGCACTTGGATGCATGGGACATCTCAGGATAGCTTCACCACTCTTAGTGTCATCCATATTTCCCTAATCTATTTAATCACTCTCATTATTTTGTGAGTTAAATAGTCTCACCATTTTACAAGTTAAACACTCTCACCATTTTAAGAGTGCATTCCATTTTATTTTATCTATTATTCCTTATCTCTTAACATTCCCATTCTTCTTATCTCATTTCTTGGGAGAAATACATTTGGCTTGAAGTCCATTGGAATATGTATGTATTTATTTAATGTATGTGGCATCTTAGGACAACTTGACCACTTACTACCTTTTTTTATTCCCCCATCCCAATGTTGTCAAAAAGTCTACATCTGATATGTATCTTGCCCTTTGTGCATTACATAAGAGTAATGCATTATTATCACACAAAAACACACACACATACCAATGAATATTTAGATGCTTTGTTTTGCTTTTTTTTTCAAAATTGTGTGTGAATCTTTTTGTGTTTGCTAGTTTATTACTTTTTTATTGTTTTTTTGCTCAATACTAGCTTTTAACTAGAGCTACAACTGGTTCTTGAACATAAACTAGGGGCCCAATCCCCAAGAGAACTATTGAACCATTATAAATGGCTAACACTTGATCACATTTGAAACCATTGAGTAAACAACCACATCCAACCTATAAAATCCCTCTAAGATTTGAGCCTGGGTGGGGCTAGGCATAACCAAACCACTTTACCAATCCTTCTACATCTCATTGGCTACTTTTTTATTTTTGTTAGTGTTTTTATTTTACATTTCTTGATTTCCTTAGGTTTAGTTCATTATAATCTAAACTTAAGTTTGGTTCTGTGATATCATGTTCTTGATTTGTAGATATTTCTACCTAACTTAATCTTGGTTTTTTACATTATCATTTACACATAGGCCTTGATTCTTAATATCTTGATCTTAAGTTATTTACATTTTCATTTTACCCAACTTCCTACACTTATGGAATCTAATGTTATCATTATTTATTAATAATTTTGATACAAAATGTCAAATGCAAAATCAAAAATTAGGTATTGGCAATATAACAAGTAATGTCACAGTAATAAATCTCCTTGTCTACCAACCTAAAACACAATCACCAAATCAAAATGACTATATTATATGCTACTCATGATACTTCGACAAATGAAAATACTAAAAAATTCATAAGCCTCTTAACATCATTCTTCAACCATAATTTATTCTTTCTATCATTTACTTCTTTTCGTTGGTGCATTCTTTTGAGCTTCGACTTTTTATGTATTTTTCATACTTTAAAAAAAATTGTACCATCTGTACTTGAGTTTGTGCATGATCATCTTTAATCTATGTAACAAGGTACAACCTTGAGATATAATTTGGAATCAATCAATTTTATCAAAACAAAATCCACCTTATTGGGGTAAACCACTTAGGCCAATCAACAATCACATCCTCCCTACTGGAGTACATCAATATAGTCAATGATAAAATCCTCCTTATTGGGGAAAACCATTAGTTAACCACTTCACCCTCTTTGAGGCAATACCATCATTCATACTTTCTTCTAATTTTAAGCCCATAAAGTTTTCCATGTTTGGAGCATGTCAAAGTGTGCCACTTATTTTGGCATGCATCCTTACCACTTCCACCTAATTGGGGGAAATTCAATTCTATTATTCTCAAAAATTAGAATGAAAGTGTGCAAGCATTATCTTATTTTGGTTAATTTCACTCTTTTTATTTCTTCTTCCTCTCTTTTTTGAGACCCCATCCATTGCATGCCCTCCTGAGGGGGAATCGTGAGTCACTAATTATTTCTTCATCTAATTTTTCAACTTATAATTAACAAATTTTTCATTATTTGAAAATTCATTACTTCATCTATGTCTTGAAATGCCTTCTCAAATAGGTAAAAAATGTAGAAACTTCATTTTCACCACTTTCATGTTGAAATTGCAATTAGATTAAATTTCTACAATAACACAAATCTAGAAAAATATCATAGTTTTATCTAATTTACCTACGTAATTAGCTATTTAATACACAATCACAATGGGACATCCCTAATTAGGGAAATGTATCATATCATAACATTAATTTTATCAATGTAACCTGAATCAAGTCGACCTTTCGTAAGTGTTACTATAGGGCAATTAAATGAATATTTGATTAGAAAAAAATATTTTAAAAGACTGCTATTCTTATAATTATTGATTTTATCCACTTAATCAATCTTAATCTTCCTATAATAGGAAATTTCATATCTTTTTGTAATTATCCTATTTTCCTAAATCATAATTGCTTTATTGCCTCACTTTAGTGACATCATACAAGAAAGTCAATAGAATGGAGTGGAGTTTGTGTAAGGTGGTATATGACATTCCACTTATACACTCTCTTATACTTATTAAAATATATTCTTACACACTCATCTATTACATGGTCTATGGCACACTCCAAAAAAGGCATCATTGTACTTTTATTCTCAAATTTCTTCCACACTCTAAAAAGGTCTTACATAAAGTTTCTTACACATTCCATGTGTGCAATCATGAGCTTGAAGAATCCTCCACCATTTATCTTTATATTGTATTAATGGTCCACATTCAAACTAAAATTGTATAAATGTAATGGCCTTAGGCCATTATAGACAAGCTCTCTTGAACTAAACTTACTATAAATCATACTAGAGCTTCACATTTATTCAACATTATCATGTCAATTTCTAATCCAAACTAAGTGTAGACAAGGGAAAATGATGCCCACACATGGATTAAACATTTCCAAATATATCTATATTACAATTCAAGTACATACCTCTTCAGACCAAAAAGAAAAGGATTCTTTAAGGAAGGTATAATGTGTCTTGTTTACTTTCTACTTGATTTTTCATTTGTTTGATCTTGCTCAATCATAGTGGATAGGCTTAAGGTGTTATGTTCTTCAATTTTTTTTATTCACTAACGATTGACTAACCCTCTTTATATTATTATTCTATAGTTATATTACAACACTTGATACCTTTTTAGATTTAGATTAATCTACATGTAGCACTTTTCACCCATAAAAAGTTATCTTCAACATATATGATCCAAGTATGCACTATGGTCCTCCCATTGATGGGATCATATGCTAGTTTAATTTATTTTTTAAATAAACAAAACTAAAATGTCAAATATTTTAAAAATTAAAGAAAATATAGGGAAAAAATTAAAAATTTAAAAAAATAAATATAAAAATCAAGACCTGAGCATGACATAATATTCTAGTTTACTTCCCTAGACAAAATTTGCCCCAGTGATGGCCCAAAGTCTATCTCCAAATTATGAAATATCTCTCTCTAAGGCAATTTCACCTTAATATTCTCTCATCATTTCTTATTGTTGAACCATTTTTTTGGACATAAAATTAGCCTCTTTTCTACCTTTTGAAGTCCTTTGAAAGTACCGCCCTAGCCTACCAAATCAGCCATCATAATGACATCATTCACCAAGGCCTAATTTTTATCTTGGTGAAAAAATGGGAAGCTTTGAGAGGCAAGTAGATACAAGTAATCCCAATGGATAAGGAAGTCATGTTTTAATAGAATTATGATTACCTATAGGAGGGAATGAACATCTCTAAAAATAAGCACCCTGTTTCCCCATCTACTAGCACCCACCTCCTTAAGGCTCCCCTAGAATCAAATTTGTAAAACATAAGGATGAAATCCCTTATGATTTTAGGGATAAAATGACCCAAATATATTTTATCTCCTAGGATGATAAGGATGTTAATAAAGATAAGGAAATTTGTGACTTGGAAGAACCTGGCTAGGAATGCAGAAGGAAGTTATGTGCCTTTGATGAGAAGCTAAATGAAATGGGTAGGGCCATGGCAAGAATCATAAAATAATGGAATGACATGAAAGTATAAAGTGAAAAACTCAAGATGAATTTTTTCACTGAAGCTAAGGAATATACTTCATCAAAGTATAAATCTACATGTGAAGAAACTATTCCAAAAGAGGCTGAAGACACTCAAAATATATCCAAAGACACGATAGAAGCTAAATTTCTAAAAAGGAAAGTCACAAATTAATTGAAAGTATAGATTTTAGTAGATAACATATTATTTTCAATCACACATTCATTTCATGAGGTATATAAGTGTGATATAGGACATGCATTTCTACATGGATTCTTAGATGTTGGATTCCCTTATACGTACTAGTAATGCCTAAGGGCATCTAATTCTACAGGCTACATTATAGTAAGTTATATCTTTATATGACCTTTGTCCCATGTCGAGATACATATCTTATAAGTGTCTTGTTATTTTATCATATCTTACATTGTGTTAAATTAATATACTAATTATAACATGGCATTGATACATATGAATGGAATAGACTAATTTTCACTTGTTCTATGATCCTTTGATGTTGTTTACTTTCTTACATTATAGGCTAGACATTGATTTCTCATTGTATGTGTCTCTTAGCCTTTATGTAAAAAAATATTTAAACATCTCAATGATTTTTTTTCTTGGTATGTGCAATATTTTAACATTCCCGTTACTTATGTCCCTTGAATCTATGTTTTGTGTGACATTTGAACATGTCTATTTGTTGTGGCCCTTGCTCTATGTTTTGTGTGACATTTGAACACGTCCCTTATTTGTAATATTATTAATGTCCTTTACATGCATCCATCAACCTTGGTTATGGATACATTTTATTTTCTATTGTATGTATCCCTTGGCCTTATTGTGTGACATTGTGTGACATTATGTGTTGTGCTTGTTCTACTTGTTCAGTTTGATTAGTGGTGTCATGATGCATATCATAAATTCTTATTACATATTATAATTCATAGATTGTTACCTCACTTCATGCTTCATTTTTAAATATATCTATACTAACACTTGTATTCCTCACATTCAATATGTTTCATACATGATTCAATAATAATTATATTATTATTATTGCATATTCTCTACATGTTAACATTATACTACATGATTATATATTTATCACATAATACAATTAACTCTTCTTTTGATATGAGTGACTTTCAAGCTACATCTCTCATCTCAAAAGGAGGGGAATCAAAGTGGGATTTTATTAAATATCCAAGCCTCCATGAGTAGAAAAAATTGAGATTTTGGATAAAGTACATGTTTCAAAGATACAAATTATAGGTTTTAAAGTTACAAAATATAGGTTTCAAATAATAAATTCCATAATAGAGTACAAGTTTTTAAAGATTCAAATTAATTAATAAATTAAAACACATTATAGATATTGGCATATTGGGTATATGACATCCATATTCACTCACTTCTCAAAGACTCAAAGTATAAAATTATACACACTTGAATGCATATGCATGGGCATATGCAAAATAGTTACAATATCAAAGGTACATGTTACAAATACAATCACAATTGACCATATAGGTGTATATAATTCTATATCATTTATCACAAATTTAGGGGGAATGATACTTTTTCATTCTCACATGCACATTTTCAAAGTTCAAAGGCATGGTGATCTCCTGTATGCACATTTTCAAAGTTCAATGTTACAATTTCAAAGTTCAAAATTCATGATGATTGTACATGCATATTTTCAAAGATTAAAGTTACAATTTCAAAATTAAATTTTTTTTTAAAAAATTAAAATATATGAGTAATGAAATCATGATGGGATCATAAATATTATTCATTCTATTTCAACTATGCAAAAATATAATCTATATTCATCTGTAGTAGTGTGATTCAAATCTATTTTAGGTATTGTACATTGAGTTTTAGAGGTGTCCAATAACCTTGGAATCACTTCAAGTGAACCCATTGTGTGGTTTCATCTTTTATTGTGGGTGATGTATGTTCAATTCTAGTGACACTCAAAAATCATGGCATCACTTCTAGCAAACCCACCATGGTTCCACCTTTTTAGATTAGTACATTGAGTTCTACTCCCCATTATGAGAGTTATAATAATGAATTATTCCAACTCAAGGGATTTATTAGTTATTTAAAATTGGGACTTGATCACTCTCAATTATACACTTATTTAAATTTTTAAGTGTTTCAATAATGGAGCATAGTTCTCCACCATCAATTATAGGTTACATGGAATTTTGTTTTTACCTACATATAGGTGTACTTTTTCCTTGCCCTCATTTCAATTTTTCATTTTTTCCAAGTTAATTTTTTTCAAAATTCAAATGTGGGAAAATTTATTACTTCATGAGCTATTGCAGGGTTTATAAATTTTAGTGCCCCACATAATTGATGTATCCTCTCAAAGACAAAGTGTGTTCTACACACTTAGATTCAATTCTTTCTCATTTCTTTAGTAATTTCATTACTATAATTGAGGGGGTACATAGACACATAAACATGGTCATAATTTCTTGACAAGGATAATTATTAACACATATTATACCACATTACCTATTCCCAATTACATTATTCTTATTCACCATTCTCTAAGCCTTTTATCCATATGTAGACTTTACCCTTTTTTATTACTACTAGATACAACTTTCAAGGTCAAATTCTTAAGCTAATTAAAATCACCCTCAAACTATATATAATTCAATAAAAGTTTCCCTAATATTTTAGGACAATTTCACCTTGGGTAGATGAAAGCGTAATTGTGATCTTGTCCATTTAGCTCAGTCTCATCTCGTACCAAATAAAAACTAGTTTTTGAAATACAAATCATTCTTTTAGGTCTTCCCACTTCATAAGGTTGGCTAAAGGAAATTATAAAAAGGTTAACCTATAAATACATATCAAAGGTCATTAATTACACACACTTGGAATTCAATAGTTTTAAACTTACATATTATTGCACATTGATAAAATTTACCCTATCCTTTCCAAATTAAAGATCACTCACAAAGAACATCTATAAGCCAAGTCAATAACATTCCAAACCAAGTCAAGATCTATCATTTTCAAGTATAAAATTCATTCTTATAGATACATATATATAGTCAAGGAGCATGATTTCACATTCACTATATGTGGGAGAGCTATATGGGCTTGATTTCCTTGCTAAGTATTGGATATGTAGGTAATGGTCAATCATCAAGGGGATGATTGAGGTTAGGTCAGCCCATTACACTCCCCTCTTTTTTACAAGTTTTTAGTCTATAAAATTACCCTTATGGTTTCAAAAATAAATTTCTAAATTATTATATCTCATATTTCTCAGTAGACACATGCTCAAAAGGCTAGTGATCAATTTTTCATCATTGTCAATTGGGACAAGTTTGCAATCAATAGATTGAAGCATCTTGTGATATTGTCCTCTTGCAATGGTCTTGTCCAAAAAAAAATATTTTTGATATGTCATTATCATAATTATTCTTATCTATATATTTTCATGTTAATAATTTATCATAGTCAACTTGGACAAGTCAACAATCAACTAACATAATGGCTTACAATGTCGTCTACTTACAATGAGCCTAACTAGGAGTAGTTCTAGATATTGTTCCCCATCCTAAACATGCAGAGACACCTATTTTATTAATTTTCACTATCATATCTATAAAAATATCTAATATAGATCCCAATTTGATCTAAGTTGTTTCATTACTAGTTATTTCTAGAAATAACAATTTTATATATTTAGCAAATTGTCAAAATTAGAATTCTCTATTATTGTGCATCTTTAGCATTCTTATATACTCTAGTTTTAAACCTATTAGCATCAATAAAATTCATTTATTTATCAAAATTAGGGTAAAAATAAGGTTAATAATATAGTGTGATGTTATTTTTAAATAGTTAATAAAATAATATAGTCATCTAAAATGTCGTTTCAGTGCAATTAGTGTCATTTGAGACCACCTTATCCAAGCTTATCTCTAGACCTTTCTTAATCATTTTATAGATTTTGTGTGAGTCTAACCTATTAACAAATACACCAAAAGTATAACTAATCCATCCCTTAGGCACCCAAGCCCCTTGTTCACCATCTTCTACCACTTAGACATTAGCATGACCTTTTGGACACTAACACACTGTGCTAATGACCTAAGGACCACACTACTATCCTTTTTCTCCTTACTCTCCCAACATATATATTTTCATTCCCAAATCACTTTTAGGGTTTGCCTAGTCCTATTTTACTTCTAGAAAAGCACCAAAGTGTTATATGTACACCACTTTCATTCACTTATCCACTAGAGGGAAATCAGATGCAAATACTCATAAATAAACTTACAAATAGTTATACAAATCAAGATCATTGATTTCTACTATTCCCTACTTCTACATACACCCATCTATAGTAGACTAGATCTCAAATTACTCAAATTTATAATTTCAAGTCACATTCAAAGCACTCAAATTGACACTCATATTATCATTCACTTACACTTATACCAGCACTTAGATTTGGGAGAACTATGTTTGGTTTGATCTTTTTTCAAGGTATTGGTATGTAGGCAACACTCAACATATGGGGTATTGAGGTCACATCTAGAGTACACTAATAATGCCACTCTTTTCTACTTGTGCTCATTAAATAACCTAACAAACATGGAGGTCTAGGGTTCACATGAAAATTAGTCAAAAATAAGGAAAAGACATTAAACTAGTATTTATCCACTTAAGCACAGGCATCTCAGAACTAGGCAAATATCCAGACAAAATATCACTATACCTACTTTTAAAAGGACATTATCACACCTTAGAAGACACTAGCATAGTACATTACTATCTATAGGCTATGTTACTATCCAAGAGGGTTTTTTACTCCTATTTCTAGTTTATGACACTCAACACATTCTTTGTAACAGTTTCTATCTTGTAATTCATCTGTATCAATCAGTTCCCAACTAAGTACATCTCTTGTAGTTAATTTGATATTTATAAAATAATCATAAAAGTAAATTATTAAACAAATTAGAGGCTCTAATTATTTCATATTTATTCCTTAATTTATTAATCCAAAAATTTATCAAACTAGGGTTTTACATTCCATAATTCCATTAAAATTTATATCATTTAGTGAACCCAACTTACTTCAAACATATTGATTAAAAATACTAGTGTCCATTAGGGCTTCCTTTCTTATTTTTAAAATTTGCTCAGTTTTAGTTTTTAGCCTTTCATCATGATTATTATGATGGAAGCAATTTTTTACTTTTTGTTACAAAGTTTGGTGGTTTGACTTGCATGTTTAATGTCTTCCATTTGTATAATGATGCACATGTATTTCACTCCTCTCATGGATCACATTATAATTTAGCTTACTTCACACATTAATCCACCTCTTTATTATCTCTCCTTTTATGGAGAGAATTATTACATGGAGAATTTTGAGTTACCTTTGGTTACTAATCGATGATAGAGAGATTAAAATGCTCTTTGTGTTCCTCCTCCACCTATACCAATTGACTAATTTCATTCCCATCCCACCTTTACTATTCACCCTTAGTAAATAATAGATCCTATAGTTTGATCTATTACTAGATATAATTAGATGCCTCCTTAGTTGATATAGTAATAACATAATCCCACCATCCCTCCTCATCCCCAAAATAATGTAATGGGACCTAGGGATCATTATAGAGCATATGATATTGTGGATTAGTTGAGAAATACACCAGCTAAGATTTATATATTGGAATTACTTCAAAAGGCAACCATCTTTAAAGATATTCTTTTTCAAACACTCAATCACACATCTTTACCTTAGGATATAGAACCAAATTATTTTGCATCTATCATGAACACTATAAAAGACATTGATGATGTTATATCTTTTGACAATCAAGATTTGTCCTCATAGATAATTATCAATCAAAATCTACAACTTTTCATTCAGGCACAAATCAAAACCACCATTATTAAATTAGTTATAATTGACAGTGGTGCATGTCTTAACATATGCAACCTCATATTTATACAGACTATGGGAGTTGATATAGCATCCATTAAAAATACATATAATAACATTTGAGTTTTTTATGACATTCCCCAATAGGCATTGTGTTCTATTACATTGGATATCATGCTTGGGCCAAAAACCCTATCCACATAAATTTAGGTGATGCTTAATCATTTGCATTACATTTTATTACTTGGTAGACCTTAGATACATGTCATGGAGGTTGTACACTCTACCTTGCACATGTGTCAAGTTTTTACATGAGGGATATTTATACACTTGTCCAGTTGACAACCAAACATTTAGATATTACAAAGTCACTAAGCCTACTACCCCAAGTATACCTTCATATGGGACACCTCATGTTATCATAGAGTTCCCACCTCATATCATTTATATAGAACAAATGCATACATATGAGATCAGGTAATATAACACCATTATTCTCTCACTAGTTCCAGATCCTCCTACAACATAGTTATTCCATCCCATGATGGTTGATGAGATTCACATATCATAATTACTATCACTTGTTAATTCAAAGGAAGTATACATCAAAAAATCAGATACAGATTCTAAGACCCCCATATAGGATAATGTAAAACCCATAAATATTGATGATTATTTATGTGGATTGAGATTTATATTAGTATACCATGGAGAGTACAAAGATGATTCTAGGGCACCCTTACCTTTAACTACACAACCATCACCACTATTTTGTATCCCCATAGATATAGGATTAGACACTCACTCATAGTTAGAGGTAGATTATTCTATACCCTTAGTACATATGGTTACATTTATGGATATTGATTTAATTGTCTAGATTTAGATAGGTAGTATACAAGACAAACCACACTAAATTTTATAGATATTAATTGATAGAGGATTTATTGCACTATTCATAGTTTGGCATAGATCAGTTAGCAGATTATGATAGAAAGATGATAAACCCTTTTGTCATTTTCATAATATTACCAGACATGATACATATGTATGCTCAACATTACAACATAAATTGAATAAGTTCAAATCTCAGGGCACTATCCAGATTACATAGCCTCTACCTCCACTAATACAAACACCAAGATGGACTCTTCACTTGTATAAGAACATTCTTATAGCACATAAAACATCAAGAGACTGATCTACATCATGTTATACATTGTCAAGACTCTTTAGGATATCACACTACCAATTACATGTTCCCCAAAGGTGGTTAACACACTAATATTCATCATGAGCATAGGAACTTATACATAGGTTACACTTGGAAACACATGGTTATAAGAAATGGATGCCACAATTCATTGAATAGATAGAGGCTTGACTTTTAGTTTTGAATGACACATAGTTTGTATTTTTCATGATGGCACAAATGAGAATCATAGATTTCATATAGATACCCCTAGTCCAATGTGGTTTACTGATGTAGGGGAATCATTATTAGTCCTACTTTTGGGTTGATATAGTTTTTAAGGGTATTTTAGTGTCTGATTACACTTTTTATAAGTCCAAGGTGGTCATAGAATTTGAATTTTTGCTCATATGGGTTTTTTTTGCCAAATCCAAAATTTAAATATTTGAATGATATAACTTGCTTTATAAAGTATTTTGGATCTTGGGAAAAATATTAAAAGTTGTCAATTATTTATTTATGGTCCTATATAGGTCCAAAACATGTGTATAATGGTATTTCAATGTATACATATTGGAGAAGATTATGGAAACAAGATTGATTCATGCCACAACTGCCCTCCATGAATGGAGTGGCCAATAATTATAATTGGTTTTGAATTTATAAGCATTATTGAAGATGAAAATTTAGGTAGAGAAGAGGAATGTGAGGATAAGGTGAGAAGGAGATAGTAATGGTATGAGGAGATAGAGGAAAGATATAAGACAATCTAAGAACAAATATAACTTGTAGGACCTCTACCTTCCTCAAAATTTTGTAAATAATTTGTAATAAATTTGAAAGAATGTTGAAAGTAATTTGAATACTTGTGATATTTTTAGACTAATATTTTGTATATTATTGTTATCCTTGAGATATAATAGAAAAATAATTCTAAAATGCTATACATTACTTTGAAATCTCATAGAGTTAAGGTAATTTGCATCATGAAGTCTGAGAATGGTTATTCATAAGCATCTAACATTGAAGGAATGATAGGACTTATAAAAATTTTAAAAAATTATGCTATCAGATAGCTTTTGGGATGGATTATATATTGAAGGGATAATAAACCTAAATAAAATCAATAAAAATTTATTTGGTTTGAAAATCTATTGTTTATTCCCTATGTTCTTGTACTCAAGTCAAAAGCCTGTGTGCATCAATAGTGAGAAAGATTGTGTGGAAGGTTGATTGAGACATATTTATGATTGAAAAGTAATTTATTCAATGTTATTAAAGTTCATTATGTAGTTTATAACCATTTTTTACATATATTTCTTAATGTATTGTACTCAAACACTATGTAAGATTACGTATTCACACAGTTAAAATGAAAACTTATGCAAATCAAGACACAAAGGTGTCAATAGAAGGACCAATGAGTCTATAACGTATACAGGGATTATAAATAAATTATTCCATCATTATATAATTTTAAAACCTTTTGAAAAGTTTGAAACACTAAAATATCCTATCTTGGGTTGTTACAGTGAGACAAAACCCTGCATTAGGGTTTGAAAACAAAAAAGGACTTTCTAGGCATTTTAAGAAGTCAAATCTTCTAGTTTTTTATGATTAGTTAGATTTTTAGTTGTTTGAAAATATTTTGTAGTTTTTATCCTATTATGGTACCATTGTGTATGGATATAGATGATTGGGTGTGTAATAAGGGTTAAGAGACCTAATTAGGTCTAGATCGGCTTTGAAAAGGGTATCACCAAGTGGAATTGAACCAAGAAAATTTTTGGATAGAAAGTAGAGGATAGAGGGTACTTTAAAATTATATTATTTTTTCAAGTCCAATCTATACTTGTCTATAAAACTGAAAAAGGATAAGAAAAAGGCTACAAAGATTCTTGGACAAAGAAAGAATTAAAGAATGGTGATAGAGTTGTATTAAGATGATGTGTGGATTGGATAGGATTCCAATGAGGATTTATTTGAGTAGGTAAATGATCAATAGAACCTTCATAGAATCAAGGAAACTTAAATCCTATATTGAGCCAAGTTGTAAATGTGCTTTAGTTAATGAAAGAATAAGTTTGAAGCAAGAATAAGGAGTTAGTAGAGAGTTGAGCTTTTGAGATTGTTTAGATTAGTAATAGGTAAGAAAAGAGGTGTAGATGACTGAGTGAAGTAGTGAACAATAAATAATAGTGCATGATGAGGTTGAATAGTGGGTGTGCAATAAAGATAATGGTATAATATGATGGAGATTATTTAATGACTAAGAGTGAAAGGTTTTCAAGAAGGAGATAAGATTGAATGGTTCAAGAGTGGGCTTAAGAGAAAAGTACACAAAGAGGACAAGTGATAAAGTTCAAATAATAGAGGTTAAGGAAGACATCAAGAAGGATAAGATAAGAAAATTAGATATGGGTTGGAAAAGGTAAGGAATATCATTTCATTTTTGTATCCATACCAAGGTCAGTCATTAGATACCTTTGCATCATTTTGGTATCAGAGCTTGTAAGTTATATGGAGAAGTTTTGATTTGAGTGATGTAAGTAATAATTGATATTGCATGATATTTGTGCTAATTAAGTGTTATAGGTTACTTTATGAGGTTTTTATAATTACTAATAAGGTCATAGGGATATGATAGAGAAGCATAAATATTTATGAAAAATAAGATTGTGTGGCTGAATCCCTTAAGCCATAGAGGCTTGGAAGGAGAGAGAGCCAGTGAAAGATCAAATAAGGAAGCTCAAGAAGAGTTGAAGATAGAAGGATATAGACTCTATGTGAGAGTCAAGTAAGGAGACCCAAGTGAGGTCAAGGAGGCAAGTAGATAAGCTTGTTAAGAAGATAGGTCTAACTAAGACCTAGAGAGAAAGTGAAGGATAGATAAAAGTGAAGAGAGAAATATAAGGATGAATGACTTTAAGAATCAAGATTTCCATAAGAAAATTGAGAAAGAGAAAGTTGATAAAAGAGAGATTACTGAGTTAAATGTAGTAATGATAGGTTTAGAGCAAGCCTTAGAGGAGCTTAGACAAATTTTTTAGTTAGCACCAAAAACCCAACTAAATGGCCTCTCAAAGAGATGATAATCAAGAAAAAAATACAAGAAGTGTGCAAAGTGATAAGATTGTTGAGAGTGTTAACCAAGCAGCCTAGGATAAAAGAGATAGGGGAAAACAATCCTCAAGAATTTTGATTTCATGATGTTTTAGCATGTGTGTATGTAGGTATAAAATTTGATGAAGGAGATGAGTTATTTGGGCCAATGCATAGGCTCAAGGAATAAGAAGAAGAAGCATTTGATCAAGTGGTGTATAAGAAGAACTAATAGGAAGGAAAGGCTCAACATAGAGTCTTGATGTTATAAGAGGAAAAATCAGGTCATTCATCTATGAGGCAAGATTTCATGAAGCATGAATTGATCCTCACTCAAGAGAATGCAAAAGAAGTCAAAGAAGCAATGAAATAATAGAAAAAGCAAAGGTATGAGGATTTTGAATCATATTCTAGTGTGTATGAAGTAATGAAGAGGTAAGATAACTTTGATCCTCATCATATGTATAAAAGATGGTGAAGGAAGTGACAAAATAGAACATAGACCTATGGCATGAAGCAATGGTGGATAAGGCAAAATAAATTATAAAGGAAAAAATTAGTCAAGTACAAAAAGACAAGCTATAAATGCAAATATCCAAGGCTGAGAGTATTGAAGTCAATGATATCAAGGTTGAAAAATAGGTTATAAAAGAAGAGAAAGTAGTATAAATTAAAGAGAAAATAAAGTTGGTAACTGATGCAATGATGAAAAAAGACTCATTCAGAGTGTAGAATGATAATGGACAATATGAACCATATGCAAGTAAATAAGAGAGCTAGAGTATGCCTCAAAGGCATGAGGAGAGATATGTTTTTGGTAATGATTCATTGTTAGTTTCATGTATATCTTGGATGAATATATCAAGAGGGAATAATAAGTACAAGTGTGAAGCTAAATAACACATGCATTTGCATGAGAGACTAGTTTTTAACAAATGGAAACAAGATAAATTATTCAAGAGAAGTAATAAAGCATGATCAGGAGCTCATGGGAAACCTTTTTAGGTTGGTAGTATGATGCAAATGGCATCATTAATAGTCCTAATTTTGGGTTTATATAGTTTTTAGGGGTCGTTTAGAGTGTGATTACACTTTTTAGAAGTCTCAGGTGGTCATATAAATTGAATTTTTGCTCATATGGGGTTTTCCTGCCAAATCTAAAATTAAATATTTGAATGATAGAACTTTATTTGTAAGGTATTTTGGATCTTGGTAAAAATGTTAAAAGTTGTCAAATATCTATGTATTGTCCTAAATGGGTCCAAGAGAGGTGTATAATGGTATTTCAATGTATACATCTTGGAGGATATTATGGAAACAAGATTGATGCATGCCACAACGGCCCTCCATGTATGGAGTGGCCAAGAATTGTAATTGGTTTTGCATTTATAAGCATTCTTGAAGATGAAAATATAGGTAAAGAAGAGGAACGTGAGGATAAGGTGAAAATGAGAGAGTATTGGTACAAGGAGATAAAGGAAAGATAGAAGATAATCCAAGAACAAATAGAACTTGCAAGACCTCTACCTTCCTAAAAATTTTGTAAATGATTGTGATATTTTTAGATTAATATTCAATGTATTTTTTTTATCCTTGAGATATAATAGACAAATAATTCCAAAATGTTGTACAAAACTTTGAAAGCTCACAGAGTTAAGGTAATTTGCATGATAAGTATGAGAATGATTATTCATAAACATATAAAGTTGCGTGGATGGATTAAAGGTTGAAACGATGATAAAACCCAATAAAATCAAAAAAAATTTACTCAATTTGAAAACCTTGTGTCTGTTCCTTGTGTTCTCTGTGTTCAAGTTAAAATTCTATGTGTGCATCAATAGTGAGAAAGATTGTGAGGAAGGTTGATTTAGACATATGTATGATTGGTAAGTTATTTTTTAAATGTTCTTATGTATTTTTAAAAAAATTTGGACATCTATTTATTAAGGTATTGTACTTGAACCCTGTGGAAGACTATGTCTTCACACACAGTCAAAACTAAAACTTGTGCAAATCAAGACACAAAGGGTCTCAATAGAAGTACCAATGAGTCTATAATGTATATGGGGATTATATATACCCTATTACATCATTACATAAGTTTTAAACCTTGTGAAAAGTCTAAAAATCTAAAATATCTTCTTTGGGTTGTTACAGTGAGGCAAAACCCTACATTAGGGTTTGAAAACAAAAAGGGACTTTATGGGAATTTTAACTAGTCAAATATTCTATTTTTTGGTGATTAGTTATATTTTTAGTTGTTCTAAATGATTTTTTATTTTTTTTCCTAGTAAAGTACCTTTGCATATGGATAGAGATGATTGGGTGTGTAATAGGGGTAAAGAGACCTAATTAGGTCTAGACAAGCTTTGGAAAGGGTATCATTGAGTGGAATTGAGCCAAGAAACTTCTTGGATAGACGTTGGAGGATAGAGAGTACTTAAAAATTATCTTATTTTTTCAATACCAATATATACTTATCCATACAACTAAAAAAGGATAAAAAAAAGGCTACAAAGAGTCTTGGACAAGAAATGAAGCAAAGAATGGTGAGAGAGTTGTATTAAGATGATGTGTGGATTGGATAGGATTTCAATGGGGATTTGTTTGAGTAGGTAAATGATAAAAAGAACCTTCTTATAATCAAGGAAACTTGAATCCTATATTGAGCCTAGTTGTCAATGTGCTTTAGTCAAGGAAAGAGTAAGTTTGAGGGAAGACTAAGGAGTTAGTAGAGAGTTAAGGTTTTGAGATTGTTTGGAATAGTAATAAGTAAGAAAGGAGGTGTAGATGACTGAGTGAGTATTGAAAAAAAAAATAGTGCAAGATGAGGTTTAATATTGGATGTGCAAGAAATATAATGGTGTAAGATGATGTTGATTAATGAATGACTAAGAGTGAAGGGTTTTCAAGAAGGAGATAAGATTGGATGGTTCAAGAGTGGGCTTAAGAGCCTAATACACAAAGAATACAAGTGATAACATTCCAATAACATAGGTTAAGTAAGACATTAATAAGTATAAGATAAGACAATCAGAGTTGGGTTAGCAGAGGTAAGGAGTATCAATTCATGTTTGTATCCATACCAAGGTTAGTTTCTAGATACCTCTACATCATTTACCCTGAGACTGCATGGGATGATTCTTACACATTAAAGTAGCATGCCATTTGGATGCATAAAATATAGACTAATGCCAATAATAAGGCTATATTTATAATGAGAACATGGTATGATGATTGCAATGATGATGATTTATTCAATTTTGGGCAAATTTAATATCTAACATTTGATGACCTCTCACCATATCCATTATTTGATTATCCACATCTTATGGATTTTCTCCTAGGTCTTTAAAGGCATTGTATTTCATTTGTATATAATCTCATTTACTTACACATTTCTTGTACATAGATTATACTTATGAAAGACAAAAACAATATAATATTTTCAAAAATACACAAACTTTTAAATATTTGCTCATAAAACACAAATTTTAGATTGTATGCATTTCCATGTTTAGATTCCTTCTATTTTCTAGGTATTTCATATGTTATTTATGTTAGTATAGTTAATTTTATCATACATACATGCTTCACTTGTTTTCTTTGAGTGTTTTTAGATCATTACATGACTCAGGTCCTTTACATATATTCAAATTTGCTATTATTTACCCATTGGTGGCACATACACAGATACACATATTCAACATTAATATGTTTACCCATTGGGGGCATCATACTACACAACTTTTGATTTTCCAAGTTATATCTTTCTATACTCTATGTGATAGATTTATCATTGATTATATATTGATATTGATCATCCTATACTAAGATTTTTTTCTAACTACTACTTCTATAGACTCAACTTATATACATCTTTTCTCTTATGTAAATTTGTACCACATATTCATGCATACTTTCATTTCTATCTTTCCTAGTTTAGATTTGATTACATCTCTTTGATTCTACATTTATTTTTGGGAATTTGAATATGTCATTGTTCTACAGATTTAAGCCACTTCTTTCATTATGTGTATATGATTTGTAAATGTTCCCTTATCCTTGTGTGTGGCTTCTTGATTACATATGTGGACATTTAAACATTTCCTTGTATGTTTTCTCTTTCTTAGACTTAGTTACATGTGCCCATCTCCCTTGTATTGTGGCCCCTTAGCCTACTTTGCATGCCTCATGTGTCTGTATGTATGTTTTCATGTATGCATCATTGCCATGACACTTGTCTCTTGATTATTACTTCTAAACTCAGTTTGTGATGCCATGAGGGACCTCATGCATCTCCCCTTCCTCCTTGTGTGCATTGATGGACATCATGCCCCATCCACCTAGGTAGTTACTCAGACTATATGTTAGATTTATTTTTCATATACATGTTTATATTGTTCTATCTATCTTGACAACCTTGTGAATGCTACATCTAACATACATCATCCATTACCAAGTTATGCTTAGATTATTTTACATTTTTATGTCATGTATACATATTATATTGGTATATCACACAAATATCATATGTTTTTAGTCTAACACATAGGATATATAGCTTTACTTTTAAGGACAATTATTGTAGAGCTTTAACAACTCCCCTCAAAATAGGGGGCATTCATAGAGGTTTTTCACAAAGATCAGGCCATCCTAATGTTCTCAAAACACATTTTTTAGGACACAGACCCAGATTAAAGAGATCATATTTAGGAAAACACAATGAAAAATAGTCACATATAGATTAGTTTTAGTTTTGCACAGAAACAACACAATTGGTAAATAACACAACACAAAGGACACCAATACAATGTTCTACTATCTAAGGGACCGCACTACTATATTTTAGCCATATAAATATAAAATTATATAATTTTCAAAAAACTATGGTAGGTATAGTCTAGATTTGCATAGTTTCAACCATAGATTATTAGACAGGCTCAATATAGACTTAGTTTTCACATAGATTACACAATATTTACTTAGATTGGGGGCATCATGCATGGTATGATAACTCATGATTTAGTTTTAGATACTCATATGCATATTATCATGACTCAATCCATAATCCATATGCATAGATATCAAAGTTAGGGGCATGTGCATGTCACATTATCTTCATATGTTAAGTTTAACACTAGTACGCTTAGATGTGGTGGCAATTCCATGTTATTATCCACTTTGTTACTCTAGACACCATTTGCACTAGTTTTGATCTAGATTGATGTCTTATTCCATCTGTAGTGGTTGGCATTATCGACTAATCCCTTATCTATATTCTTGAGTACCTAGGTAGCCCTTGAGCCATTTTTAATTTCAAAAATTTTGAGTGGTCCTAGAGTGACCTTTCACAATTTTAGTTGCATCACATAACTTCATTTACATTGCATAGTTTTAGTATCATATGCATCTACTACACATGGGTAGGCATTGATGGATTTAAGACTACTTGAGTTCTTGATCCACCTACATAGGAGGATTAGATAAGTCATCAGTCTAATGTAAGCTATTCATAGATTATGATCACCAAACATGGGTGGGAAATGATGGAGTCAAGTCTATATTGATTTATAAGCCACCCATACATGAATATTGAGTAAGCCATCATCTTAGTAAAAGTTATTCACCATCTACACACACATACATGTCACCAAATTTTAGCATTGGTTGGCATACCTAATGAGGTGTATCCATTCCTTTCCTCTTTCTCTCATATTTTTACTCAATTTTGTCTTTTATTTTGATGTTTCTTAAGTAAGGACTAATTCCTTCATGTTTCATTTTTAGTATATGTAACAGAGCACACTTGATAGACTTAAACCTAGAATCAATGGCTTCACCTCTTAGGTAAGTCTAGGTATGCTTTTTTTCCTTTATCCTAATCATTTCAATTTTCTAAATTTATAGAATAAATAGGGGGAGGGAATGTAGTCATCTAAAATGTAAATTTAGTGCAATGAGTGTCACATGAGACCACCTTATCCTAACTTAGCTTTATACCTAACTTAGGACCTCTTTTGATCATTTTCTCATTTTTTTGTGAGTTAAGTCTATTCTTAGATACAGCAAAAGAATCATTAATCCATACCCTAGGAAAATAGGCCCCTTATTCACTATCTTATACCACTTGGACATTAACGTAACCCTTTAGACACTATCACACTATGCTATTTACCTAGGGACTATGTTATTATCTATTTGCTCCTTACTCTCCCAAGGAATATCTTTTTGTTACCTAAACCACTCCTAGGGTCAGCCTAGACCTATTGCACTTCTTGACAAGCACTAGAATGCTATATATACACCACTTTCATTCAATTATACACTAGAGGTAAATCAAATGCAAATACTCATAAACAAACTCAAAAACAATTGTGCAAAATAAGTTCATTGATCCCTATTCTTCCCTACTTCTGTATACACCCATTTATATTAGCCTAGAGCTCAAATTAATCAGATTTATAGTCTCAAGTTACACTCAAATCACTCAAAATGGTACTCATATTAACATCTATTTGAACTTACACCAATGCTTAGATTGGGATAATTACATTAAGCTTGATCCCCTTTTGAGGTATTGATATGTAGGCAATGCTTAGCACATAGGGTATTGAGATCATGTCCAGCCTACCCTAATAATGCCACTCTTTTCTACTTGTGCTCATCAAATATCCTAAAAAACATGAAGGCCTAGAGTTTTTCATGTAAATAAATCAAAGAGAGGAATAGATAGTGAGCCAACATTCATCCACTCAAGCATAGTTATCTCAAGACTAGGCAAAGCTCCACCTAGAATATCACTATCCCTTCTTTCAAAAGGACACTATCATGCCCTAGAGGATGCTAGTGTAGTATGCTAATGTCCCTATGACTGTGTTATTATCTAGGGGTCCTTTACTCATTTTTCTAATTCATGACACTCTACACATTCTTTGTACCAGATTCTAGCCAATAATTCATCTATCTGAATCAGTTTTTGGCTAAGTAAATCAGTTGAAGTTCATTTGCTATTTATAGAATAATTAAAAAATTCAATTATTGTACAATACAAAGGATGTAATTATTACATATTTATTCCTTGATTTATTAATCCATAAATTTATTAAACTAGGGTTTGACATTCCATGATTCCCTTAAAAGTTAAATCAGATAACAACCTAGTACATTTGTACATTTTGAATAACTTTAGGTATCCCATTGAATAAAAATTCATGCCATAATTATGTTCAGTTGTCTCATCAAACTTGTGTTAATTGTATTTCTTTTAGTGACTATCTTTCCCATTATATATTTAAGAGTAAATGTGTGTATGGTGTGATGATTTATAATTAACATTGATAATAGAAAGTGCCTAACCAATATGCCTATTTAAAGTATTGTTCATATACTTCCCAAGAATATTTTTTTATGTAGAAGGGATCAAATATGTCATCGATGATAACTATGGTAAGATAGTGGGTATTATCAAGGCAAAGTGGTTGTCATGGTTGGATCATAAGATCACTAATTTAGTTATTTGTGTGTGCCTTTGGAGCTATGTCTCTCTCAAAAAGAACAGAGAGGGGAAATATCCTTGGTCTTATGTATAGGGAAATTTGCATCAAAATGCATGGTAGAGTTGGATTTGGGGCCACCTGGGCCTCCTTTGGATTCAAACCTACCACCTTCACTTCTTCCATGTGATATGCATCCATGATAGCAAGGACACAAGGACTTGTTTGTTCCAACACATATCAAGAGGCTGCTTAGGATATCCATTACATTCATCATTGATAAAACATGAAAAACACTTGCAAAGAATAAAAGCTAGTAAATTCGTAATGTTAATACATTGATTTCAATTATTATTTTTGTTTATATCAATAATATTATTAATTTATTCTCCCTTCCATATTTATTTTACATTTATTTATCTCGATAACTCTTGTGTAGATCATTACTTAGTTAAATCCATTTGCACCAAGCAATGTAACTATTGAATTTGTGTCATCTATGAGAATATATTCCCAACAAATTTTCTTGGCTTGTCATTTCATCTAGTTCAAAAAATAATAAGGAATGGGATAACTAAGGGTAAGATGATCTACAAATTTTGTCACAAATAACATAAATTATAAGATAAAATGTATAATGTAAACATATTACTCTTAAAAAAATACAAAACTTAGTCATATGACTATTTTAATTAACAAGTCTCAAATCATAAATAGGTTATCAGCTAATATATTTCTCCTTATTCTTCCCTTGGTAATTTCATATGGAAAACACAATACATGAATTAAAATACTGGGAAACTATAAAATCCACAAAAAAATTAATGGCACAAACCATGGATTAGTTTAAAAAAATCATTGAAAAGTGCCTTTTATTTTAATCTTACATAAAAATATATTTACATTCATATATAAAAATGTGTGCTCTGAATTAATATTATTATGAAAAGAGATTACAAAATAGCTTTAGATAGCTATTATTCTAATTAACATAATTAGAAATGTGTAAACTAGCATACATATCTTAAATAAATCTATGTAAAATATGTTGAGAGATATTATTCTTAAAGTGCATACATTATATTATACCGATGACATAAGTCTAATAAGTGCCTCAAGAATGATATCTCTTAGCATTTTTAGATGGATTTATCTAAAATATATATACTAGTTAATGAATATTTATTTTTCGAGAGGTAAACATACAAGGTTTAGAGGTATATCTATTTTACAATGAGATTCAAGAACAAGCACAAGGATTTCATAGTGAAAATACATGCCCATAACTGCTAGAGAGCGAACCTATAAATTAGATGATAAACTGAGAAGTCTCCCTAGAGCTTGATTTTTTCTCTTCATGATGTCCAAAGTGTTAATGGGGTATTTATCACACCAACTTAGGTAGGGTGTAAATCCACCCAACCTCTCCTAAAAGGAGATGAAATATCCCTAAGGTCTATTACTATTAGGTCTTGGATTGTAAGTTGACTCAGTAGTTAACATGAAACTATTTCACTTTAATGGGTTTGTTTGGAATGAGTTTAAATAAATGATAGACAAATTTGGTCTTTTGAATTTGTTGCCCAATAAATTAGCAATTTGGATTTATCATAGATATATGGCTGATATAAGACATTTTCATTGCATACAAATATTCAACAATGTAAAAATAGTAACACAAAGATTTACGATCAATATAAAACATGTAAACATGGATTTTTATTTTTTAGATCTATTCTACCTAATATAACAGTTATATATAAATGAGAAAACTTTGAGGGTTTAAAGGAAAAGAGTGAGCCTATTTTTTAGTGAAGATAACCTAAAATTTATTTGATTATATGTCACCCATGAAATCAATATATTTCCTAACAAGTATGCATGCAAACATGAACAAATATGATGCAAGAGTCTAAGGCTTTCATGTATGAATAAATATGGAAAAAATCACCATATACATGCATACAAATTGAACAATAGTCTTAAACACCTTTTATTTTATTAATATTTGATTGAAAAATAGTTTAAATACACCATATTCAAGTGAAATACATTAAAATGCCTTATCACAACACTACTCACAATAAAAACTAATGGAAATAAGAAGTTGCAAGTAATTATTTGGTCCTCTATATTCTCTCTCTACTAGAAACCAAGCTAGCCCTTTTTTAAGTATTTTGGTTGGTATTATATATAAAACAACCCATAGATGAAGACAACCCCTACACTCATGAGGTGGTTAAAAATATTAAATGCATGGGTCAAGATCAAAGGCCTAAATTTGGTGCATAAATAGATGATATCAAGGGAATGAATACTAAGAATAAAATAAGAAATTTTTCATTAAATTATGGTAACAAGGCACATGTGAAATTATTAAATTCTCCATGTTCTCATCTTCAAGACAATAAATCCTCTTTAAAATATACCCTTTTTCCATTAAATGTTGGTAATAAGGCAATATTATAATAATGCATTATTTCAATCTACACAATTCATGTTTAATCTTCCTATTTTGATGGATTATCATTGTATTAAATGTTGGGGCAAACTTTATCTTCAAATTTTGAACATTCCTCTTGATTTAGGGTTTATTATCTTTGTCAAATTATATTTTTCATGCATGGGATATCCTCCACCTCAAATAGCACATCTCTCTTTCCCAAGTCCTTTCAAAAAATAAATGATTACCTTAATAAAGTCAAATGACACCAAACTCATTAAATGAGTAGCTTATAAAGCAACAAAGTCCTGAGATGAAAATTTTAAAATTTTTTATAATCTAAAATTATCCCATTTGAAAAACACCAAAATAATAAGAAGGAACCATCTTCCTATGTAGCAAATGACATCAAAAATGGAGCAGTGAATCAAAAGATGTGGTCAAAAAACCAACCCACAACTTGCCTCATGAACAGTGTTAGTAAAATGGGAGGTATGGAAAACATATATGTTTTTAATTTTAAGAGGAACATTGGTGGATTAATAACATGTAATAATAAATACATCAATTAAAGGAGTTCAAATAGGAACTCAGGGAACAGACAAATTGACCGATTTATAGTTGATAGGAACATCGATATCCAACCAACTAAGAGGTATGTTTAATGGGATGAATTGTATGGAAATTTTAACTATATTACAAACATTAATTGACTTAAAAACATACTAAATCATGAATCTCATGAAATCATCTTTTTGAGGTAAAACATAATGTCCAAAATGGATCTATAAATTAAAATTTATGGCTCAAAAACTACCAGTAGTCTAATTTTTACACGTAGTTGTCCTTTTAGAGACTTTTGGGGTCAAAATTATTCCAAGAACTATGTAGGAGACAAAAATAGTTCAAGAAACTATTTTTTTGGTCAAACTTGTTCAATATGGCATGTCAGTGGCTGACTTAGTTCAAGGAACTAAGGTTTTGGCTGACTTTGTTCTCAACAAATTGTCTAGATCAGATCTAAGTTTATGGGGGGAAGATGAAGTTTTTAGACAAAGTGTTATATATGAAAATTTATTGCCCAAAATTGGTATACATAATGGAATATTTTTTAAGACTTGATTTTTTAATGAAAAACATATTCATGCTAAAATAATAATTGAACAATTTGGATACTAACCAGATGAACTTTCAATCAAGATCAAAAGATAAAAACAAAAAGAGGTTCCATGATTTCAATGAAATAAGAGTTGTTGTGGAATAAAAAACAAATTGAAAATATTCTTTAAAATACATGTGATTATTTTGGAATGAAAAGAAACATATTTGTGAACCCGTAATCTCTCGCTACGGGCATCACATGGAAAAAAAATATGAAATGATAAGGGAATCACTAAAAGATAAATTAAAATATTTCACATTTGACCACAATGTGTTGATGCGTTCATTCTATTTCATGGATTTTACAAAGACTAATCATTATAACTTATATCATAAAGCTAGTGAAAATTACCTTGAAATGATTACTAGGATATTACTCCTCTGTCAGCGAGACATTTATAGCATAGAAAGAGTTTATCTTTGATCCCACTTTAAGCCTTGCTTTATTGCCAAACAAATGTTCATAGCCCTAGTAGAGGTTTCCTAAATCACCATAAACTAATTTTTTTGGACAATAGATTTTTTTATTTTCATTTTTAGCATCTCAATTCTAGGTTGAGGACCGTTATAGTAATCAAAAGGTAGAATTATATATTTTTTCTCTAGATCTTGGCTACAATAGTTTTATCTAAGTTAACCCAGAAATAAATTTTAGTGTATTTTTCATGTAAGATTTTGAGAGAATATCCTTTAGAAATCAAACATTTTACCCAGTCTCATCAAAACATGAATAAATTCAACATATCCAATAATCAAATATTGTAAAACCAGCATTATAAATAGAATCTTACATAATAAAAATATGAAGTAATTAAATAATAAAACACCATTGACATTGCTTACAAATAAATGTCTTTTCTCTTCAATAATCAACATTGAACCATATCAGTTTCAACAAGACAATATTATAATAGATATAGATAAAATGAGGATATTCCAACAATAAAACAAATAAAATAACCTAAATAACCTAAACTAAATGATGAAAGAAAAAAATAAGCATAAAACAACTAGGGAAATTATTTATAAGGCCTCGTAATGCGAGCTCATGCTTGGAAATAATGCTTGATGAATTATGCATTGGTAGGAGATGGGATATCCTCACCTATTAAAATCTTGAGTCTAAATTCATTTTCACCCAAAATTTTAAATATTTGGAAAGGACCTAACCAAAGTGCATCAAAATTATCATGTTGTCTTTTTTTATCATGAGTTTTATCTCATACCTGGACTAGATCAGCAATCTTAAAGGATTTTATTTTTTATATTTTTTTAAACCATCACTTTAAAACTCCTTGATGTATATCAAAGTGTAATAAGGTTGCATCTAAGTTTTATTCTAATTGTATTAAATTTAGTAGTCGAGTTTCAATTTTATTAGTGATATCAAGGTAGTCTTTCATGAATTGTAGGGTAGGTATTCTCAAATGCATATGAAATACTAGTTCTTGACCATCTACCAAATGGTAGGGAGAATTACCTAGGAATGAATTAATCCTAATTATGTTAGACCAAAATTCAAACTTCAACATGTTATGCCAATCCCAAGGATTCTTGATCAAAATTTTCTTAATCACATCAAGTAAATGCTTATTTGTAGATTCAGCAACACCATTACCTTTCAGATAATAATTAGAGATAACTTGATAATTATATAATTTTTGTATGCCCACTTAGTGAATTTCAAGGAAGATAAAGTGAGAAAATTATCATATACCACAATAAATGGCAGTCCATACCTAGTGATGATATGTTCCTTGAGAAAAATGATTATCACTTCCATTGTGAAATTATTGAATACATATACTTCATTCAAATTATTATAATAATTGGTTGATGTAAAAATTAACTTGTGTCAATCATAATAATTATATTTTATGGCTCCAACAAATTCCAATCCCCACTTTGCAAAAGGTCAAACCTTAATACCCAGTTCTAAAGGCACAACAGGAATACATTCTTTGTGTACTATAATTTGACAAGTATGGAAACTTCTCACATGTGCATTAGCATCCTTAAATATATAATTATAATATTATCTTTCCCATAGGATTTGATGAGTTTCAGGACTCCCTAAACCATGTTTAGTTCCAAACTTTTTGTGAAAATGACTGAGTAATTTAGTTTCTTCAGTTTTGTTTAAACATCTCAGGTAAATATCTTCATGGTTATTTATATATAGTGATCCTAATTTTATCATTAAATTGATGTTATTTAAGTTAAATACTCTTATTTAAGTGTATTTCAATTATCTTGGATAGCTATTTTTTAGTAGGTAATGAACTAAGTTTTGATACCACTCATGATTCATAATGGACTGCACTTTGTACCATTGGCATACAATACAAAGATAAACTTTAATCATCATGTTACTCAATCCTTGAACCCTCATTATCTTCAGTGGCTTAATTTTATAAGTTGAATTCTTGTAAAATGGTCATCCACTTACCTCTTCATTCACCTAACTCATTTTATATCAACATTGCATTTATGGAAGGGTCAAGTATAATGTCAAAAATGTTGTTGCGTAAAATGTAATGCCTAAACTTTTTTACTTCTTTTATCAACATAAGATATTGTTTTTCAATGGTAGAATACTTGAGTTCAAAATTCCTAAGTGGATAAGTCATAAATTACACTAGTCTTTCATCTCCAAATTATTTTCTTTGAGCCAAAACAATAACACTTGAATGCTCAGAAGTAAAATAATAAATGTAGAAAGGTTAAGCATAGTCTAGACTTATCAATAACTGGAGTGTTCATGATTGAATTCTTTATCTTAATAAAATCATCCTGTGATTTAGCATTCCACTCAATCTTTGCATATTTATTTAGCATTTTTTTAACGATCTAACTACTTCAACAAATCTTGAAATGAATTTGTGTACAAAATTCATCATACCAAAGAATTATTTTAGCTCCTTTATTTTGATAGGTATAGGAATTTTTATAATTGTTTCCACTCGATCTGGATTTATGGATATGTCTCTCTCATAAATAATATGGCCCAACAAATTGCCTTTAGTAACCCCAAATATACACTTTTGTGGGTTCAAGGAGATACTATGTTCTCTACACCTTTGCAATACCATTTTCAAATACTTCACGTGATCTTCTCGATTCTTATAAAATAAATTTCTATCATCCATATAAATCAAAATACACTTACCAATTAGATCCTTGAATTCACTATCCATGGTACATTGAAATGTAGAACCCATATTCATAAATTGAATAGCATTTTCTTGTATAGGAAGGTTCCTCATTTTATGGTGAAAAGTGTCTTTATTATATCTTCATAGTTTACAAACACTTGATTACAACCAAAATACCCATCTATAAATTACATCATTAGTGAACCATTCATAATTTTCAACCTCTCATCATGTGAAGGCAATGGGTAATTATCCTTTTCTAAATCTAGTTTTAATTTTATGAAATTTATAAATAATAGTATTTATCCACTCTTTTTCCACATGGAAATAATATTTTACACCCATGTGGAACCCCTGATGGTAAATATAATCTTGATTGATAATAACTTATGTACTTCCTTGAAAATTAAAGGCTCAAGCAGAGGATTCACAAGCCTTTGCCTCTAACAAAATGGCTTGATTCCTAGTTTGAGAGGAATAGTATGAGTGAGGATTAAAGTATCAAATACTTTAAGATATTTATAACTCCAATATATATATATATATATATATATATATATATATTAAGGATTGTGTAAGTTTTTGCTTCTCCATTTCAGTACATATTGCACCTAAAATCACTTTCTTCAAATTATTTGCATTCTAAAGATTACATGGCTCATGTAGCATACCCTTGGGAAGGGGATACCTTTTCTTTCTCACCTTGATAGTACATATCAATCAACCTTTCTAAGGAGATCATACCTTTTGGATTGTTGTTGTTTTCCAAAATCAACACACCTTCATCTAGCTCAGAGTCATCTCTATCAACTTCATCAATGATTTGATATTTCAATACATTTATGTTCATGATAAATTAAATAATTTTTTGATCATCATTAAACACTTAAAAAAATATTAAATTATTTAGGATGGAAGGAATAGAAACCAATTATGTTGAAAACCTCTCCAAGCGAGAATTAACAATTATATCTAAATTACTTGCAACTATTGCCAAAGCATCTACTATGTGATTCTTCCTACCAATTATTATTTGTATGTTGAATGCATCAAATTCCTCTATAAAATTCCGTACTTTATTTTGGTACCTTGGTAAAATTTTATAATTACATGCATAGTGGATTTCTAACTTGATTAACCAAAAGTTATGAATCACCTAACACCTTTAGATATAGGGAAAGTTTTAATGGCTACTCATAGCCAAATGGCTATATGTAGGTTTTTTCAATTTTGAAAATGATTAATTTTTCAAAAATATACATAGGTCAAATAGCCTCAACGTTATACAATTTCATAGTTTGGGACACAAATTCACCTTATAGATTTTACTTGATCCTATTTTGGGACACAGATTTGAGGGAGTTATTATACATTTATGCATTTGATTCTCAAAGAAGGTATATGAGACATGTATATTTAAATTTGAATTACCATGTATGTATGTATGTATTAATGACCATCTAAGACAAAATAAGCTTAATGTAATAATTATATTTTACTATAAAAATGTTTTATATATTCTTTGGCACCACATGTTTTTCCTTTTATATGGATTTTAATAACTAAATATCTTAATAATTAATAATTTTCAAACCTAATGTTTATTTTATTTCTAGTATTTAATGTGGTGCAAATGGAATTAAATCTACAAGAATTGAGGTTTCAATTTTGCTCCATTTTTTAGTGAATTAGCATCGATATTTTAAAGGGGCCCAAGGTAAAATGTATTTTTGGTCCAACACATCACCTAAATGATTAATGGAAGTTGTTCAAATACATATATGATGGTTTCTCTTTTTTCTTGTGATTTATGCAAGCTCTTAGTGGAATCAAAGCTCTGGGAGTCGAAAGCGAAGCTCTGGTAGTCAAGGTTAGAAATAAAGGTGCAGACAAATTCTAAATTAGCTTTTTTGTGATTGAAAGGTATGGACTTATGTTTTTTAAATTTTAAAGATAGAACAATTATTTGCATGCACAGTCATCTATCTTGAAATGAATAAATATAATAATAGGTTCCCTAAAAACATTTATTTAAATATATTATCTAAAAACACTATACATGTTGGTTTTCTTAGATAAAAACACTATGCATATTGGTTTTTTTTTAAATTTCATGTATATCTAAAAAAGATCTTTAAACTTAAAATATGTGAAATAGGTATTTTCAGGTTTGTCATAAATATAATTGAAATGATCATGAAGTTCTATTGTGTTCATTTATTTTATTTAAAATAAGTATCTTGCATGCCCTTATTTCTCAAAGGAAATGAGTTTCTTATTTGTTTAAAATAAGTATGTGGTAAAGACCAACCACATAATATAATTCATTTTGTTATGTTTATTGCTTAAAAGAAGTATCTTATATGCCATTATTTCTCAAAGGAAATGAATTTATTATTTATTTAAAAGAAGTATGTGGTAAAGACCAACCACATAATATAATTCATTTTGTTCTTTGTGCATTATTTAAAATAAGTATCTTGTATGCCATTATTTCTCAAAGGAAATTATTTTCTTGTTTGTTTAGGTTTTAGGGTGGTAAAACTAAAGACCAACCAAATAATATATTAAATCGAGTAAAAAATTGTGACAAAAAATTAGGGTATATATATATATATATATATATATATATATATAGTCTTGCCCTGTGACCTCATAGTTGGTTTATTATTTATACTCTATACCCTAATTTTTTGTCATAATTTTTGTTATACTCAATTTAATATATTATTTAGTTTTTTACTACATACTTTTTTTTTAAAAACAAAAATATGATTTCTCTAAAATCATTTGTTAAAAGAAATTTTCTAAAAACATTGTGCATGTTGGTTTTCTTAGAAATTTCATGTATATCTAAAAATATTTTTCTTAAACTCAAAATCTATGAAATGAGTATTTTAAAATTAATCATAAATATGGTCGAAATGATCAAGAGGCTTTGTTGTGTTTATTCATTTTGTTTAAAAATATATCTTTCATGCCATTATTTATCAGAGGAAATGAGTTTTTTGTTTATTTAAAAGAAGTATGTGGTAAAGACCAACCACATAATATAATTCATTTTGTTCTGTATATTATTTAAATGAAGTATCTTACATGTCATTATTTCTCAAAGGAAATGAGTTTCTTATTTTTTTAAAATAAGTATGTGGTAAAGACAACCACATGATATAATTTATTTTATTTTATACATTATTTGAAAGAAGTATCTTTCATGCCATTATTTCTCAGATGAAATGAGTTTTTTTTGTATTTAAAAGAAGTATGTGGTAAATACCAACCACATAATATAATTCATTTTGTTCTTTGTGAATTATTTAAAACAAGTATCTTGTATGCCATTATTTCTCAGAGGAAATCAGTTTCTTGTTTATTTAGAGTTTAGGGTGGTAAAATTAAAGACCAACCAAAAAATATGTATTAAAATGAGTAAAAAATTGTGACAATATATATATATATATAGCCTAATTTTTTTATCACAATTTTTGCTATACTTAGTTTAATATTTTATTTGGTTGAGCTTCACCACATACTTATTTTAAACAAACAAACAACTAATTTTCTCTGAGAAATAAGGGCATGCAATATACTTGTATGAAAAACAAGGATGATATAACTAAAAATATATAATTATTACCTTAATTTTATTGTGTTCTCAATATGTTGATGACAATTCACTAGAAATGGGACAAGATCTAAACCTAAATCCTTGTAGCTTTAACTCCACCTACACCACATTCAATGCTAGAAATAAAATAAATATTAGGTTTGAAAATTATTTATTATTAAGTTTTTTAGTTATTAAAACCATAAAGAAAGAAGAGCATGTAGCACCAAATAATATCCAAAACATTTTCATAGTAAAATATAATTATTGCCTTAATATTATTGTATCTTAGGTGGTCTTTATTATATACATACATATATACATATATATGTGGTGAATTAGACCCATACAAACTATATAATAAGGTCTGCCAAAATATTTGAAGTATGAATTATGGTATGTACTCAATTTATATTAGGTATTGCACATTATCTTACCATATGTACTACACATTGAGTCCTGAAGCCTCATGATCATACTATATTTTGTTTTTAAATGTTTAAGGTAATAGTTATATTATGGTTGGCATGGTTTGTTAATTAAAATAAAGAAATATTTAAAAGGCCAATATGGATGTGGTTAAGACATTTTGTAGACCTTATTATATAGTTTATAATTTTAAAACTATGAAAATATTTTAAATATTTTTTTCAGTTATGTCATCCTCATTTTTCGTAGTTCTCTTGTCTTATGGCCCCATAGGTGTTTTATATTCTACACTTTGATTTTTTGTCATAATTTTTGATACACTCAATTTATTATATTATTTGGTTGGTATTTTGAGAGACTTAAAGAGGTCTATACTCAATTTATAATTAGTCATATCACCATCAAATTTATCACTCAAAAATGATAAATTTAATTTTTAAAAAGAATGATTTAATCATTAAAAATAAGAAACTGTAAATAATATCTCAACTTTAGACTTCTCATCCTCTAACCTCTTTCTCCATTGATTTTTTTCCATTATTTATTTATTTGAATATGATGCTTGATTCGTCAACTATTTATAAGTTTTTTGAAATAGCTAATAGAAATCGACAGTCAATTTACACTGACGTGGTGATTTTTCCAAAGATTTACTAATAGAATTATATCTAAAATCTAGGATTCACCAAGATTTTATAGTAAGATTTTAGGGGTCTTTATTAAAATTATCCCTATATTTGATTTTATTCCTAAGAGAAAAATGAAGTCCATGAATTAATGCTTCACATTTAACAACATTATTAGTAAAACCAAACTACACCCTAAATACAGCCAAATAAGGTTTCCCCCTTGGATTGATAAGTTAAATTCTCACACCACATCCTTTTTTATACTTATAACTGTCAAATTTTAAAGTTCATAGTTGATTTTCAGTTGTTTATTGCTAACTATGTGACATGGGTGTTCTATCAATGTCACCTTCATTTCCCTTCCCTTTGACATCAAGAAAGTATATACGTTTTTACACTCCTATAAATAGTTCAGAGCTATTTTAAAATAGTTTATATCTATTAAAGTATAGCATGGATCTAATTGCATATAGATTTCCATGTTTTATATTGCTTAATTCTTTCATGAATAACATATTGACACTCAAATCCTCACTAGTTCTCATCCTCATTATAGAATCCCAACTCTAATTCTTCACTTGATATTGATCTTTCAGTTATTTCTTCAGTAGCTAAAGTATGAGTAGATTATACCAAAATAGAAGTATACTTAGATCTATTCTTTGTTAATTATTCATATTTACTTGGATTATCCTATTTAAGGCTAACCACTATCCTTGTTTCTGATGTTTTCAATGTTGAGAAGAATGTTGGACTATGATATTTCACCTAAGTTTCAATACAATTCAAATATCCAAATGTGGGGTAGTATTAGGTGATAATACTACCTCATATACATAGAATGAATCTTTTTCATCAAGTTATACTAGCTCCTCAATTTCATATGCCAGTTGAATACTTAGAATTTTTAGTTTTTTCTTGTATGAAAAAATGTTAACATGTAGATATTTAAAAATTAACTTGAAAAAAATAGTTGTTATACCATTGGAACTAGCACCATTTATGTCCTCATTTGTTAACTCTTGCTCAATAGGTGAAACAACACTAGTGAAAAAGACTTCTTAAGCTTTGTTTACAATAGTATAAACACCGAGCTCATATTTTTCATACATAATCTCATTTGTCTTATTGTATTAAATGATCCAGTGTTTCATTTTGTGTTCCCTCTCGATCTTAATCTAATTTAGAATATCATGCCATGGGAGCCACATATGGGATAATTTGGTTTCCACATATATGTTCAATGTCCTAGACCAATCTCTACTAAGGATCATAACATACACATCAAGGATATCAACTACTTGAATATCAATAAATTAATGTGCCCTTAAATCCAAAGCTAATTACCTATGAATATGATTTAACTCACCAACCACCTTAACTTTTGATTTGTTCAGATGCATCACCTTCGTATTTGACTTGATAAGAGTTAAACATAACTTATGATAAACTAAAAATGGCATCATGTTGCCTAAAACACTTGAATCCACCAAAAAATTATGTAAGTTTTTATCAAAAATAGGGATTTTTATTAGAAAAAGAAGAGTTTCAATCTTTTCCTTATAAATGGAAACATGTGCATCATCTAATTTATTAGTTTCATTTCCTTTTGGATTAGATAAAGCTTATAATAACAATTCTTCTTTATTAGGTATTTGTAGTAAATCAAAAAAATATATGTTAGCTTTATTTTTATTTAGGTATTTAATATTATTATATCCTAGCTTGTTTTGCACTAAATATTTTCCATCCTGTATGTGAGTATCATTATTATTTGATTTTGCATAAGTGTTAGGCCCTTTAGTGGGAAATAAATTATTGTTTGAGTTTTCATTAGGTGGAACTTGGGAGTTGTTTTGAGAAGTAGATTTTTTAAGGGTGTTCATAGTTTGATCCTTAATATGTAATTTTTTCCTCTTTGAAATTTACTAAAATCCTAAATTTCATCTGAGTTATCTTCTAGTTCATTGTCACTCTCTCCTAGAAATTCATAAGTTTCTAAAATTAAGGTTTTAGTTGAGTTCATTCCTATTTGATTTTGGTTATTTTTAGTTGTAGGCACTATCTATATATTTTTTATTTCCTTTTTAAAGATGTTTGAAATTTATATAAAATCATCATAATCAATTTTGATGTGAGCCGATGTATTGTGTAGTTTATACCATGTGGGTATTTCAAAATCAACCAAATTTATGGAATTTCGAACATTATTATTTGTCTTATTTGCATTATCAATGGGAGTAGGTACACCTCCATATTTAATTATGGTATTCCATTAAAAATTAGTCCTTTGGAAATTTAAATTTTTATTTTGAGGAGGGTTGATCATGGGTAGATCTTGAGGTACTTGTCTTTATAAATCAAATACATTATTAGTTAATCTTATAACCAACTGCTGCAAGTTTCCTATTTCATGATTTATATTAATATTTTGATTATTCCCAACACTAGTATGTTGATTTATGTTGACTATAGGGTTTTTAATATTTAAAAATGGAGGAACAATAGGTTTCATTGGATTAGGGACAACATTGGTAGGATTTTGATTATTCAAAAATGATGAGACAACCTATTAATTATTAGTTGGAACAACATAACACATAATATTATGTGTAGCCACAAGGTTATCATAGGAAGCATGAACCATTTTCTAATTATTTTTTTGGGTTAACATTTAATTTGAAAAAACAAACTAATTTCCAAACATTTGATTCAAAGGGATTGGATTATAAATTGGGTTTTGTTTAAAGTACATAATTCATGAAACTAGATTTATCAATGGAGTGTATTGCATGAAATCATGATTAATCATGGGGATTTAATTATAATAACTTAATTTTACTAATAAAGGTAATAAATATAATGGACTAGTACCATATTGTTACATCTTGATTCCTCTTTAAGCAAACTTACTTGATTATCTGTGGATATTTATAGCTGAAAATTTGGTTTGGTTATTATTGACTAAGTTATGAGTTATATGTTGTTATGGGATAGTTGAAGATTGATTTAATTTCATGATTTCATTCCTATGAGTTAGTTTTAGTGTATATTCTTACATTATGACCATGTTTATTTGTTATTACAGTAGTATTTTATGATATATGTCATGATGGTATGGACTAACTACTTGCTTATCATGAGTTGGATGTAGGAGAGACTCATCTCTCAGAGCATGATGAAGGGAGAATATCATCAGAGAGGGTGATATAGATGGAGTTATTAGGGTATGATATATAAATAGTTAAAACCATGCACACACCATATTAAATAGTACATATTAAATGCATAGTTTCAGTTATTAGCTTTAATATATTTTTGATAATTGTTTGCATTTAGATAATTGTTTATGCATACTAGTTGTGTGTTAGTTCAAATCTATTTCTATGTGGAATTATTTTTTTTTGTTGTGTTATGGTGCTATGTGCTTATGTCATGTTGTGTAACTCATGAGAATATAGATTTACGTGATTCAGTTATAACTGCAAATAGCCTAACCATCGTGTTTTGATGTAATATTATAGATTTACCATTTTGAATATTAATGACTTACATTAGTAGTATTATTTAATATTATGATTAATTATTTGTACTAAATAATTAATTATTATTAAGTTATTAAAAAAATATAAAAATAATAAATAAAATGAATGAAACATAATTAGGCAAGAATGGAGTTAATTATTATTAAAATTATAAAAATCTATAAATAAGTAAAAAATCATATAAAACAAAAGAGGAAAAAACATAAAGAGGGAGAAAGCACTAAATAAAATACAAAAAAGAAAAGGCAACTTTGAGGAAGTACCATAGTCATGCAAGAAATAAAAAGATAAAAGAATGGAGAGAGGCACAGTAGAGGGAGGAGAATAGGAGAAAGGATAAAGAGAAGTACAGCATAGGAGAATAGAAGAAAGAAGAAAATAGTTATGGAAGGAGGAGAATAAGTGGTGCAAATTAGAGGGAGAGTGTGTCCTTCCAACTTTCAAGGTAGGTGTTGTTATTCAAATTAAGATATAAGTTTGGCAAATTTATGTGTATATTCATATTATATTATGTTAATCTGATTATTTGTCACATGTATATATGTAGATATTTAAGCATATAGCGATCTGTGTACAAAGTAAAGTGTGTTGTGTAAAACCATTGATCTATTTATAAACCATCACCCTACATATGTATATAAAGAAAATAATAGAAAAATATAGTTGGAGATATGCTAATATTCTAAATTATTATTGTCCAACTATTATAGAACATAAATAGGTAAGAGAATCGATCCCTCAACATTCTCTCTATCATAAAATGTGTTCTTCTCTATGGTATAGTTGTGATGTCCTACATTTTGTGTATGGGAAACTAAATAAATGTATGATATTATATCCATCTCTATATACTGTGGTTGATTACCCCTGTAATGCATGCAAGACAAAATAATCACAAACTCTTTTGTTTATAGTTTAGTAATCATAAATGGTGATATATGGGCTTATTCAATATTCCTTTAAATATTGATGAATATTATACAAGACAATGACGTTTGATTACCAAATGTTCAATTACCAGCATAGTGAGAAGTAGGTGATTGCATTTGATTTGCATTTGCATTTGATTGATGATTGATTATCTTTAAATAACTATATTACCAAATTTACTTGATACAAAAATAGTGACTTATATATCAACAGTACAGTGATAGGTCTATACTAGTACACATGTATGATCAATAAAGTTTACATAAAGGTACATAGGGTGATATAAGAATGATTAATAGTGCATTTATAATTTATTGTTTAAAAAATTAAACAATACAATTAAGCATGTAGTGATATGTATATAGGCAGTGAACTATATAAAATTATAGATAAATCACTTTATTTTAAATATAACCAGTGATTTGTATATATATAACAAACTATGAATATGTGGTGCATTATATAACATAGCAATTTGGTTATAATAAAGTGATATCACACATGATTGTATATGTTAAACAATGAGTAGTATGCAGTGAATATATTAAAATAGCATTGAAATCATATATTTTATACCCTATGTAAAGCATATATCCCAAACTCGGTGATATATATACTATATAGAGAAATAATATATATTGTGCAAAGTGATTATATATACTATAAAGTAATAACATACATATAAGTAATAGGGTAGGCAAATTATATATTTAGTGTAGAGCGAACTGGTATATTATGGTTTAAAGAAGAGCGAACTACAAGTTTTCAATTATATGGACCTTGGACATAAACGATCTATATCATCTTAATAATAACCTAATAATGTGTATATAAATTAATTTGAGTATAATGGCTTATATAGTAAATGGATATAATTAAATTGTGATTAAATCTTGTTAATGTCATGATTAGTATAATTGAGGTCTACATAATAGGATGCACATAATTCCCTGCTACACAATAATGTATAACTATTTGATTATATATGTGTGGAATTACATAGACATAATTTAGGTGATATATATATATATATATATATATATATATATATATATATATATATATATAAAGTGTTTATACAAGTATGCAGGTTACCAAATTATATATCGTAACATATAAGGCTAATTTGATAGGGATATAAATAGTCTATTGAATTATATTAATCTATTCTTAAATATTCTAGGAATATCAATACCTTATAAAAGATTATGAATGCATTTTATGAATAACGAAAGTTATAATGATTGTTAAAATTTTATGAAGTCCTTGACATGAATTATAAATAATTGTTTACCTCTTTATACCATGTTGTTGATTACCAATATGTGATACGTTCCATAAATGTGTTTATTATGAACAAGTATTCATAAATTTAAGATATGTCGATATGAGGACTTAGATACTTATCCACTTATGTAGTATATATATTGGTATATTAGGATATGTGTGTATATAGTTTTATTATCTATTAAAACTAAGTCATAGATCCCTGAAGAAAAGAACATTACTTATTTGTGCATAGTAGCCTCCTAGAAATGTAATCATATGTTGAAATGAAAGACTGTAATATTGAGAATTGTGACTTTCTTTATTATGACTGGATGTTCAAAGTAAGTAGTGTGTACATGAAAATGATAGATTATGATTGCTTGTCATAGAATGTACTATGTTGTATCTAATTACAAAATTTATAAATATGCAGTCTAATGTGTAATATACTTGGATGGTATAAACTATAAATGTTATGATTATTATTTGTGTGATATATAATATTGTAAATATTCACTCATACATTTAACAAATTAAATGTATGCATTTAATTATTCTTGTGTTTAGCATATTTTATACTTTCTAGTAGTAAATAATCTATATGAATCTATTGGTTATATTTATGTTAACCAAATTTTCTATGTTTGGTACTGAGTAAGTAGTGAGATGGACTTCATTAGCTTACTAGCATCGCCAATACTAGATGAAATTAATTTGATCAAATGATGTGTATGAATTTAACTAATCTTATAGATCAATAACTATTGAAAGTTTTGGTAAAACTAATGTTCATTAGACATTGTCATTTCATATGTATGACTTACATGTTTGTGTGATATTATGTTAAAATAGATTTTTTTTTATGGTACACTGAATGTTACTAGAAATCATATAATACACAGGCACTAGCTTGTCTCTCTAGATTCCCAAGCCATCACTATCTACTCATCTAAAAGGGAGGACCATTACTTGAAAGGGGATTTTGTAAGGGATTGATGGTCTATGGTTGGTGTGTAAAAGTGCTCAGATGATGCTCTCCCTTCCCAAAGCAATACTTCTTTAGAGGTGACACTTGAGATTGACATAAATACTAGAGTTTAGGGAACTCATGCTTTGTGGAACCATGTATCTTGTAAATTATAATATATTTATTATTATTAAAACATTATCTTTGATGAGATATAATTATTTAGTTATCATACATTGACAGCGATGGTTGTATGTTGTACTAGCCATGGCTAGATATCTAAAATTCTTTTATATATTCAATTATAATGTGTTTTATATGATGATAGTGATCAGTGATGGATATATGTCACATGCTTATTTTACATTTGGAATACTTAGAGTATTTTATATGGATCACTAATTTAGATTCTCATGGTATAATCTAATGAAAGAATACACTGTTTATTTTTTTAAATCATCACATATTTATACATAGATCCCAATGGCTTCCATAGTTGTATTTTGACCAAAAAATTACAAATTTATAAAATATGAATCAAAGAGTCTTATTGGTAAATGAGTATTAGGAACAATTTACCAAAATTTTAAAGTATGTACCTTCATACTAGGCATATGAGAGGTTCAAAATCAAGAATTTCATCATAGGATTGAAACCCCAAATTGGTGGAGAAGTGGATATTCATGGACCTTCTGCCATGGACTAGTTCTTTGAGAAGGTAGTCAAATAGGAATAAAAGTCGAAGCCTCTTACACAATCCAAGGATAAGTTTGAGAAAAATTTTAAAAGTTATAAACCAACTTTTAAAATTAAGAACTGGAAACAAAGGAGTGGAGACTCTAGGAGGCATTTCAAAAATTAAAATGCCAAATTCAACAATGGTTCAGGCAATAAGAAATAGGGCAATGGTTTCAAAGGCAGTTTCAAGGGAAACCAATAGGATGATAGAAAAGGACCACCTAAAAGTTACTTCTTTTGTGGATGTGACTATTATGCTCATGAGTGTACTAAGGACAAGTCAAAGAATAACATTTCTACTCCTCAATAGGGAATTTTTTAGTAGTGTATTCATGCAGTAGTTGATAATCGATAAGCCAAATTCTAAGTGTGACCCATAGAGTTTTTAATTTTTTTTTTTAAACATCCAATTTTATTTTTGATAGATAAAGGGGATATAGAATTTTGTATATCTCTTAAAATTCTTAGTAAATTATATATAATATCTGGAGTAATGGCAAATGCATGGTCAGTACAATATGGGAATGATTCAAAGTTAGAGTTGAAAAGTGTTTAGTCAAAGTATAGATTAGGTTACCCAAATTCATAATACTAGTAGACATATATGCAGCATAAATAAGGTCATATGATGTGATCTTAGTATTCAGCTAGATTTTGAAACATAAAGCCAAGGTTGACTACTACCTAAAGAAGGTTGAGTGTCTGGACGGTTTTGGAAATTAGACACAAATTCAAGGTTAAAATTAGAGTTGAGGCTTAGGTAGATTTCTAAAATGTAACTCAATAGGACCCGAGAAAAAGGGTGCCAAGTATTTATCATCAAGATAAAAGAGATGGAGGAATCTAAGGAACCACCTCTCAAATATTATCCATTCCTTAAGAATTTTCATGGTGTGTCTTTGAAAGAATTTCTAGGATTGCTTCCTAGTCATAAGTTTTATTTCTCTATCGATATCATACCTAGTTTGGAACCATATTCTAAGGCACCATATAGGATTACAACCACTGAGTTGGTTGAATTGAAGATTAAGTCTAGGATTTTTTGTCAAAGGGGTTGATCAGAGTAAGTGTGTCACCATGGGGTGCACCAGTTGTCTTCATCAAGAATAAGTATGGTTCTCTTCAACTTTGCATAGATTATATAATGTTGAATAAGGAAACCATCAAAAATAGGTATCCACTACCTCATATAGATGATATTTTTGATCAAATATAGGGATCAATGATCTTTTCCAAGATTTATCTTAGAGTAGGATATCATCAGTTGAGGATAAGGGATGAGGATATTTCGAATATAACATTTAGAACTCATTATGGGCACTATGAGTTCACAGTATTACCATTTAAGCTAAAAAATACTCAGGCAACATTCATGAATCTCATGAAAAGTGTGTTTAGAGATTATTTAGATCACATTGTTTTGGTCTTTCTTGATGACATTGTTATATACTCTAAAAATGAAGAGGAACATCTTCAACATCTGAAACTAGGTCTACAATGGTTGTGGAAGCACAAGTTGTATGGTAAGTTGTCTAAGTTCATATTTTTCTAAGAGAGATTATAATATAAAGGACATATTATCTCTACATATGGTATTTCAATAAACCCAAAAAAGATAAGATCCATTATGGAATGGTTGGCACCAAATAATTTGCATGAGATAAGGACTTTCATGGGACTAGCGAGCTATTATAAAAAAAATTGTTCTAAATTTTTATAAGATAGTTAATTTGATAACTTATCTACATAAAAAATAACCAAAGCTTTATCTAGTCAAATAAGTGTGAAATATTCTTTCTTAAATTGAAAAGAAGGCTTATTTCAGCACCAGTGTTGAGAGTTCTTGACCCCAATGGTCATTTTTTAGTAATCAAAGATGCATGTGGGGAGGGACTTTGAGGACTCCTTATGTAGGATGGAATAGTAGTAGCTTATGAATCAAGGAAGATAAAGTTATATGAGGTGAACTATGCCCCTCATGACCTAGATCTTGTAGCAATTATGCATGCTTTACCGTTTTGATGGCATTACTTGTTAACAAAACTATTTAAACTCAAGACGAATAAGTTAGGACTCAAGTACATCTTCACCTAACTAAATCTAAATGCTCATCAGAGATTTTGGTTGGAGGTCTTATCTAATTATGATTTTTATATCAATTATATCAAAGTCAAGTAAAATAGAGTAGCCGATGCCTTAAGTCGTAGAACGTACATAGCAACTTTGTCTACTATTAGGAGTACTTTCAAGAATCAAGTTATCAAATTTTTGTCAGGAGATGAATTTTATGATCAAGTTAGGAAAGCATTTTCTAAGAAGGCTAAGAATCCTAGATATAAAGGATTCATATTAGAGAATGATGGTATTTTGCATTGCAGTGGAAGGATGTATGTGCTAGATCGAGAGAATATGTAGAGAACAATGCTAAAAGAACTACATAATGCCCCATATTCAAGACATCCAAGAGTAACCAAGTTCATGGTAGAGCTTAGACAATTGTATTTCTATAAGGAAATTAAGAAATATGTGATGGATTTTATGTCATGTTATTTGGAATGTCAATGAGTGAAAGTTGAACATGTATATTTGATTGGTTTGTTATATCCACATGATATACTAGAATAGAAGTGGTAGGTGATCAGTATGAACTTTGTCCAAGGTTTATCATTTTCATGAAATAGGCATGATATAGTCTTGGTTATAATTGATAAGCTAACCAAGGTAGTTTATTTTATACCAAGTAATTTGACAGATGATGTACCTACTCTTGTGAAGAGTTTTGTAAAAGAAGTGTATCAGTTACATGGATTCCCAAAAAATATCATTTTGGATCATGATCTAAATATGACTTCTAGATTTTGAATAACTCTAAATTTAGTTTTAGGTCTGTAACTAAAATTTAGCACTACATATCACCTTAAGACTGATGGTCAGACTAAATGAGTTAATCAGGTGTTAGAGGATCTTCTTTGTATGTATTACATGGATCAAAAGTACAATTGGATAGAGTATCTTTCATTGGTTGAGTTTGCCTAGAATAACTCATACCAATCGGCATTGAAGGAGCACCATTTAAAGCATTGTATGAAAGAAAGTACAGGACACCAATCAGTTGGGATAGATTGGAAGACAAGGTAATCTTTGGACCTAAGATGATTTCAAAAATAGAATATCAATTTAAATTAATCGGGGAAATATTGATCAAGGCCAATGATAGACAAAAGATTTATGCTAATTCGAAGAGAATAGATAGGCAGTTTTCAGTAGGTGAAAAAGTGTTCTTACGAGTTAAGCTAAAAAAGAGCTTGATTAAATTTGAGAAGTCAGCAAAACTTTCACCGACATATGTGATACCCTTCAAGGTTTTAGAAGTGGTCAATTATGTAGTATATAGGCTTGAATTACCACCAACCTTATCTCTATTACGTAATGTCTTCCATGTTTTTATCTTAAAAAGTATGTAGTTGATCTTTCACATGTGTTGGATTAGAATACTTTTTAGGTTCTATATCTTGAGGTAGTCGTGGTAAAATTAATCAGAGTAATTGGCACTCGTAAACTTTGTTTGCATAATAAAGAGATATTATAGTGCAAGGTCTTGTAAAACTAATACTTTGAAGATAGTACTACTTGGGAGAACTATGATGAGTTATATAGGGGATTTATGCATTTAATTTCTTTATTTGATACTTCATTCTATGTTAATTTTTTACTGAATAATATTTTTAATTTATAACTTATGTTTCAATAAGTGTCATTAGGATGATGACTAGCTTTAAGGAGAAGGATGTTACATCATGATTTTTCACTAAGAAAACTTATTTGATTATCTATAGATATTTATAGTTGGAAATTTGATTTGGTTATTATTAACTAATTTATGAGTTATATGTTGTTATGAGACATTTAATTATTACTTTGATTTCATGATTTTATTGTTATGAGTTAGTTATAGTGTATATTCTTACATTATGATCATGTTGATTTGTTATTACAGTAGTACTTTTTGATATATGTCATGATGTTATGGACTAACTACCTACTTGTCATCAATTAGATGCAGGAGAGACTCATCCCTCAGAACATGACGAAGGGAGAACATCATCGAAGAGGGTGATGTAGATGGAGTTTCTAGGGGATGATAGAGGAATGTCTAGAACCATGCACACACCACATTAAATAGTACATATTAAATGCATAGTTTGAATTGTTAGCTTTAATATGTTTTTGGTGATTATTTTCATTTAGATAATTGTTTATGCATAATAGTTGTGTGTTAGTTAAAATCTATGCGTATGTGTAATTGATTTTATGTAGTTGCATTGTGGTGTTATGTACTTATGTCACATTATATAACTCATGATTGCACATAGATTTGTGTGATTCGATTAGAACTACATATAGCCTCAACATCATGTTTTGATGTAATATTATGGATTTACTATTTTTACTATTAATGACTATTAGTAGTATTACTATTTAGTCATTATGATTAATTATTTGTACTAAATAATTCATTATTATTAAGTTATTAAAAAATATAAAAATAATAAATAAAATAAATAAAGTGAATTAAACATAATTAGGAAAGAATGGAGTTAATTATTAATAAAGTTAGAAAAATCTATAAATAAGGAAACAATCGTATAAAACAAAAGAAGAAAAAATATAATGAGGGAGAAAGCATTAAATAAAATACAAAAAAGAAAAGATAGTTTTGAGGAAGTGCCATCATCATGTAATAAATAAAAAGATGAAAGAATGGAGAGACACATAGTAGAGGGAGGAGAATAGGAGAAAGGAGAAAGAGAAGCATAGCATAGGAGAATATGAGAAAGAAGAAGATAGCTATGCAAGGAAAAGGATAAATGGTGTGAATTATAGGGAGAGTGTGTCCTTTTAACTTGCAATGTAGGTGGTGTTATTAAGATTTTGATAGATGTTTGGAAAATTTATATGACTACAAACTAAGTCATCCCTTTGTTAAGTTTTTTGGATGGTTTTATATATAAAACAACCTACTTATAGAAATAAACCCTTTATATACACAATATTTTTAAAATTTATCAATTATTGATGCTTTCTCTCTTTCAAGAATCTGTCAAGTCTCAATATCTCTTAGTGCATACCTTAAAGGGTGCACCAAGAAAGGGGTGAGCAGACCATTGATTCTTTGCAAGATTTTTGTCCCCTATACCACCACTTGCAATAAAAAAAACGTCTCCTATACACTTCCCTAAGCTTTGGCACCTCCCTTACACACTCCTCCAAGTAATTCACCACCTTAAACAACCCTTACTTAAGCTAAAAATTATTTTTGACATTTGCCAAACAAAGTTGGCTTGGGTAGACCCTCTATTCAAAATATATTAGCACATTATGGGTCTAGGTCTGCCTTGGTTGACCCAATCTAGGACCTAAATTATTTTTACCAATTAATGATATAGGGTCAATTAGGCAAACTCTGTCGCATAAATTTTTAGAAAGGTTTACAATTAGATCCAGCTATATATACACATCATTTTCATCAATTCTTAGAGAGAGTTAATTATTCATTTTCACTTCTTTACAATCTGTTCTTCCACCATTCTACTTGAGGAGTCATTGTTTAAGGTTTACACTTTGAAAATAATTTTGTATTGTGGAAAATTATTGGATGATTTGGCCTATCTTAGTGATCCTTAAAAACCACAAAAACCACTTGTAAAGCACCATTGGTCAAGGGATATATTTAAACTCAACGAGTTCATTTTCAAGGTAAGTATCTCTAACTCTTATTCTTCTTTTTTTAATAAATAGAAGTAGCTTAAGTAATGACTTTTGAATGTATTTCTCTCTCCATACATTAGGATGATATTTATATTATATTAATTAGAAGCATCCTATGTATGTTTAATTTTATTTTTATTACCCTCATTTTGTGCCAAAATCTTTGGTGAGCACTTGGCTAGATTTAAATTTACTTTGCATTTACTTTGTGAATATAGAAAACATAGGACTTAACTAGGGTTATCACATGGTGTTTTTTGACTAGAGGCTTTGGAACCCTCTCTAGTGATGTCATTGTGTTAAGATACCTCTTGGTTAGGTATATCAGATCCATCTTAATCATGGCCCTAATTATCTAAATATTTTAACAAGTGGAAGTGGAAGTGTAAGCGTGATTTATCTTCTCCAAACTAGGATTGATTTGTAGATCAGTTGCATTTTTTTTTGTATGCATTCTAGTGAAATTAACATAAACTAACCCTTGCAAGTTTTTTTTCACACGTTAATTTATTATCACTTAATACAAAATTTTATTTTTATAGTACTATATCAAATATGTCAATATATTCTAACATTTTATGTGCGGATTTAACACATAGTCACTCCAAATGACTTTCTATTTCTTTGTACATGTTTTCTCCAAATATAGGTGACTGGATTGATCAACTCAACACAATCCTCTTCTTCAACCATAGTATTTCATACTAAGTCAACCCTATTGACTCTATTCATAGTTTTCTCTTTCAACATACAGGGTTGTAGACTTAGTCAAACTAGTCGACTCTATTCATAGATTATTTTCAGCACACTAGTTTTATAGACTAAGTCGATCCAGTTGACTCTATTGGTAGAATATAAAAATCAACATTTGAGTAACACATCATAAAAATAGAAAATTTAAAATCTCCAAGAACTCTCAGGTGTGTTCTTACCTTTTTAGTCATTTATATTTTTCACTTGCAGTCTTATTTTTCATAGTTTACAGTCTATAAAACTATAACCCTGATAGGACCTAGGTTCCCCAAAGCTCTGACATAACTTGTCAGAATTAAGAGAAAACATGATTACCATTGTATAAGCAACTTAAGATGTGGAAATAACCAGAAGTAAAAGTAACTATCAATGAGAAATAGCACAGAATATGAGAGGCAACACACAATTGTATTCAACTCAGTTAGAAGGAAATTACAACAAAGAGATCACACTCTTCTTCCACTTCATGGGCTTACAGTAATCTTCCCTCAAGAGTAATCTTCTCTCAATACAGGTCACAACACACAGCTAACATAAGCTGTTGTTCACCTCATTGTACTGCCATTACAACCGAGTATGAACTGATACTCCAAGTAGATCTCACCATGATCTTGCTCCTTGATGTATTGTTGTCACCTTGGATCTTTCTCCCTCGCCGATCTCCTTTTGACCCTCGCATACACACACCACTGCAGACCAACCTGATCTTACTTATCACATGTAGATCTCCACCATGATCTTGTAACACCCTACAGATCAAACCTGATCTTACATACATGAAGAATCCTACTTGATTCCACCATGGGAAGAACTCTCCTAGTTCTACACTTAACAATACAGCCCATGAGTCTATTATATAGATCTCATGCATACAATGATTAGACTTGCGGCTCAAGACTCGACTCAGTCTTTAACATGCAAACAACCCGTTCAACTAACTGACTGTTTGTCAACAGTAGTTCTGGAACCACACAGGTGACCGACGTCGGTCCTTGTCTGACTGGAGGTGACCGACGTCAGCCGATCCTACCAATGTCAGTTTCCTTTACATTGATCCCCTGACCAATGTCAGTTTTGGCGTGTCGACGTCGGCGATTATCATACTCAGCAACCTCCATGTTTGCATCAAGGTGAAGCTTTTAGCTCCATAACCTAACAATCTCCCACTTGGATATAAATAACTACACCTGTACCTATACCAGTACTTTGTCTAATCTGCATCCTGGCTTGTATTCCTCTTCAAGATGAATCCTGAAGACTACCCACCACACTCCTTGTGGTGTTAATCCTGTGCCTAAATTTCTTCATTCTCAGCTTACCTTCTTCTGCCATTGCTATACTCCCACTCAAACAAAAACCCCTGTGAGTAACCTGTAATCAACACACACTAACCAGATCTGAACCATCTATTAGTCAAACTCGCTCTGAGAACGTCCAACCTCGCTCTAATACCACTTGTCAGGCACCTAGATTCCCCAAAGCTCTGACACAACTTGTCAGAATTAAGAGCACACATGATTACCATTGTATAAGCAACTTAAGATGTGGAAATAACCAGAAGTACAAATAACTCTCAATGAGAAATAGCACAAAATATGAGAGGCAACACACAATTGTATTCAACTCAGTTAGAAATAAATTACAACAAAGAGATCACACTCTTCTTCCACTTCGTGGGCTTACAATAATCTCCCCTCAAGAGTAATCTTCTCTCAATACAGGTCATAACACACAGCGAACACAAGTTGTTGTTCACCTCATTGTACTGGCAGTACAACTGAGCACAAACCGGTACTCCAAGTAGATCTCACCATGATCTTGCTCCTTGATGTATTGTTGTCACCTTGGATCTTGCTCCCCCGTCGATCTCCTTTTGACCCTCGCATACACACACCACTGCAGACCAACCCGATCTTACTTATCACATGTAGATCTCCACCATGATCTTGCAACACCCTACAGATCAAACTTGATCTTACACACATGAAGAATCCTACTTGATTCTACCATGGGAAGAACTCTCCTAGTTCTACACTTAACAATACAGCCCATGAGTCTATTATATAGATCTCATGCTCGAGACTCGACTCAGTCTTTAACATGCAAACAACCTGTTCAACTAACTGACTATTCATCAACAGCAATTTTGGAACTGCAAAAGCGACTGACGTCAGTCCCTGTCTGACTGGAGGTGACCGACGTCGGCCGATCCTGCCGATGTCAATTTCCTTTGAACTGATCCCCTGACCGACATCGGTTGTGGCCTGCCGACGTCGGTGACTGTCATACTCAGCAACCTCCATGTTTGCATCAAGGTGAAGCTTTTAGCTCCACAACCTAACAAACCCTATAGTGAACTGGGTCGACCCGCTCAACACAATTTTGTAGCTTGTTATTTCTCTAGAAGACGTAGTTGACTAGTTTAATTATGTTCTTCTATATCTTGCCCACATAACAGTAATGACTTTATCAACTCTATTTTATATTATTTACATATAGTGTCACATGAGCCAACTCTATACTATTCAACAAAGGAATTAACATATCTTACTATTAATTAATTCACTTTTCCTTTTAGTTGTTGGCATGCTTAGAGTAAAAAACATATAATAAATAGGAGGTTTTTAATTTACTATTTTAGTCACACTATTTTTTATCTTTTATACACACTTTCAAATCACTTAACACCAAAATGCATTAAATAGTTTCTTCCCAAGGTCTATCTACTAGGATTTCATTACCAAGGGGAAAGTCGGCTTAGTTTTCTGGCCAAGTATAAAAATGTGATTGATGTTTTATATTGGCAAAGCACCCAACACCCTTATTTTTGCAAAATTATGAAGTAAAGGGGTAGGCCCCAATACCAAGATAGTACCATCACCAATACATATCCTTTTTAGCCTAAACTACTTAAAACTTTCCATAAATTACTTTTCTAGTTCTTTCTTATATCCAACTCCCTCTCACATTAATTTCAAAATTTATTACAACTTAATAATATTCAGGAATGACCACTTAGCTTAACATTTACATTTAATTTATATTGCTTGATCTTTGATTGTTGTATTTTGTATTATAAAACTTGTACTAACCAATGTTAGTAAAAAATTTGTGTTGTGTGTTATAATTAGGTCAAACACATTTAATTTGTGTTGCTTGTGTGTTCAATTATATTTTCTTAGCTCTTATCTTGTAAAAAAAATTCTATTTTTAGAAAATTTTCAATCCTATTGACATAGTCTCTTATAGGTTATTTGTCTTAATTACCTTCATTACACAATCGACCCATATGACTATGTATAGTTTTAGCCTATTTTCATTGCACAGTCAACTAGTACGACTGTGTCCTTTATAACATATTCAATTTATCCATTTCTAGTATATATTCACTTGGTTAGATTCTATATCTTACCAATTTTACCATCTATAACACACAATCAAGCAATTTGATTGTGTCTTTTACTTCCTTTTCTCTCAAACTTTCCTGCAAACTCTGTCAACATTATACCTTTTGGCCAATATTATTAGGTATTTAGCTGACTTTGTTCCTATTTCTCACCTTTATGTTTTTATTTCAAGCATCATGAAATCCCCTATCTAAATCTTTTTGTACAACCTTAATCCATTTAGACGATATATGAGATGTTCTTTCATTCCTACCTTTGCTACCTAAGAGGATCCTCACTCTTGGAGAACTTTTGCTCATCCCTCATATTTGGACTACAATATAGTCCAAATTAATCCAACCAATGATATTAATGGATCAGATCCATTTTACACTTCTTAAGATAATTCTTACTTTAAGGCATCTTATTACACTATGGGGGTAATTGATACAAGCCTAACCAATAACCCCATAGGAAAATTTTTAAACACAAACAACCCACCTCCTAACAATCATCCACCTATAAACCCTCCCCCTAATACCAATTCGGGTAATGTTATGCCTACCAATCCTAATAATCCTCTCCCAACACCAATCCACTAGTTGATACCACTCAAATTTTTACCCATATAGTGCAATAAATGAACATCATGCAAACATCTATACTTCTCCAATGATGCAAATGCAACATCATTTGATAAACATGGTTAATCAACCTCCTATCCATCTTCCCAAAAATAACCAAAATTTCATCCCTCCACCTCTTTAATATGTTGTGAAAAATATCATTCTCCAACCTATTATGCACAACAAGATGCTTCAACATATTCAAAATGAACCTTTAGCCCCCTTAATTATTTTTATTGATAGTGGTAATATATCTATAACTATTAAATATGATGGGAATAAAGACCCTACATCTTTTCTTATAGCATTTGGTAATCTATACAAAGAGTGGATTCAAACTAATACCTTCACCACTACTAAAATTTTAGTTAAAACATTCACATGCAATGTATTATAATGGGATAACCAACTCCCCCAACATTCTATATGGCAAATTGAAGATTTAAACAATCCTCTAGTTAATTAATTTTAATATAATGATCTTAACAAAAAGTATCTTAGTCATTTCATCAATGCTAAACAATTCTCTTCTAAATCAGCTCATGACTTTATCAAATAATGAAAATCTTTGGCTCACAAATCTGATCAAAACATGAGTGATGACAACTTGTTCAAACTTTTCATAATTGCCTTAACACCTTCCTTCCAATACAAGGTTATAAATTTTTCTCCCTAAACTCTAAACGATGCTATCAATCAAGTTAAGCAACAAGACTTTATTATGAAATAGTTTGAACCTAACACTAAAACCATCAAGGGATCTTTCAAAAACTCCACCAACGAAATCATTGACAATCCTCCTCAACCAAAAATAGGAGTAGCCAAAATAGATAATCCCCAAGCTTCCCATCCACATATAACTTGAACATTTGGGGTATCTTTCAATGCCCACCTACATATCACCTCAAACTTTGGGGCATCTTATGATGCCCATCCCTAGATCTAATTACCCATTGGGGAATCTTATGATTCCCACTCTTATTTTACATTGCATAATACCAAACAAATTCATCTTCAATAATAATTTTGAGACATCTAAACTTGTGTTTTACATGTTCATATTTGATATAGACATTAGCATAGATATTTCATTTCTTATCATGATTATATATATTGTCCTACTAACACTTCTTGTAGGATTTATACATGGATCTCACCCTCTAAAATAATCCCTTTTTACATAAACCTTAGTTCCTTCCCTTGTTCCTTTAGTTTCTTTATTTCATGAGTTGCATTGCAATACCATGGACAGGACCTAATTTTCTTCATGATTTTTTTCTACTTTCATACATTTATTTTTCATATCAAGTTTGTTATTTTTTTATTCTTTTTGTACCTATTTAGGTTTTTATTTTATGAGTTGCAGTGTAAGACCATGGATAGGACCAGGCTCTCCTCATAAATACCATTTTAATATTTGTCACATACTTTTTTCACCCATTTGAGTTTTTCTTTTGTGAATTGTAATGTAAGACCATGGATAGGACCAAGCCCTCCTCAAAAATATCATTTTTGCTTTGTTCACCCACATGGGTTTCTCTTTTGTGAATTACAATGTAACACCATGTATAGGACCATACCATCCTCACAAATAGCATTTTTTATTTTCTTGCACCCACTTGGGTTTCTCTTTTATGAGTTGCAATATAAGATAAGACCAGACTCTCCTCACAAAATTACTATATCATGTCAAAACACCTTTACTAAACTGAGTGTTCTATTTTTAGAATGTTAAGAATGATTATAAGTTTGTGATCCAATATTTTCAGCTTTGATTTTTCTCTCTTTTGTAGATAAACTTGCACAACAAACCATGTTAGCATGTTTTTCTACAATTACATGTATTTTTTTGATAAGGAATTATATTAACCTGTCATTGTATCCCTTTTCACTTTATCACATTTTTTACAGTTTGAATTAATTCAAATTATTTCATATTCATTCCCCTTGATTTCCTTTTCTTTCATTCCACTCTGGATAAAACAAGTTTGAAGTCAAGATAAAAAAAATTATTTCACATGAATAAACAAGACTCTTAGACACCATGATCTCTAAGTTCTCTTTCTTATCAACTAAGTCCTAAGTTTTCAAATGATAGTCATTTTTATCACCCATGTTTGGTTCTCTGAATCCAGATGGAGGAGAATAGAAAAAACTATCAAATGTTAGAAGCCAAATCATTTAAAATAAAAATAAATGATTACAAGGCAACATATAATTTGAAAAGTTCAAATCACACTAAAATTTGTGATTTATAACACATCTCCTATCTCCAATTGAATTTCAAACTCCATAATTGACCTCACACTAGAGTCAAGGTCCATTGGAGTGTAGTAGGCCAATAGATTGGGATAGAAGAATTAAAAATAATCTATAGTGCTACCTACTTTCTCACACAGGTACCCAATCTTTGCAGTAGACTGAATACTCTATAAGGGGTCCTAAAGAAAGGGGAATATGTTGTGGGGAGGTAGATCCAATTAAATTTAGATGCATATAACCTTCATAGGATGGTATTCATACTTTATTTGATAACTCAAGATTTGTATCATTAGGAGAAGTTTTTTAGAGTCCTTAATGTTAAAAGTCCTCTTGTTTTGACAAAACTAATTTTAGTGTCTTAACTTCGATAAATATTTTATCTACCTTCTTATTTTTTCATTTTTACTACCACCCATTTCATTTTCCCCTTGACAGGCAAGTTTGATTCTAAATTTGTTTCCCCACTTCTATATTCCCTCGTCTTCACATCTTTAAAATAGGATACTGCTACTTTATTTTGGTCTTGTCTATCCTTAGAACAAAACAATATGCTTGAGTGATTATGGATTATCTTCTTTATACTATTTATTTACATTTCTAGCATTGCCTTGGGTTATTTAAAAATAAATGTTATCATTCTTTTTTTTGGACAACTACATCTGTTTCTTTCTTCTTCTTTTTTGTACTCTTTTTTTTGGACAATTGCGTCCATTTATACTTTCATGTACTTTTTTCATTGTTGAGTGTTGTACTGTTACTTCCCACTCACCAATGTTATTTTCCCTTCTATGCACTTTTTCCATTGATGATTGAGTAAGGATTGTTATTGCTCACTCATCAATGTTGTTTTACCATTTGTTTACCCATCTTTATTTAAGTAAAGATTGTTACTGATTTCATATTTATGTTTAATTACCATTTTTACATGTAGCCTTAGTTTGACTTGTTTTTACCTTTGTTATGTAAGGTTTACGTGTTTGGGTTTTTTGGTCATTTAGTAGCCTTGGCTTTTTGGTTATCTAATTTACTCTAAACTTTTAGGTTGGTCATTTGGTTCTAGCTTAACATTTATCACCCTAGCTTACCAACTTTCCAAGTACATCATGCCTACATATTTTCAATTATCTTAGCTTTCATGTGTTTGTTTATTTTTGCTCTTTAGTTTTGTATCCTTGGGTTTGTCCAAATCAGTCTATGTGCCCTCCACGATCAAAACTACAAACACAACAAACAACCATCCAACAATAAAGGTAAATCAAGTTACACATATTTTACTTTTATTTTTAATTATTTCATTTCATCTATTTACTTTTAGTTATTTTATGCTTTAAAACACTACAATTTATTTAGCTTTAGCATTGTGTGTTTCTATGTTCTTTTTTCAAAGCACCATCCCCTCTTACACCTAAGTGACACGTGATGATCTTTGAGTGAGGCATATGTATACACATAATATTTTCAAACTTTATCAATTATTGATGCTTTCTCTCTTGTAAGAACCCATCGAGTCTCAATCTCTCTGAGTGCATGCCTTAAAGAGTGCACCAAGAAAGGGGTGGGTAGACCATTATTGCTTCACAAAAAATTTGTCCCTTATACCACCACTTGAAACCAACACAAACCTCTCTTATACACTTCCCTAAGATTTGACACCTCCATTACACACTCCTCCAAGAATTCATTAACTTAAACAATCCTTACCTAAGCCAAAAACACTTTTTGATATTTACTTAATAAATTCATCTTGGGTCAACCCTTTATTCAAAATATATCAGCATGTTATGAGTCTAGGTCATCCTTGGTTGACCCAGTCTAGGACCTAGCTTGCTTTTATCAATTAAAGATATGGGGCCGATTGAGCTAACTCTGTTGACTAAACTTTCAGAAAGGTTTAGGACTAGATCCAACTATATATACACATCATTTTTTTCATTTATTAAAGAGAGTTAATCATTCATTTGTGCTTCTTTACAATCTACTCTTCCACCATTTTATTTGAGGAGTCATTACTTAGGGTTTACACTTGGAGAAGAATTTTGTCTTAAGGAAAATTATTCAATGCTTTGGTTTATCTTAGTGATCCTTACAAACCACAACAACAACTTGCAAAGCACCATTGGCCATGGGAGAGATTCAACCTCGATCGATTTGTCCTCAAGGTAAGAATCTCTAACTCTTGTTCCTTTATTTTTAATAGATAGAAGTAGCTTAAGTAATGAATTTTGAATGTATTTCTCTCTCCATACATTAGGATTATATCTATATTATCTTAACTATACGTATTTTATGCATGTTCACGTTTATATTTATTATCCTCATTTTATACCACAAGCTTGGGTGAGCACTAGGTTAGATTTTATTTTATTTTTTATTTACTTTGTGAATATAGAAAACATAGGACCTAGCTAGGGTTATCACATGATGTTGCTTGTATAGAAGCTTTATAACCCTCTCTAGTGATGCCATTGTGGTAAGGGAACCCTTGGTTAGGTCTAGTGGATCTATATTTGTCATGACCTTAATTTTGTAAATATACTAATAAGCGAAAGTGTAAGTGTGATTTATCTTCTCCGAGCTATGATTGATTTGTAGATCAGCTACATTTTACCTTGTATACACCCTCCACTCATGAGGTGAGTGAAAATATTAAATACATGGGTCAAAATCAAAGACCCAAATTTGGTGCATAAATAGATGATCTCAAGGAAATGAATGCCAAGAATAAAACAAGAAATTCCTCATTAAATTTTGGTAATAAGGCACATGTGAAATTGTCAAATGCTCGATGTGATCATCTCAAGACAACATATCCTATTTTGAATATACCTTTTAACCATTAAATCATGGTAATAAGTTAGTATTAGAATAATGCATTATTTTAATATGCACATTTCAAGTTTAATCTTCCCCTTTTGATGGATTGTCATTGTCTTAAATGTTGGGGTAAACTTTATCTTCAAGCTGTAAAGACTCCTCTTGATTTGAGGTTTATTCTCTTTGTCCAATTCTCTTTTTCATGTGGAAGCTCCTCCACCTCAAATAACACATCCCTTTTTACCAAGTCCTATCAAACAATAAATTAGACAAGTTCTTACCTTAATAAATTAAAAAATCACCAAACTCATTAAATGAGTATTTTATAAAAGCAACAAAGTCCCAAAATGAAAATAATAACATGTTTTAGAATTTAAAATCATCCCATTTAAAATCAACACCATTAAAAATAGGAGGGAACTAGCTTAGCAATCTAATAAACGGCATCAAAAATGGAGTAGTGAATAAAAATATATGGTTAAAAAACAAACCCACGATCCTCCTTATGAACAATGTCGACAAAATTGGAGGTGTTAGGAACATCAAAAAATTTAGTTCCAATAAGAACATCAATAGTTGATTAACCTTTAGAAAAAACTACATAAGTGAAATGAGTTCCACTAGGAACTCAGGGTCTGACTTAGTGCAAAGAACAAGTAAATCAACTGATTTCTTATTGATCGAAACATCGATGACTAACCAACTAAGAGGCACATGGAATGGGATGACTTGTATAAAATTTTTGACATGATTACAAACTTTAATTGACCCCAAAACATATTTCATCATTAATATCATGAGAACACCTTTCCAAATCAATAAACAACATCCAAAATAGAGCTATAAATCAAAATGTATGGCCCAAAAACATGCCTCAAGTCTAAATTTTACACATAGTCAGCCTTCTAAACCCTATTGGGGTTGACCTTTTTCCAATAACTAGGTCAAGGGCTAACCTAGTTCAAAGAACTAGGCTTTTAGATGACCTTGTTCGATATGGCATGTTGATCGCTGAACTAAATCAAGGAACTAAGGTTTCAATTGACTTTGTTTTCAATAGACAATCCAAATCAGACCTAATTTTCATAGGGCAAGATGAAGTTTTTAGATAGTATTATATATGAAAATTTATCGCTCGAACTTGGTCTACACAATGGAACAATTTTTAAGACTTGATTTTTCACTAAAAATCTATTCATGTTAAAACAATAATTGAACAGTTAGAAGACTAACCAAGCAGACTTACAAACAAGACCAAAAGACAAAAGCAAAAGAAGGTTCTTTGATTTCGATGAAATGAGAGTGTGTTGTGCAAGCAACAACACAAATTATTAGTGTAATTATGATGAGTCATTAATAGGTCTAAATTGATTTGACAATTGTGTTTGCTTGGGTTTGATTTCTAATAACTTCACTCAATTTGCCTTATTATGACTCTGACTACATGCAAAACATGATTCTTATCCTTGCTTGAGATCCGCAACAATAACTGAAAACTTAAGAAAAAACATATATTTTGGCACTTGTTGTAACTCAAAGAATAACAAAACTATTTTGATATTTGTTAAGCCCCTAGGAAATAAAAATATCAAAAAAAAACTAAAATTCATAAATGGAATAGTTTCAATAACATGCAAACACTAATATTATGTGCTATGTATAGTATAAACTTGTGTGCTTCAATCAATACTCTAATAATTGCTTGATTCCTATAACATACATATAAATGTTCATTATATTAATGTGTGTAATAAATGAATATTCTATATTTTTTACATGTAAATGAACTATAACATTATGTAATTTTATTCAATTAAATTCAAATAAAAACCTTTAACGTATTAACTAATAATATAATAACTCAAAATGAAAAATACAAAATAATACAATATAAATATATATTAAAAATAAACTTTAAAATGTCATTAACACTTTAAACAAACTTAAGGGTACACACAATACCTAAAACACTTAGAAATAAAAGCAAAGAGAAAATAAGATAATTTTGCCTGGAAAAAAAAAAATCCAACCTGATAACAACTCATAAAACTAGAATAACACCTAAAAAAAAATAAACTAATAATAGACAAATTCACAAAATTCCTGCATTTCAATGAATGTAGGTACCCTTTTTTAAAAGTGTCGACACCTTTAGAAATGAGGATCCATTAAACTGGAGGCTCGAAATTGTACCATCTTTCTTTATTCCCTTTGTCTTCTCTCTGGCCAGCCATTCAGTATGCTGAATGTGGTGATAATATCAATAATGACTATATGGGTGATGATGATATGAAGAGATAAATGAAGACTGACACAAAAAAAAAATATCAACGCAATATACTGAACAAAAGTGTACCAGCCGAGAAGCCCAGGAACTCTCTATTCTCGTTCAAAAACCACCATTAATGACAGAAAAAACAATACATAATTTTTTACAGCGGAATCTAAGATTTACAAATATCTTTCTCATGAGACTATGAGTAATTTTTCAAGCTATAGTCGGCATCTTGGATCCTAAAAAGTGCGTTTCTTCTCTTTTTTATCTTATTTCTCAATACCAGGTGGCAACAGAGAAGTCCTACACAGAGGACAGGTTAGATGCCGAAGGCCAATCCATCCGTCTAAGCAAGCTCTGTGGAAAATATGACAGCAACTTCTGAGCTTCCAGATCTCTTCATGCCTCTCAAAATCGCTCAAACAGACACTACATGTTGCCTCCTCAATATTCTCAACAGAAGCGACCCTTGTAATAATTCCCATGTCATCATCCGGTGGCATCACACGACCAGTTGCATATTGTTGAGGGATGTACACATAGTTGTAGTCCTCCTCTGCAACATAATTTTCACCAATACCAACATAGTGAAGAAACCATGTTATAGCATTTAAGATTTTTATAAACCCCAACAGAAGCATATCACAATCACACTCACACAATCCCAATCCCATCATGCTGACCCAAAAAGAAAAAAACAGAAAAAAAGTCTTCAGGAATGACTTTAGTGTGTGATCTTGTTTTCCCCAAGGCTATTACAAAGTATGGAGAGGAGAGGGGCAAGAGAACCTGCAACCAATCCAAGTGCCATTAATAAGGGCTAGCATATCCATTCTGAACAATCTAATCAACCAAAATTTCACAAGGAATTTCACTAGATGAAGAAATGGGTCTTTTACACCCACCAAATCAGCCCTCCAATATGATGTGGAATAGAGAAGAGGAGCTTCTGGAATAAACTGGTTACCCAGTGTAGACAAAATCACCTCACAAATGGCCCGTAAACCTTCATCGCCATTAATCCTATTTATGGAGATGAAAGTGGCCAACCAGTCCCAATGAGAAAGAAGAAGACAGGAATGGCCCAAAAAAATTGATAATCTGTACCATGGGAAACATTTTGCAGGGAGTCTTGTCAGATGTTATCGCACGACTTTTCCTCACCGTCCAAATGAATATCAAATAAAACACAAAGACTTGTTGGGTAGTGATATGGATTTTTAACCAACATGTCACATGAGCTACTTTTATCAAAATATCAAACCAAAGACTTTGAACAAGTATTGTATGGAATGATCAATTGCAGGCAAGTAGGTCTGCTATTATTATCACCGCAATTTGTCTCGACTTACATGTTTTTATGGTGAGGTGAAATTCCCTGATTGGCTAAAATTGTTAAGAGGACAAGCTGTACACAAGTGGGTATGGAAAAAGTATCTAATTGTTAATATATAGATTGGACTCTTGCCATGATTGTTGTGCAACTTGAGAAATGGGTAACATTTGGTTGGACAATAATAGTGGACAACATTGGCTTTCTTGAATTCTCATCCCTGATAGGAAATATTTGATTGCTACTATAATAAAATTCATGTCCTTAATAGGAAATATTTGATTTTTACTATAATAAAATTCATGCCCTCAATAGGAAATATTTGATTTAGTAAAAGTATTAACATTTGTTTCACCACATATATGTTAGATAGTATAATTCTCAATAATTATTTTTAATGACTTTTTTTTAATATATTTATTTATTTTGAAAGAAAATTGTATAGTTTATGTTGTAATTTTTATAATAATAATTTTGAAATTTAAATATGTATAGAAAATTAAAAATGGTTTTTACATATAATTTAAATATGTTTGTCTATTTATCAATTACAAGTTTGAATTAGATATTATTAATATATTTATTAGATTTTGGTAGTTTCTATTTTACTTTTCAACTTAGTTTTTCTTTTTTTCTGCTTTTTTTTTTTCCTTGAAAACATCCAAATACTTTAATCTTTATCAAAAAGTAAGATGCACTTTTTTTTTTGTCATATCTATTTTCCTTTTTGAATTATTTATCATCGATTTACACTTAAATATAATCTTACTCTTAATTCAGTTGTCTATAGATACACAAGAATTAAAGTTCATATGAGTATTTATAAAATATTATTAATCTCTCACAAACATTTTCCATAGATCAAATCATTATTAAAGTATTTAATATTGTTTGTAGTTTATATTTTTTTTTTTTTAAATTATAATACACAACTTAAAGTTTTATATATTATTTGAAATTAATATTCTTTTTAGATAAATTATAATGCACAAATTAAAGTTTTATACATCTTTAAAATTATTTTCATTCATAAAATTTTACTATTTTTCAATACATTTTTATTAATTATTTTTCGAGACTGATGATTAAATGGTTTTTTATAAACCATACTGAGTCTCAAATGAACTTAAATCTTACATCATTTTCGTGAAGTTTTTAATATTGCTTCCATTTTAAGGAAAGGAAAAGAAAGTTTTCTTAAAAGGTTATAGGCATTGTAAGGTGGAAAATAGAGTGAGAAAATAGAAAATCATAACTAAGCGTAATTATTAACTCATTTTGGAACTTGTTTTTCATTTTTCAGAAGCATCCCAACACTTCTGGGGGTGAATAGGTTCATGATTTTCCTTTAACTTTGATCAATTTCATCCTGTCCACTTACATTTTCCCTCTAATTTCCTTCCAGGGGATAAAGAACCTGGCAGAAAGATTCAAAGCGATAGCCTATGCCCCAGATGGTTTAGTCGAAGCATTTTATAATCCAAATGCGTACAATCCAGAGAAAGGAAAATTCGTAATGGACCTGCAGTTCCACCCAGAACGCATGCGTTGTCACCAGGATCAACATGACACGGATAATTTTTCTAAATCTGTCTTTGCTTATCATGTAATTAATTTTTAGTGTTTCGTTACAGATTTAGGAAGTGTATTTATAAATTGTGGCTTGTTTCTAAATACTTTATTAATTGTGTGTTTTCAGGAATTTGTAAAGGCCGTGGTTACGTATCAAAAAATTATGTTGCTGGCCTGCAGTGAAGAACGTAAAGCTGTGAAACAAAAGAAAACAATTGGTAGGAGCTTTTCTGTTGCCACGCTGATATACGATGATCATGCCAGGCGACTGAAGATAAACACTCACTACATCCTTAATCATAATGAAATCCATGTTAATGGAATGAATTGTATGAGATTTTTGACTATATTAAAAACTTTAATTAATTCAAAAACATGATTAATCATGAATCTCAAAAAATCACCTTTCTGAGGCAACAAACAGTGTCCAAAATAGAGCTATAAATCAAAGTTTATGGCCCAAAAATTGTCCATAGGTCTAAATTTTACACACAATTGGCCTTTTAGAGTCTGTTGGGACCAACCTTGTTTCAAGAACTGGGTAGGATATCGACATAGTTTAATAAACTAGTTTTTCCAACCTAACTTTTTTAAGAGAAGATGAAGTTTTTAGACAAAGTGTTGTATACAAAATTTATCACTCAAACTTGGTAAACACCATATAATATTTGTTAAGACTTGAATTTTCACCAAAAAAATATGTTCATGCTAAAACAAGAATTGAACAATCTGGATATCAACGAGATAAACTTGCAAGTAAGATCAAAAGATAAAAGCAAAAAAGGTTCCTTGATTTCGATGAAATGAGAGTGTGTTGTGTAAGAAAAAACAAATGAAAACTTTGCTTAAAAAAAATACATGCAATTATTTTAGAATGAAAAAAGACATGTTTATGAACCCAGATTCTATTGCTAAGGACATCACAAAGTACATGAAGAAAAGCATGAAACGATAAGAATGGAATCACTAAAAGATAAAACCAAATATTTCACATTTGACCACAATGTGAGTTGATGCGTTCATTCCACTTCATGGATTTTACAAACACTAATCATTACAACTTAGATTATCAAGCTAGTGAATAGTACAGGGTGAAATGATTATTAGGACATTGCTCTATTGCCAGCTAGACATTTGTATCCCATACAAAGTTATCTTTGATTCCATTCTAGGCCTTGCTATACTGCTAGCCAGGTGTTCATAGCTCCGGTATAAGTTGTCTGAATCACCTAGAGACCAAATTTTTTGGACAATAAATTTTTTTCTTTTTTTTTTCAGCATCTCAATTCTAGGTTGAGAACCACTATAACAATTGAAAGGTAGAATTATAGTTTTTTCTCTGGATATTGGCTGCAACAGCTTTGTCCAAGCTAACCTAAAAAGAAATATTAGTATATTTTTCATGCAAGATTTTGAGAGAACATATTTCAAAAGTCAAACATTTTACCCATTCTCATCAAAACATGAATAAATTCAAGATATCCAATAGTCAAATATTTTGAAACCAACATTATAAAAAGAATCTTGCATAACAAAAAGAATGAAGTACTTAAATAATAAAACACCATTGACATTACTTACCAATAAATGTCTTTTCTCTTCAATAATTAGCATGTAATCATAGCAGTTTCAACAAGACTAGATCAGAATAGAGATAGATAAAATGAGGATAGACCAATAACATAAATAAATAAAATAACTAAAATAACAACCCAAATTAAATAATGAAAGTAAAATAACAAACACACAAAACCAGGGAAACTATGTACAAGGCCTTGTAAGGCTAGCTCATGCTTGGAAATAATTCTTGAGGAATTACACATTGGTAGGAAACGAGATATCCTCACTTATTAAACTTGAGCCTGAATGCATTTTCACCCAAAATTTAAATTACGTGGAAAGAAACTAACCAAAGTGCATTAAACTTGTCAAGTTGTCCCTTTTCTCATGAGCTTTATCCCATACCAGGACTAGATCAACAATCCTAAAGTATTTTATTTTGGATCTTTTGTCAAACCATCACTTGACAACTCATTAATGTTTCTTTAAGTGTAACAAGGTTGCATCTTAGTTTTCTTCTATTTGTATTAAATTCAGTAGTCGAGTTTTAATTTTGTTACTGGTATCAAGGTAGTCTTTCCTAAATTATAGGATAGGTATTCTAAAATGCATCTTATTTTATTAGACCAAAGTGCAAATTTCAGCATGTTATTCCAATCCTAAGGATTATTATTCAAAATTTTCTTAATCACATCAATTAAATATTTATTTATAGATTTAGCAACATCATTTTCTTGTGGATAATAATTAGAAGAGAACTTGATGATTACCTAATTATTGTATGCCCACTTAGTGAATTTCAAGGAAGAGAAAGTGGGAGCATTATCACATACCAAAGTAAATGGCATTCCAAACCTAGAGATGATATGTTCCTTAAGAAAATTAATTAGCACTTCCATTGTGTAATTCTTAAACACCTATGCTTAATTATAATGAGTACAATAGTTATTTGCAGTCAAAATTAACTTATGTCCATGATTTGTGTGTTATAATTTTACAAGTATGGGAACTTCTCACATGTGTATGATCATCCTTAAATATATAAAGTTAATAGTAAATTTCTCATAGGATTGGTAAGTTTTATCACTCTTTGAACCATGTCCAATTTCAAACTTTTCATGAAAATATTTGAATACTTTCGTTGCTTCAGTTTTATTTAAACATCTCAGGGAAATACCTTCATGATTATTTATATATAGTGATCCTAATTTAATCATGAAATTGTTTTTATTTAAGTGCAATGCTATTATTTAAGTGGGATTCAATTAGCTCAGACAACTATTGTTCAGTAGGTAATGAACTAAGTTTTGATACCACTCATGTTCATGATGGATTACACTTTTGTACTGCTAGCATACAATCTAATGATCAACTTCAGCCATCATATTACTCAATCATTGACCCCTCATGATCTTCATTGGCTTAATGTGTAAGTTAAATTCTTGTAAAATGGTCATCCACTTATCTCTCCATTCACCCAACTCATTTTACATCAGCATTATTTTTATGGAAAGGTCAGGTATAATGGAAAAAACCTGTTACATAATATGTAATGCTTAAACTTTTTGATTGCTTTGATTAACACAAAATTTTGTTTTTTAATGGTAGAATACCTGAGTTCAACATTCCTACGTGGAGAACTCATAAATGACATTGGTCTTTCATCTCTAACTTATTTTATTTATGTCATAACAATAACACATGAATGCTCAAAAACAAAAGAATAAATTTAGCAAGGTTGTGTATATTTTGTACTTATCAACACTAAAGTGTTCATGATTGAATTCTTAATCTTGATAAAATCAGCCTGTACTTTAGTAGTCCACTCAATCTTTGCATATATCTTTATCATGTTTTTTAACGGTCTAACTACTTCATCAAATACCAAAATAAATTTGTGTTCAAAATTTATCTTACTAAAGAACGATTTTAGCTCTTTTTTGTTGATAGGCATAAGAATTTTTGAAATTTTTTTCACTCTACCTAGATATATGTAAATGATTTTCTCAGAAATAACATGGACCATAACTTGTTGCCTTTAGTAACCCCAAATATATAATTCTTTGGGTTCAAGGTGTTGGAAGTCATGTTTGCCATTGTACCAAAAAATTGACCTATTAACATCGGATACAAATGCTAGATAAGTATTCATGAGAGGCAATTAGTCCAACATGAATCTTGAGGGGGGACATTGGTGATTAATCCAACAATCTCCCCCTCAGCATTACCCCAAGGGGATTTGAACCCATGACCACAATTCTGATACCAATTGTTAGAAGTCACATTTTCCATTGTGTCAAAATATTGACCTATTAATGCCTGATATAAATGTCAGATAAGTCCCAAGGGGGGATGCTATCAATTAGTCCAACACAAGGATATACCATGTTGTTTACACCTATGTAATACCATTCTCAATTATTTCACATGATCTTCTCGATTCTTAGAAAATATGGTTAAACCATCCATATAAATCAAAATACACTTACGAATCATATTCTTGAATGCAATGTCCATGGTATGTTGAAATGTAGCACCCACATTTATTACATTGAAGGGCATTCTCTTGTATGGGAAGGTTCCTATTTTTTGGTGAAAGATGTCTTGATTTTGTATTCATAGTTTACCAACACTTGATTATAACCAAAATACATATTTATAAATGACATCATTTGTGAACCATTCACAATTTGTAACACCTCATCAAGTGAAAGCAATGGATAATTATCCTTTTCTAAATCTTGGATCAGTTTTTTAAAATCTTCAAATAAGCATATCTCTCCACTCTTTTTCTACATGACAACAAGATTTTCCACCCATGTGGAGTGATTGATAGGAAATATAATCTTGGTTGATAACAAATCATGAACTTCCATGAAAATTAAAGGCTCGAGCAAAGCATTCACGCACCTTTGTCTCTGATGAAATGGCTTGATTCCTAATTTAAGAAGAATAATATGAGTGAGAATTGAAGTATCAAATACTTTAAGATCTTCATAAATCCAAGCTATGACATATCTATAGTATTTCAAGGATTATGCAGGTCTATGATTCTCCATTTCAGTACACATTGTGCCTAAAATCACTTTATTTGAATCATTTACATTCCAAAGATTAAATGGCTTGTGTAGTATACCTTTGGAAAGGGCTACTTTTTCTTTCTCACCTTGATAGTCCATGTCAAGCAACCTTTCCAAAGAGACCATACATTTTAGATTGTTGTTTGTTTTCAAAATCAACATGTGTTCTTCATCTAGCTTAGATTCATCTCTATCATCTTCATTAATGATTTTATATTCAATTATATTTGTGTTCATGATAAAGTCAGCAATATGTTGATCATCATTGAACACTTGAAAATTTATGATATTATTTGGGATGGAAGGAATGTAAAACAATTCTACTAAAAACCTCTTCCAACGGAAATCAAAAATTGACTCTAAAGTATTTGTGACTACTGTCAAAGCATCTGATGTATGATTCCCCCCAACAAGGTATTATTTGTAGGTTGAATACATAAAATTCTTCTATCAAATTACATACTCTATTGCATTACCTTAACAAACATTTATAATTATAGGATTTCAACTTGCTTAAACACAAGCTTTGAATAACCTAACACCTTTAGATATTTGACTTTCTTCCCGAGAGCAAAATAAATTCAATGAATTGATGCTTCATATTCAACAACATTATTAGTAAAAGCAAACTCCAACCTAAATGTATCCAAATAAGATCTTATTTGATAAGTTAAATTATAGCACCATGACCTTGTTTAGACTTAGAAACTATCAAATTTTAAAGTCCATAGTTGATTTTTTAGTTGTTTGTTGCTAACTATGTGATATGGGTGTTACAGCAATGTCACCTTCATTTCCCTTCCCTTTGACATCATGAAAGTATATACATTTTTACACTCCTACAAATAGTTCAAAACTATTTTAAAATAGTTTAGAGCTATCTAAGTATAGTTCAGAGTTATTTGCATATAGAATGTCATGTTTGATATTGATTACTTCTTGCATGGATAACATATTGACACTCAAATTCTCACTAGTTTTCATCCTCATTTCAATTGTATAGACTCCCAACTCTGATTTTTCACTTGACAATGATCTTTTGGTTATTTATTCAATAGTTGAAGTATGAGTAGAGCTATCTAGAATAGAAGTGTACCCACCTCTAGTCTTCATTAACTCTTCATATTTACTTGGATTGTCCTATTTAGGACTAACTACTATCTGTATTTTTATTATTTTCAATGTTGAGAAGAATGTTGACTATGGTGTTTACCCTAAGTTTCAAGATGATTCAAATATACAAATGTGGGGGTAATAGTAAGTGATAATAGTACCTCATATTCATAGAATGAATCTTCTTCATCAAGCTATATTAGCTCCTCGGTCTCCTCTGTTAGCTAAATACTTTAAAAAAATTAGTTTTTTCTATGAAAAATTTGTTAACATTATGATCTTTAACAATTAACTCACTGGAAATAACTATTATACCATTAACATTAGTACCATTATTGTCTTCCTTTGTTATCCAATGCTCAACAAGTACAACAATACTTGTGAAAAATACTTCTTTAGGTCTGTTTGTAACAGTATAAACACCAAGCTCAAATTCTTCATACACAATCTCATTGGTTTTTTTGTATTTAGTGATCAAGTGTTTCGTTTTTATTCCCTTTTAATCTTAATCTAATTTGGCATACCATGTCATGAGAGCCACATATGGGAGAATTTAGTTTCCATATATTTGTTCAATGTCCTGGACTAATCTTTGTTAAGGATCATACCATACACATCAGGGATATGAACTATCTAAATATCAATGAATTGTTGTTCCCTTAGATCTGAAGCTAATTAGATGTGAATATGTTCTAACTCACCAACCAACTTAACTTTTGATTTGTCAAGATACATCACCTTCCTATTTGACTTGGTAAGATTCAATCCTAAATTTTGACAAAGTAAAAATGACATCATGTTGTTTGAAGCCCCTGAATCCACCAAACCATTGTGTAAGTTTTTACCAAAAATATGGCTTGTTAAGAGAAAGGGAGGAGTTTTGGTGTTTTATTTATAAATTAAAATGTGTGCATCATCTAATTTATTAATTTCATTTCCTTTTGGAGTAGATAAAGCTTTATTAATTTTCTTTTCTTTTCTATTAGACATTTGTAGTAAATAAATCATTTTTATGTTAGTTTTGTTTTTCTTGAGTTCTTCAACAATGTTATATCCTATCTTGTTTTTCTCTAAATATTTGTCAGCTTACATGGGAGTATCATTATTCTTTGATTGTGAAGAAGTGTTAGGCACTTTAGGTGGAAATGAATTATGGTTTGAGTTTTCATTAGATGAAACTTGGGTGTTATTTGGAATAAATTTTATCAAGGGTGTTTGCAATTTACTCCTTAATATGTAATTGTTTCCTCTTTGAAATTTTCCTAAAATCCTAAACTTCATCTGAATCATCTTCTAGTTCATTATCACTCTCACCTCAAAATTCCTAAGTTTATAAAACTAGGGTCATAGTTGGGTTCATTCATGTTTGATTTTGGTTATTTTCAGCTACAGGCACTATTTATATATTTTTTTATTTTCTTTTTAAATATGTTTGAAACTAACACAAAATCTTCACAATCAATTCGATGTGATCCACTGTATTATGCAGTCTACACCAAGTGGGTAATGTAAAATCAGTCAATTTTTCAAAATTTCCAATAGTATTATTGATCCTATTTGCATTGTCAAGGGGAGCAAGGACACCTCCATTATTAGGCCTAGTATTTCATTGGTGATTACTACTTTAGAAATAAAAATTTCTATTTTGAGGATGGTTTTTCATGGGTTGATATTGAAGTAATTGTCTTCATAAATCAAATACAATATTGGTTAATCTTCTAACCAACTTATATAAGTTTCCTATTTCATGATTTACATTAATATTCTGCTTATTCCCAACACCAATCTATTGATTAAAGATATGGGTCTTTCAACCTCTAATACAACTTATGGAAACATGCATTAAAGATATGTATTGATTAATTTATTTCTCTATAGATGGAAACAAAGTGATGATATAGGATTTATGGATCATTATGCAACCTAAAGTGATTGATAAACATTATTACTAGATCATTTTAAGAGGTGATGGATCCATCTGGTAATCCAAGATACCAACTGTAGGTTGACCCATTTAATGAATAAGGAAACAAGTAGCAAGTCATATCTTCATGTTGAATTTGAGTTCTTATAATTATGTCCTTGAAGCCTTGAATATGTTTTTCAGAATTTTGAACCCCACCATGTACATATTTTGGGCATAACTTTTCAAGATTCTTTGGCAAATCATGAGGAACCCTTGGTATGTTCACAAGGAAATTACCTCCACCAATCCAAACAGTATCAATCATCATTAGTAGATTTATAGGGGTAGCAAAAAGATTAACAAAAGAGACTATAGTTGTAGGATAACTATTGGTACAATGGGCATATATATTTTCATATTTCCCTTTGTCAGATCTAGTTTTTATATGCTCAATGTGGTATAAAAATTTGAATTCATCCTCAATAGAATTTGACCTCATGATAATTCTTCTATTTGTTAGTTTTTTAACCTAGAATATCTCAATTTAAGTAGTATTTCCCCAATATGGTAGAGCTTAATTTCTAGTTTTAGACCACAATAAATCAAAATCTAAAGTATTTTGGATTGACCTTCCATCTAGCATAAATTTTTTGATGGGTCATTTGGTTATGGCCAATATAGGTAGGGTGGAAATCCACCCAACCTTTATTGAAAAGAGATAAAATTTCCCCCAACTCGATTACTGACATGTCTTGGATTACAAATTGACTCAGTAGTTGATGTGAAATTATCTCATTTCAAGGGGCACATTTCAAATAAGTTTAGATAAATGATGGAAAAGTGGTCTTTTTATTTGTTACTCAATAAATTAATAATTTGTATTTGTCATAGAAATATGGCTGATATAATACATTTTCATTGCATATAGAGATTAAAAAATTTAAAAATAATAATGCAATGATTTGTAATTAGATAAAACCTATAAACATGGATTATTATTTTCCATATATATTCTACCTAATCTAACAGTTTTATAAAAAAGAACAAAAGATGAAGGTTTAAGGAAAAGAGTGAGTCTATTTTATAGTGAAGATAATATAAAATTCATTTAATAAGATTCCACCCATGAAATCAATCTATTATCTAACCAGTATGCACACAACCATGAACAAAGATGATGTAAGACTCTAAGGGTTTTAGCTATGAAGAAATATGGACAAAATCACCATATACAAGTGCATAAATTGAACAACAGTCTTCAAAACCTTTTATTTGATTACTACTTGCTTGAAAAACACATTTTTGATACACCATAATCAAGTGAAATATAGGAAAATGATTCAACACAAAAATTTTCACAATAAAAACTAAGGAAAATAGGAATTTACAAAAAATTATGTTAATGTAGTGTTTTTTCCCATTGGGTTTTGCCTACACGACCTTGTGGCCATTCTATGTCAATTAAGCTTCCTTAGGTTAGTTATAAAAGGGTCACATAGGCAAATTTCATTTTAATATAATTATCTAATTATAAAAATTAGAGGCTTCCTCATGTTTCCCTAATTTTCCCTATATGTACCCCACTTTTCTACTTTGGAAGGTAATGAAACCGAAAACTATCAAGATAATAAAATTACCAATAGGCCAAGATCTGAAACAATAACTCAGAATTGATTTATATTAAATGACCTGAAATAATTACAAACCCAAACCATGATTAAATAAGCTTAAACTCAAAATTAGAGTTTACATGCAAAAAAATGAATAAAAACTAAAACCTAAAAAAAATGCCTATTTTTAGGTTTTTGTTTTTTTTCAAATTTTGCATGTAAACTCTAATTTTTAATTTAGGATTATTTAATCATGTTTTTGGTTTGTAATTATTTTAGGTCATTCAATATGAATCAATTCTGAGTTATTGTTTTAGATCTTGGCCTATTGATAATTTTATTATCTTGATAGTTTTTGGTTTCATTATCAAGTGAGACAGGTTAATGCAATTTTATGCAAGTAGATCATATTTTACAATATTTTTGTGTAAAGACAAGTTTCTTCCCCCTTTGTAATTTATCTATAATTTCATTACTCTATACATATATTTTCTCAATATTTTGTGCAAAGATCCAAGATCATGGCCAATTTGACATGGTATCAGAGCCATTTTTGTTAGTGTTGCAGCAATCTTTGTGGTAAAATCTTGTATACATTCACTATTCCAGTATAAAGAAGGGTTTGGTGAAATTTCTTGGAGAATTCATGAAAAAATTTCTATTGTAGCTTCAGATCTCAAAAATAACTATGTCATTGGTTTTAGAAGGTACCAAAACCCTTGGATCAATTGTAAACATGACCTAGTTCTGAAATAATCATTTTTCCTTTCTTTTTGGCATCCCAAGGCCCCATTTTTTAATTTTCTACAAAAATCCATAGGTCTTGTGTTGTGCAAAAATGTCTTATGGTTTTTCTTTTTCATATCAAAATATTAAATGCGTCTCTTGCATAATTTTCATCACTAAAGTATTTTGAGCATTTTTTGTCTTGCCTCAATTTGTGTGCCTTTATTCTAGTCATACCTCTACATTACTCAGGTCTACAGGTGGTCATTACTTTGGCTCTGCATTTGATCTACCTTGTGTTACATGCATTGGAAATTCTATTGACCAATCCATATTTTTAGAGGGTTGTTACTAACCTAGCAAACCAAATTAGACTTTCAGTGGTGAGCAACTTCACTTTTTTAAGTTGAGTTGTTTGATAAGTCTGCTTACTTGTCCATAGAATAAATTAGAAATGTGGAGTTATTTTACTTGCAAATTTTTGAAGTTAAGTAAGGTACTAAAACTTGGATTACACTACTGTAGACACCCTTGAACTTATAGGGGGTCATTACTTGTAATTTCACCTACCTCAAGTAAAGCAGGTCTGAAAATCTGGATAACACTTCACTCAACCAACTTGGACTTTTGGGGGTATATTGCTTACTCATTTTCAAAGGGTGATTATTTTTTAAATTCAAGTAGAGTAGGTCTAAAAATTTGGTGTACAGTGTAAAAGACTAACTCAAAAATTTAGGATACCACTACTACCTTCTTCCATTCAGCAAAGTAGTCTGGGAAGGCTGATTATTCTTTCGAGACTATACCAAAATTTTGAAGGTTCATTGTTGCTCAAAGTTGTGGGGTACTGCTACTTTTTTTTACCATTTTTGTTTTTTTTATGATTTTAGGTGTGAAAAAAATTCCATTTTTGGAAAGGTTTGGGAATGTGTAGACGTAGGAACTTGTAAGTGCCATAACTTTTAATTTGTAGCTTCATATTGGGTGCTATTTTTTTTAAAGTGCATATTTTTTCAAGATCAATGCATTGGTGGTAATGTTTTAGGCCCTTTGTAACATCTATTTTTTCATGGTGTAATGGCTTAAAACTCACTTCAAACCTTTTGTACCTTTCTTGGACACATTATTGATTATGCCCAACATCCCTCTTATATTATCTCACACTAATTGCTCATAGACGCATTCTCAACAGTGCTCGATGTCCAATATTGAGCGTGTGTTGCATTATAAATTAAGGGGGTCTTGTTGATAGTTTAATGGGGTACTTATACTATATGCAATATGTTATTTGCTTTCATTTCAGTTCTATAAATTATCTCAATCTAATCTATACTAATAGATCTAAACTTGATTGAACCACTCATGCCATTTAACTATCTTGATTGGGAGTCTAAAATGTAGCTCACCTTGAGAGGTAAAGGACTCTATCATATCACTATGAGTGAGAAAATGGAGCCATCTATAGATGCATAAAAGGTTAAGTGGTACAAAACATGTGATGAGGCCTATGGGTTCTTATGCCTGTCAATGTCTCCTAACCTCCTATTTCATGTTAAATTTGTAAAAACTTACAACGATGTATGGACCATCCTAGACAATATTTTTGGAGTGCAAGACATCATGAGGGGTCATGAGCTAGAGAATGAGCTTATCGCATTGAGCCCAGGTGACTATGATACCCTATAAGACTTCTTTACAAATTTTAAATCAATGAGACTATAGTTGAAACAATGTGGCATTAAGAAAATAGATGACCAATTGATTCTATTTGTGCTTGTAAAACTAGGTCATGACTATTCAATTTTTGTCTCTACATTTCATGCTACCAAACATGCACTTGGATCCACTTTAAAAATGCCATCATTCGATGAGTTTTTTGCCGATCTAAATTGAGATCAAGATAAGCTAGTTCAAATGGGTGCATTAAAGTCTTCAAAATCACATGCCTTGATTGTCAATCAGGATAAGAAGAAGCCTTCTAGCAGTGGCAAATAAGAGAAGAAATAGTCTAATCTAGATCATGAGCACAAGAAGAATCATAAATCAGATGCCAAGCCTAAGGCATTGTCAAATGAGTCCTCCTCAAGTGAGAAACCTAAGAAGGAGAAACTCAAATGCAAATTTTGTAGTAAACTTGGGCATGATGAAGCTCAATGCATGAAAAAGACGATTGACACCTTGACTAAGATGCTTAAGAAGAATAACATCAGTGTTCCTAAATCCTCAAATCAGAACACATCCGCATAAGATTATATAAAGGTTAAAGATAGCAAAAGGGGTAAAAACAAGGGCAAGGCACTTATTGTATTATATTCTTAGCCTTTGACTTAGGTTATTGACTTGGGTGCTTCCTATCACATGGCCTCCTTAGAGGATCTATTATCAAAAATAGAGCCATGTTATGTGCCTTCAATTCTCATGGGTGATGACACTTCAACAGAAGTTAGTGGTAATGGATCGATTGAAGTAAGTGAAAGGACCTTCAATAATGTTTTGTGTGTTCCTTCACTATCCACCAATCTTATATTAGTCTACCAAATCACTCACATAGGTGCAGGGAAGTGAGTTGAGTTCACACCTAATTCAGTGGTTATCAAATAGCTACATAGTGACATTGTATGGCTTATGGTAAAGCCAATCATTAGTCTAGGCTATATACTTTCTCACAATTTTCCCTAGGTCAGCCCTCAGTTACATTGCTTACTCATGTACATGGAGTGAACAAACTATGGCATGAACGGTTTGGCCATTTAAACTACCATTATCTAGAGTAACTCAGTCATCAATACATGGTTTCAAGGTTACCTAAATTCAAATTCTCAGATGGCTTATGTAATGCCTGCATTCTTGGCAAGCATCTAGAAGAGAAATATGACAAGGTCAAAGCAAGGAGAGCTGAATAGAAGCTGGAAATTATCCACAGTGGCATAGCAGGTCTATTTCCAAAACCTTCATTCAATAGGACCAAATACATGCTCACATTCATTGATGAATTTTTGAGGTACACCTGAGTGTTTTTTCTCAAAAAAAGTCTGAGGTCTTTAATCACTTCAAGAACTTAAAGGCACTTGTGGAGAAGCAATCAAATTGTTTCATCAAAATATTAACGACTGACAATGGTGGGGAGTATGTCAACAATGGGTTTGAGTATTTTTACACATCAGAGGGGATTTAGATGTAACACATATTTCCATATAGTCCTCAACAGAATGGTGTGGCCAAATGTAAAAATCATTCCTTAAATGAAATGGCCAACTGCATTCTTCAATCATAGTCTCTTGCTCCTCAATTTTAGGTGAAAGCAATCCACTGTGTTTTCTACATTTAAAACTATGTTCCACATAAATCCTTGAAAGGAATCACACCTTTTGAATCTTGGGATGGTCACAAGCCCATAGTGGATCACTTTTGAATGTTTGGATCACCAACAATGGCCTGTGTTCCCAAAAATAAATGCAAGGTAATGGGCCCTCAGAATTGGTCTTGTATCATTGTGGGGTAAGCAGAGGGTGCTAAAGGATATAGGATTATCCATCCTAAAACTCATGATTTATTCATAGAAAGAAGTGTCAATTTTTTTGAGGGCCCATTTGAACTCATTATTGACACTCTAGACTCTTCAAAAGTCTCACTAGACATTGATTCCACCTCAGACAATGACTTGGATCCACCTCAATATCCTCTTGATGATCAGGATGACTCTTCTTCTTCTTCAAGTTCAAGTGATGAGAGAAGTGATGAGGATTCTCCTCCTCCATCTCACACTTCAAATGATGATGACTCACTTCCTGATTCTATAATCTCATATAATTTTGGTCCCACTTGGGCCAAATAAACACTTCAAAGTGTTGGGAAATGAGTTGGAAATCCATCGAATACAAGATGGACACATTCATAGTTTTAGGGGACTTCACATGCCTACCTAACCATTACCTTAGATCTACAAACCTTTCATGAGGCATCTGACATTCAAAAAAGGGATTATACTATGTAGGAGGAGTATAATTCCCTAATCAGGAACAAAGCATGGGACTTGGTCCCTCTTCCTAAAGGAAGAAAATTGATTTGTTGTAAATGGGTTTATCAGACTAAGTATGGTACATATGGCTCCATTGATAAGTACAAATATCATCTGGTTACAAATGGGTTTTCTCAGGTGCTTGGCATAGACTACACTGAGACATTTGCTCCTATAGCCAAGATGACATCTATCAGACTCACTCTAGCCATCGTAGTTGCACATCGATAGGATGTTCACTAAATGGATGTCAAGAATGCTTTTCTACATGGTGACCTCAAAGAAGAGATCTACATGGAGAAATCATAAGGCTTTATGGAATATTTCTCCTTGGTTTGTAGACTCAAAAAATCTATCTACAGACTCAAAAAATCCCCTCAATCATGGTATGTCTATATGGACTCCTTTCTCCTCATAGTTGGGTTCACCAAATGCCACTCATATCTGAATGTCTACATCTTATGATAGGATGTTTCTCTGTTGATCCTAGTTCTCTATGTGGATGAATTGTTGATTACAAGGAGCTCATGATCATCCATTTTAGTAGTGAAAACTATACTGTTATACATATTTTCAATGATAGACATGGAATTGTTGCATTACTTTCTTGAAATTGAAATCATTCAATTAGATTCCAGGATAACCTTATCACAATCCAAGTATTCTCTTCATTTTCTTGCAAGATTTAACATGGTTGATTGTAAGCCAACTCCTACTCCCTTCTTATTTGGTGCAAAGCTTGAGGTTGATTGTCCTGCACCTTTGGTTGATGCAACTCTATATCGGTAACTTGTGGGTAGTCTTATATATCTCACACACACTATACCTAACACATCTTATGCAGTTGACATGGTCTCCTGGTTTATGCAGGAGCCACATGAATTGCATTGGAAAGTACTTAAGTAAATTTTGCACTACATTCAGGGTTTGCACAACTATGGAATACACTATGGAGTAGAAATAAAGGTTGATTTGATCAGATACATAGATTCAAATTGGGCTAGAGATATTTAGAGTTGAAATTATACTTTAGGCTACAATTTCTCACTTGGTTAATGTGATTTTATGCAAATAAGTCATATTTTCTAATATTATTGTGTGAAGATAAGCTTCTTCCTCCTTTGTAATTATCTGTGATTTTATCGCTCCATACATAGATTTTCTCAATCTTCTGTGAAAATATCCAAGATCGTGGCCAATCTAAAAAATTAATTATTTGGTCCTCTATTTTCTCTCTACTATAAACCAAGCCAGCCCTTTGTTAAGTCTTTTCACTTGTCTTATATATAAAACAACCCATAGATGGAGACAAACCATCCACTCATGATGTGGGTGAAAATATTAAATGCATGGGTCAAGATCAAAGGCCTAAATTTCATGCATAAATAGATGATCTCAAGGAAATGAGTGCAAAGAATAAAACAAGAAATTCCTCATTAAATTTTATTAATAAGGCACATGTGAAATTGTTAAATTATATATGTGCTCATCTCAAGACAATGGCTTCTCTTTTGAATATACCCTTTTTCCATTAAATGATGGTAATATGGTAGTATTGGAATAATGCAGTATTCTAATTTTCATGGTTCAAGTTTAATCTTCCTCTTTTGATGGATTGTCATTGTATTAAATGTTGGGGCAAACTTTATCTTTAAGTTGTAAACAATCCTCTTGATTTGGGGTATATTCTCTTTGTCCAATTCTCTTTTGCACATGTGGGAGCTACTCCACCTTAAATTTCACATCCCTTTTGTCCAAGTCTTGTTAAACAATAAATTAAACAAGTAATTACCTTAATAAATGAAAATATTACCAAACTCATTAAAAGAGTAGCTCTAAAAAGAAACAAAGTCCCAAAATGAAAATGATGTTAGGTTTTAAAATTTACAATCATCCCATTTAAAACCAACACCATTAAAAATAAGATAAAACCAGATTTTTGATCTAACAAACATCATCAAAAATGGAGCATTGAATCAAAATATATGGTAGAAAAACCAACCCATAGTCCACTTCATGAACATTGTCGTCAAAATGGGAGGTGTCAAGAATGTCGACATTTTTAGTTCCAAGAGGAATGTCAATAGCCATCTAACCTTTAGGAATAACTAAATCAGTTAAATGAGTTCCAATAGGAACTCAGGATTTGACTTAGTGTAAAGCACAAGTAAATCAACCAATTTATTGTTGATAAGAACATCGATGATTGACCAAATAAGAGGCATATTGAATAAGCTAAATTTTATGAAATTTTTGACATGATTACAAAATTTAATTGAATTTAAAACATAATTCATCATTAATATTATGAAAACAACTTTCCAAATTAATAAATGGCATCCAAAATGGAGTTATAAATCAAAATTTATGGCCTAAAAATAACTCATATGTCTAAATTTTACACATTCAATGTTTTTGACCCTGTTGGGGCCAACCTTGTTCTAGGAACTAGGTTGGACACTGACCTAGTTCAAGGAACTAGTTTTTTAGATAACCTTTTTCAATATGGCATGTCAGTAGCTGACCTAGATCAAGGAACTAAGGTTTTAATTGACTTTTTTCTCAATAGACTATCCGGATCAAACCTAACTTTCATGGGTCAAGATGAAGTTTTTAGATAAAAGGACTATTTCAAATAATTTGGAATTATACCCACTAAAGTGGAGTGGAGAAAATTTTCTCCAAAAATAATTTTTCTAAATTCCAAATAAAATGGACTATTTCAAACCATTTGGAAATAGATTATTTTGAATAAATTGGACAATTTAAAATAATTTAGACTTATACCCACTAAAGTGGAATGGGGAAAATTTTCTCCAAAAATAATTTTTCTATATTCCAAATAAATTAGACTATTTCAAATCATTTGGGCATATATCATTTTAAATAAATTGGACTATTTCAAATAATTTGGACTTATACACACTTAAGTGGACTCGAGAAAAAAATTTCCAAAATAATTTTTTATAATCCAAATAAATTGAACAATATCAAACAATTTGGGCATGGATCATTTTGAATAATTTGGACTATTGTGAATAATTTTGACTTATACCCACTAAAGTGGAGAGGATAAAATTTTCTCCAAAAATTTTTTTTCTATATTCCAATAAAATTGGACTATTTCAAACCATTTGGACATAGATCATTTTGAACAGTTTAGACTATTTTTAACAATTTGGACTTATACCCACTAAAATGGAGTGAAGAAATTTTTTTCCAAAAATATTTTTTCTATATTCCAAATAAATTGGACTATTTCAAACCATTTGGGCATAGATCATTTTGAGTAAATTAGACTATAAGTATATGATATGATACTAATTATTATTAGTTTGGTACTGACATCCAAAATGCAAGTTCTAAAAGGGAGAGCAATAAAAACTGAGGGATAATCTCAAAGACAAAACATAAATAAGTAACATACATCATAAAGAGCAATCTAATAAAACATTACATATTAGAAATGAATTTGGACCGTGTTATTTTGCATGCAGGTCCAAGATTACCAGTCATTGATCCATTACATTTACTGGGTCCATAAACACTACCTAACTTAATAGAGTCCACCATAGATTAAAGATGAGTCTAAATCAGTTGAGAAGCCCTGTAGCAACCACTACTCTGTACCTTAGCATTTTTTGCATCTAAAGCATCCACAACATCCCAACTTGAATAAATGTTGACCAAATAATGAGCTATTGATACGAGGGCATCTAAGTCAAATGTGTTGATAAAGGGGAGTAGAGATAGTATCGGTTCTAAACTAGGAGTGTATAGAATGTGTAGTTGTTTGCACACCCTCCACCATATCCATGTAATGATCATGCAGCTAAACATAATGAGCTTCCAACTCCTGAAATAAACTTAAAGGAACTAAACCAAGACATTACAAACCAGAAAAAGGTAGAGTAGGCCCATTTACTACCCCAAAGCTAGTCAACTAGCCAATGAGGCCACCCTGAAACTCTTTCCATACAAATACCTCTACTACTTGATGATCTTCCTCCCTATTTTGGACCACCTAAATCAAGTTACTAGCAAAGTAGGATGCCAAATTTGCATTAGTTTTATTAAGCCAGATAGCATGAAGGTAATCCTCATCAATAATAGTCTAAATTGCCTCTAAAACCTCCACATTTGGAAGCCAAAAAATCAAACTAAGTCTACGGTCTAAGAAACTATCTCAAAAATCCACTTCACGATGCTCATAGAGTGACAAAACATGGGCGGTAATGACCAAGCTTGACACATTAGAATACATTTTCATAGTAGAGGCAATCCAAATAGGGGAGAAAATCAAGAATTAATGCGATAAGGAGAGATAAATGTCAATAGTTAATCACTTCAAGTGAATTACTACATATCATAACAAAGCACATCGCACCTGATGGATTATTGTGAAACTATGAAGTGAAAATTCATTTACACATGTGGAATCTCTAGTATGCCCAACATTGAATGCAACAAATCTAACAAAATTTTAGAAAGTCCCATCAATCATAGATGACATCACGGGTCTACCAAATCTAGCCTCAGCCACCGATTATATACATTATCCATCACTACATCGGTCACTTGGTCTACCCCCAATTCACAAGGAAATTTACTTGTTTATTATTGTCCCTGAGGTAATGTGACACTAACTAAGATTCCATTTCATCTAGGAGAGTCTAAATCGAGTGGAGGATGTTGTTGAATTTCCAAGCCTTAGCATGCTAATTACAAATCGCCTCCACTATGAGATTGGAATCTCCTTCAATTATCAAGTATTTGATTTCACATTATCTTGCAAGTTGTATGCCCAAGATAGATGCTTGGGCTTCAACTTCATTATTAGTTATATCTAAGAGGTTCGCTAAGGTGGCACAAATGAGAGAACCAAAGCAATCTTGAATACTACATGCCGCTCCTGAAGTTCCTAGATTTCCTCGTGCTGCACCATCAAAATTTAATCTAAATAAACCATTAGGGTGGGGGAGTCCAAGGAGACTAGCACATAGATGAGATAGTTTTTATATATGAAAAGTTATCGTTTCAAATTGGTTACGTAATAGAATAGTTTTTAATACTTAATTTTTCACTAAAAACTGTATTCATGCTAAAACAATAAATGAACAATCTGGAGACCAACCAGATGAAATTATAAGTAAAACCAAAAGACAAAATCAAAAAGAGGTTCCTTGATTTTGATGAAATGAGGGTGTATTGTAAAAGCAATAACATAAATTATTAGTGGAATTCTAACAATTGATTGATAAGTCTAAATTGATTTGATAATTATGTTCACTTGGGCTTGATTTTTAATAACTTTGCTCAATTTGCCTCATTATGACTCTGATTACATGCAAAATAGATTTCTTATCTTTACTTTAGATCTACAGCAATCGTTGAAAAATATATATATATATATTGTGGCTCTTGTTGTAACTCAAAGAATAACAAAACTATTTTGATATTTGTTAGGCCCTAAAAAATAAAAATATCAAAAAAAACTAAACTTCATAAGTGGAATAGTTCCAATAACATGCAAACTTTAATATTGTGTGTTATATATAGCATAAATTTGTGTGCTTCAATCAATGCTCTAATAATTGCTTGATTCCTATAACATGTATATAAGTGTTTAATATATTTATGTGTGTAATAAATGAATGTTCTATATTTTTTTAGATGTAAATGAACTATAACACTTATGTATTTATATTCAATTGAATTAAAATTAAGACCTTTGGCATATTAACTGATAATAAAATGACTCAAAATGAAAAATATAAGACGCTACAATATAGATGTATACTAAAAATTACCTTAAAGAATGTCATTAACACTTTAGACAAATAAAGGAGTAGACACAATGCCTAAAACACTTCAAAATAAAATGAGAGAGAAAATAAGATAGTTAAAAAAATGTGATAACAACTCATAAACCTATAAATAACACTTAATTTAGATTAATAATGGATAAATGTACAAAATTCATAAAAATGTACAATTTAAGGAACGTAGGTACCATTTTTTAGAACAACTCATAAACCCGTAAATAACACCTAATTTAGACTAATAATAGACAAATGAACAAAATTCCTAAAATCATGCAATTTAACAAACGTATGTACCATTTTTTGTGTCTGACACCTTTAGAAATGATGATCCATTGAACTTGAAGGCTAAATGCGATGATAATATCAACAATGACTATATGGGTGATGATGATATGAAGAGATAAATGAACAGTCATATACATTAAAAAAATATCAACCTAATATACTGAACACAAGTGTATTAGCCGAGAAGCCGAGGAACTCTCTATTCTCGATCAAAAACCACCACTAACCACAGAAAAAACAATACATAGTTTTTTTTACAGTGGATTCTAAGATTTACAAACATCTTTCTGCTGAGACTATGGAGTGATTTTTCAAGCTATAGTCGGCATCTTGGATCTTAAAAAGTGCGTTTCTTTCATTTTTTATCTTATTTCTCAATACCAGGTGGCAACAGAGGAGTCCTACACAGAGGACAGGTCAGATGGCGAAGGCCAATCCATCCGTCTAAGCAAGCTCTGTGGTAAATATGACAGCAATTTCTGAGCTTCCAGATCTCATCATGCCTCTCAAAATCGCTCAAACAGACAGTACATGATGCCTCCTCAATATTCTCAACAGAAGCGACCCTTGTAATAATGCCCATGTCATCATCCGGTGGCATCAGATGAGCAGGTGCATATTGTTGAGGGATGTACACGTAGTTGTAGTCCTCTGCAACATAACTTTCACCAATACCAACATAGTGAAGAAACCATGTTATAGCATTTAAGATTTTTATAAACCCCAACAGAAGCATATCACAATCACACTCACACAATCCCAATCCCATCATGCTGACCCAAAAAAGAAAAAAACAGAAAAAAAATCTTCAGGAATGACTTTAGTTTGTGATCTTGTTTTCTCCAAGGCTATTACAAAGTATGGAGAGGAGAGGGGCAAGAGAACCTGCAACCAATCCAAGTGCCATTAATAAGGGCTAGCATATCCATTCTGAACAATCTAATCAACCAAAATTTCACAAGGAATTTCACTAGATGAAGAAATAGGTTTTTACACCCACCAAATCAGCCCTCCAACATGATATGGAATAGAGGAGAGGAACTTCTGGAATAAACTGGTAACCCAACGTAGACAAAAACACCTCCCAAATGGCCCATAGACCTTCATCGCCATTAATCCTATTTATGGAGATGGAAGTGGGCAACCAGTCCCATTGAAAAAGAAGAAGATAGAAATGGCCCAAAAAAATTAATAATCTGTACCATAGGAAACATTTTTCAGGGGTCCTGTCAGATGTTATCCCATGACTTTTCCACACCGTCCAAATGAATATCAAATAAAACACATAGACTTGTTTTGTAGTGACATGGATTTTTAACCAACATGTCACATGAGCTACTTTTATCAAAAGTATCAAACCAAAGACTTTGAATAAGTATTGTATGGAATGATCAGTTGCAGGCAAGTGGGTATGCTATTATTATCACTGCAATTTGTCTCAACTTGCATGTTTTTATGGTGAGGTGAAATTCCCTGATTGGCTAAAATTGTTAAGAGGACAAGCTGTACACAAGTGGGTATGAAAAAATTGTCTGATTGTTAATATATAGATTGGACTCTTGGCATGATTGATGTGCAACTTGGAGAAATGGGTAACATTTGGTTGGCCACAATAATAGTGGACAACATTGGCTTTCTTGAATGATAGTAATGTCATAAAATGCTTATCCCTAATAGGAAATATTTGATTTTTACTAGAGTAATATTGATGTCCTTAATAGGAAATATTTGATTTAGTTAAAGTATCAACATTTGCTTCACCACATGTATGCCAAATAGGTATAATTTTCCATAATTGTCTTTAATGACTTTTTCTCAATATATAAAGTTGTGGTGAAAGAAATTACATCATTTATGTTATGACTTGTATTATAATTTTGAAATTTAAGTATATGTAAAAAATTAAAAGTAATTTTTAAATATAATTTAAAGATGTTTGTTTATTTATTATATGTATTTAGATATTATTGATATATTTGTTAGATTTTGGTGATTCTTATTTTATTTTTCAATTTAATTTTTCTTCTATTTTTTTTCTTTTTTTCCTTAAACATTATCTTTGATAAAGATGTATTTTTTTCTTTTGTCATAGCTATTTTCTTTTTTAAACTATTTATTGTCAGTTTGCACATAAATATGGTCCTCTTAATTTAACATAAAGGAGGGGTAAAAATTTATTAAATCAAGAAGAAGTAAAAAACAAGGGAATTACATAGCCCTATCAAGCTCCACCAAGTGATCCAACTGTTGAGACAGATCCAAGGGTAAATGACATCGGTCCATCAAATTCCAATCATGAATATGCTAAGAAGCCCATTTAGCCAAACAATCAGCAACACCATTCCACTCTCTAGGAATATGAGTAAAAGTAACAAACTCCAAAGAAGTACAGAGGTTAAGAATCTAAGCAACAATCAAAGCCAAATGCCAGTTGACATCATCTAAATTCCGCCTATTCAAAAAATTCACCACAACCTAGGAATCATACTCACATATGATCCTTCGCCTGTGCAATTGACTTCCACGCTCCACAGCCGTTAGAATAGCCTGAGCCTCCATTAGGTTATTAGTATGAAGACCCTTATAAATAGAAAAGATAATTTGAACATCTCCATAGCTATCTTGACCAACACCACCAATCCTAGCATGACCAGGGTTACCTCGAGAAGAGCCATCCATGTTGATTTTTAAGACACCCTGAGGAGGAGGAGACCATCTCCCCTCCCTATTCACCTTTGGGGTAGGATGTCTACATCTGTTGCGCATGAGTTGACGTTGTTGAGGTGGAAGCTGAAGATGATTATAACATCCAACATCACAAGGATCCACTGATGCAGTAAGATCACACTTAGCCACAATAGTTTCTCCCAAAGAATGCAAAACTTTCCACCACAAGCGAGGGGCCACCACCATCTCCTCATGAAAAATCCATCGATTTCTTTCCAACCAAAGGTTCCATATAATAAAGTATGGGCCAATAGCCCAAGTTGCCTGAAGAAAGGAAGTAGAAACCGGAGCCCTGCCCCACCAATCCACAAAATCAGCCAGCGAGGAAACAATGGTCCTCTTAATTTATTTGTTTATAGATACACAAGAATTAAAATTCATTTGAATATTTATAGAGCATTGTTAATCTCTCACAAATATCAAGATAAATCAAGTAATTATTAGAATATTTATCATTTTTTAAAACTTGTATTTTTGTGAATAAATTATAGCACATAACTTAAGGTTTTGTAAAAAAAAAAAAATCATTCATAAAATTTTACTATTTTTGAACATATTTTTATCGATTATTTTTCATCGTTTATGAGTTTGATAATTAGATGATTTTTTATAAATCATGTTAACCCTCAACACATGAACTTTTAAATCTTACATTATTTTTCTCAAGTTTTTAATATTGCTTCTATTGTAAAGCAACGAAAAGAAAGTTTTTTTAAGGTTATAAGCATTGTAAAGTGAAAAATGGAGTGAGAGAATAGGAAAGCATAATCAAGGTAATTATTAAATCAATATGGAACTTATCTTTCACTTTTTAAGAAGCATCTCAACATTTCATACATCCACTAAAAATATCTAGATGTTCTATAAAATATGTTATAATTAAATCTATATAACTATATGAGGTTCTTGTTATTTTTGGGTATACATTTCCATATTTAAATTCAGCTCATTATCAATAAATCTTGAGTTATTAAAAGGCAAATATTGAAACCATATGTGAATGCTCCACCACTAAAGTTAAATTATTTATTGGGTCTTCTTGTTGTATGTATTGAAAACATATCTATTTGACATGCATAATTAAAAGTTTACATTCAATGATGTCACAATTAATTGTACTTCAATTCTTTTTTAAATATTATGGTGCACTCAAGAGATGTTCTTTAGATTGTATGTTCTTTAGGATTTTATTTTTCAATGAAATTGAATCATCGCAAATGTTTTATCATTAAATATTTCCTATATTGTATTATATATCAATTTTTATAATATTTTTAGAATTAATTTTATTATATATTTCTATATTTAATGTCTTTATTTTTATTTTTATCAATTTTTTAATCTCAAACTCTAAGTTAATTTGTGTGAAATACCTAAACCTTAGTATATTTGTATGGTATGTACTTTTCATGTATGATTCTATTTATGTGACATAAATTCAATCAATTTTATATTCAAATCATTAGTAGTACTAGAATTATTCAAGAGGTCATATATTTTATTGAAATTCATTTGATTAATTTTAGAAAAAAATTGAAAAATAAAGTGGAATATATAAATTTTTCTAATGGTATAAAAATCAAGATTACTTTATAAAAATATATGAATGACATGTTTTTATGAAAACTCCAATGTATTTTCTTAAAATAATGAAACATTTTGAATCATAACATATTGATCTAAATGAAAATAATGTAAAATATTTTGATAAAAGACTATAACAAAATAATAAAATATTAAAAAAATTAGAAAATATATCTCAATAAATTACCTTGATGAAATATCTATATTTATCAAGAAAAAAAAAATTGTATCAAAAAAAACTTTCAATGTGACCATTTCTCTAAGTTGATATTCAACCTTTTTATTTTTATTATTTTTAACGTTTTTCATATTATTTAATGTCTTCATTTTTTTCCTATATATTTTTATACATTTTTTATTTTTATTATTTTTAATATTCTTCATCTTATTTAATGTCTTCATTTATTTCCTATATGTTGGTATGCATTTTTAAATGTCTATGTTCTTTTGCAACCTATTTAGATTTCTCCTCAACATTCTTTTGATTCTATTATTCCTTATATTTCTTAATAATACTTTTCCTACAACATTATTTTATATTTATGTTCTTTCACAACTTACTTAAATTTCTCTTCAATTTTTTTTTTTTTTTCTATTATTCCTTTTATTTCTCAATAATACTTTTCCTACAACATTCCTTTATCTTTTCAACATGGTATTTATCTTTTTAAGTCTTCAAAATTATATTATATCAACTTTGGATAATTTACCACCCAATAATTCTTTTCTCGAAATGACTTCTATGAGATATACTCTTCATGACAAGAAAAATAAAATTTAAATCCTCAATCAAGGGTCCTATAAGCCAAATAGTAGTGTAATATCTAATGATATTTTTTTCTATAAACCAAAAAGTAGTGTAACATCTAATGATATTTTATTTTGGTAAACCAAATATATGTGTAACATCTAATAATATCTCTTTTAAAAACTTTTTTCATGTGAAATGTTAACATATCCTTTTCCATTAGGTTTTGTAACTCTACAATTTGAAATGTTTAATGAAAAAGGAGATCCTTCCAATTATATTAAAGTATTTGATATTCTGTGTTTGGATTTTTATTTTAATGATAATATTTGATTAAACTATTTTCACGAAGCTTGAAATATTATGCCTTTTATTGTTTTATATATTACCAAATGGATTAATGCATACATTTACCAAATTTTTTAATGATTTAGTATCCAAATTTTAAATCACCATTGGTGTGAAATTTACTTTCAAAATATTACCTCAAATCAAATAAGGATCGACTAAAACTATTAGTGAATATGTATCAAGAGGAGGGGGCAACCTTAAACACGGGGTTTTTTTAATGGTGAATCTTCATTGATTCATGAATATCCCATTTTTTGAAACTTGAATTTGGTTATTTTTCATCACTAGTATTTTATGAATAAGAGTGTTGGGTCACCAAAAAAATTAGGTTATATATAGGCTTTCGAGGTTAGCTTACCTACTGTTGACAACTAATTTCACAATTTTGACTATAAATCACCATGTCGTAAAAGGATATTCTACACTATCTAACTAACATCTATTATACACCAGATATGACATATCTTAATCTAATATATTTCATAGATGATCAAGATCATAAATTCAATCCATTCCTGAAAGACTACATGGACTTAATGGCATGATGGTGACAATAGGTCGTAGAAAGCAAATAGAATCAGAAGGCATCCACAAGGTCAAGGCATCATCTAAAGGGTCTAGATAGTATTCAAACATATTAGTTGGCATCCACAAAACCTAGACATAGCCTAAATTATTTAGATGGTATCTAGATAGACTAGATGACATCCATAACACCTAGACACTTTCCATAAGGCCTGGACAATAATACACAACCTAGACAGTGTCCACAAAGTCTAGACACTATCCAGATAGCTTGGATGGTGTCTACAGGTCTAGACAACATCCACATAGTCTAAATGATGGACAAGCTACTTAAACACTATATACAGTGTCTAAATGTTGTCCATAGAGTCTAAGCAATGACCAAGTTACCTAGATAGTGTCCATAGGATCTGGATGCCATCCACCAAGGTTGAATGGTGACTAGAATGCATAGATGATGTCCATAGGGTTTGGACATTATCCATCAAGGTTGAATGATGTTTAGATCACATGGACATTATCCACAAGTTCTAAACATCTTCCACATGCTTTAGATGATGACCAAATAGCTTGGATGGCATCCATAGGGTTTAGACATCATCTACATAATCTAGATGGTTACTAGACAATCTAGGAAGTGTTCATGGACTCTGGACATTATCCACCAGATTTAGATGATGACTAGGTAGACTGGATGATGTCCACAAGGTCTAGATGTCATCCATAAGATTTTTTCAGCAAGCAAGAAGAATAGATAGCATCCACAAGGACTAGATGATGTCTAAAAGTGTTGAATGAAGATCAGAAGTACTTGGTAGTGCTTGGCATTTTTATGGACTCTGACCATCGACCACACAAAAAAGATGACTGATTTCATAGTGCCAAAGTGACAGGCCATAGCTTGTCTATCAAAAAAAGTCTACAAGTTCATCTGGTGATAAAGGTAATAAATCAAGCAAATTATCAACAACAAAGAGCATATTATCTTATTTTGGGTAGCTAGCAAGAATATCCAAGCTAATGCAACCTATACCCATGCAAAATATAGGCACTAAATGATTTATTGAATTTCTTTATTTATTTTTAATAATTATTATTTAACATTTGAAGGATAATAGCAAAATCTTTATGCATGCATATCCCTCCACTAAGTGTGGTTTTTCAAATTAAAGAATTAATCACAATATGACTTTACCATTTGAATATATTATTGATGTTGACATGCCCCCACTTGAAGACATACCTGACTATGGCATGGCTATGGCGAATGATAAACCAGATGATATGATACAAACATTAAAAGAAACTTCTACATCTCAAAAACAACTTCCATGGTAAATAAAAATCCCTAATTTTTGTTGATGAAGAGAAGACTTGAGGACATTCCAGATGATAAGATCAATACAATAGATCAAAGTACTCATAAATAATTATGAATAAAGAGAAGTAGATGGACAATTGGAAGGTCTTTTAAGTTTGATTGGGAAGCAAAATTTCCTTTCATTCAACTAGTAGAGCCAAAAAATATTGTTGATACCCCAACTGAATGTAAATGCACAATATGTTCTTATAAATTAGTAAAGGACCACAAAATGTAACTTAAGCTAGAAAAAATCAAGAAACATTGCAGTAGAGTTAATGTGTTCATTGAAAAATATGGACAAATTTAAAAGACTCATAGATGGAAAGATGATAATGAATGCATGCATGTCAAATACATAGTAGAGTATGAAAAAAATCAAAAATATATGTGACATCTTGTTGATAAAGGAGGAACAATTACAACTCAAATAGGAAAAGTTATCTAGTCAAATCAACATGTAAAAAATATACAGTTCTCAACAATCTATCATTTCTCAAAAAAAGTAGACCTATATCAAATTTTTCATATTATAAAACTCTAATTCAACATAATGGATTTCATAACATTCCACAATCACATTGGTTGAATGGTAGTTCTTGGGACATGGCAAAATGTCTTATGATGATTGAGAAGTAAAATTTGAAAGAAAAAGAAAAAAATACAAGTTTTATATCAATGCCCATTGATGAGGTCATAGCAGTTGACAACACGGCATGGAATTATATCCATGTTTACACTTTTGAGAATAATTTAAGGACACCTCATCTATTAGTTATATATAAAATGGTTGAAATTGCAATGCAAGAATCTTTTTCAAGTTAGGTATTTCTAATTTGAAGGATATTGTTGGGATGGATGATTATGCTATAGCTACAAAACTAGTATGTGTTGGATTTGATGGTGCAGCAGTGATCCAGGGGAACAAAAATGGTTTGTGTGTTAGACTATAGATAACAGTTTTCTCATATATGATTTCAATTCATTTCATGGACTATAGAATGAATCTTGCATACAAAATTATAAGTACATTTGAAAATGTTATAAAACTAGAGGAACTTATTTGTGATTTATAGGCTTATATGTCCAACAATCCTAAAAGGTTTTTAGAGTTTCAAAAATTTGCAATTGGGGTTACTGATGGTAAAAATATTCTAAAAGATAATGATACAAGATGGATTTCCATGTATGAGTTTACATGCATAATTTTTGAATAGTATCCATCACTGATAGGTTTCATGTTTAAATACCGAATGGAAGTCAACAAGGCAAAGGATCTATTGTACCATTTAATAGTTTTTGAAATGATTTTGACACTATGTATTATTTTCCCAATATTGAATGAAATAAAATATTTGATGAACCATGCTCAAGAGAGATCGATATATATTGTAGACTTCATATGCATTTGAGAAAATGGGTTTGTCAATCTCTATATGTCTTGTACTTGTGCCAAAATAGTTTTAAGCTTCTTGTTTTTTCTAGTTAGAAAACCTTAACAGATATTAAGGATCCAAAATCCTATTTGAAATTAAATTTTCATGATCATCTTTGTATCTTCATGAATGGAAAGGAAATACGACTTCACACATTCTAAAAATGAGTTAATTGTGAAGGTTCTAAAATTGAATAAGTCCCTTTAACATGTATTCTTTACGAAACCATGACAATGGAAACACGAATAAAATTGAGAAAGATAAAGGATAGTTTGCTTACAAAAATTGGAGAACGGTTTCAAATCGATGATTTGGTTGAAGCCATGGCAATGGTGAATACCATATTTTGGAGAGCTAAGGATGCTAAAGAACCAATTAGTAATTTATTTCTTAGATACATGAGAACTCTTATTAAACATTTTTTTAAGACTGTAGATATCAATGGAGTTGAAATGCTAGGTATTTAGTGGAAAGATTTTTTGACAACATAGTCTACCCATTTCAAATTTACAATGATTAGTCAATACGAGTGTCTAAAGGAGCCAACTGAAAGTGGTGTTATTACAAAGCTTTGCAAAAAATTGTATCCTAATACCATCCTAAAGTGAATATTTTTGATTGTATGAACTCTTACAAATAATGATTTTGAACTTTGTGGAATATGAAAGAGTCTTTAATGCATTATCTTTTATTAAATCAAATTTTTATAATATATTGGATAGAAATATAGACACATGTTTGAGATTGTATGTTTCGCATTATCCAGTGGATGCATTCCCCTATGATAAAGCACTTCAAATTTGGAATTCACTAATTCAAAGAAGAGGAGTAACCAATACAACAAATGACATGGATAATCTAGATATTGGAACTCTATTTGCATTAGATACAGTGCATACAAAAGACAATTATGAAGAAAGTGCTACTCAATAATTGTTGCAGCTACCTGAATATTAGTATGTAACTCAACTTTCATTATAATTGATTTTTATATTATTATTTGTATCAAAAATCATTGAAATTTTGATATTATATAAATTGAAATAATTAAGAAATTATGATCTTGCATTATTTTAAAATATTTTTGTTATATCGTAATCATTTAAAATTCAAACTTTGTTAAACATGAATTTATTGTTTCATCATTTCATGTGGTTGTCAATATTATGCATCAATGAATTATTATATTATCATTATAAAACTTAACTATTAAATATCTAAAATTAACATAATGAAACTTATATTTAAACTTTCAAACTTTAATTTACAATATAAACTTTTGAGTTTCAATATAGCATATATAAAGATGCACAGAATAAAATCGTAACAGATAAAATACATGGAATAAAATAGAAACAAAGACTTAAATTTAATCTTGCAAACTTTAATTTACAATATAAACTTTCTGGTTTTGACATAACATATATAAATATGCACAAAATTAACTTGTCATGGATAAATGCCCAGATTAAATAGAAACAACGACTTATATTTAAATTTGTAAAATTTAATTTACAATATCAACTTTCAAAGTTTCAAGTTTCAACATAACATATATAAAAACGTCAATTATAAATTTATTGACCCATTTTCATTAAACAAAGATAGATGAATTGAATAGATATCATTCCACTGCCACATGAGTTCCATTTTGTTGTTCAGATACGGATATTCCTACCTCAGTTTCCCCCTTCCTTGAATTCAAATGTAAAACACCTTCTCTAACAAGATCCTTAGCTATAGCATTAATATTTGTAACTATAAATATTTCTTCATGTGTGGCATCTCCTGCCAATAGGATAAAGGGATACGCATATATTTTATCCTTGATAAAAACATCTGGGTCCATTCCATGCTCTTTGATTATCCTTCTCACTATGTTACTCTATTTGTTGACTAGCACAAGTTTTTATGTAAATGCAATTGTTGCATTTAAGCTTTTCCATGCCTTTTCTAGATGAATATTCAATGTTTGTGCTTCATTCTTGAGGTTATCATATTTTTATTACAATTTATAAAATAAAGTCAGTTGGATTAAAATTATAAAATTTCAATAAAAATGGATAAATAAGTCATTAATTACCAAAGATTTGTCCCTCTCTGCATTGGCAAGGTGACAAAGGTTTTGGTCTCTTCCCCATTTGTTTTAATAATATTGTGCCTCCAAATTCAAATTTTCCAAACTATTAATTATAATATCTAAAATATTATCATTGTAGGGATTTACCATAGAAATAGATCTCGATTCAACTTGATTCACTAACACATCAATTTTGGATTGATCATTTTGAACCAAAGAATATAAATAATATCTTTAGGAATGGTTATGATAATTCTCATTAATTTATTTTACCAAATCCTTTCCCTGAATCTCCCACTATTTCAAAAATTTTAAATCAATTTGTACAATGTCATCTAACAAATCAAAAACATTATCTACAATAAGATTATTCAATGGAAAGGATGTCAATTCATCAAGAGAGTGCTCCTCATCATGTTGAACTAGAAGAACCACATCCAACTATTTTTTTTGGATCCTGGAATTGAGATCCATGAATAATATTGTGCATAATAAATTTATTGGTAGGCATGGAATTGATACCCTCAAAGAAAGTATCATCAAGATCAATGTTCTACAAAAGTGTCATGGTACCATCAAACACTTCACCCATAGAAAAAATGGGGAACTTTGAGGTTATTATATGCAAATTCATTCCGCTACTACCTGTTGGCATTGGTAAATTTTTCCCCTTCTTATGTACAACATGGGGGGAGGGTGGCATACTACTTATCACAGAATGTTGCCGTGAAATACAAAATGCCATCACTAATCAATAAATAAACTTCATCAAAATTAAACCAAATTTAACCTGAAGGTCCAAGACAATAGACTTAGAATCCATACTCTGAGTTGTCAATATGTTTTGTTGTGGTGGATGTGTTGGAATAAAAAATTTTAAACCTTCAATTTATGTGAAACACTCAAATTCTCATACAATCAAAATTTATTTTAACATATTGAATTTCATGTAATAAAAAATAGCGTAGTTACAAACATAAAGTCAAATACATTGCATGGGAGGTAAATGTTTCATAGGTTTATGGGTGATATTTCCATTACCAGATGCCACTATGAAATGACATGAAACATTAATAATTTCAATTTTTTTTTGTTGTTACATCAAATTTCAATAAACTTTTAATTTTTTCAAACCTAGATTTAAGGCATGGGATGTGCCTAAGGGGCCTTACCAACATGCAGCAGTAGGTGAGACAGATCTCCACATTTTCTTATACCTTTTCAATGGTGTTACCACAATATAATTTGTATCATCACCTCTATCAGACTAAGAATCACCAGAGCCCTCAATGAGATAGTATTTATTCATTGCAGCTTATCTTCTAGATTGAGACACATATTCTTTCTCTATAACAAGGAAACATACATAATTAATTTTATATTTGAATTTTAACAAAGTTTATAACATAATAATGTAATGACTTAGAAATACACTTAAAAGTTAAAACTTACCTCCAGCTCCACAAGGGCCATTGAATTAGATTTCATATTTTCATGCAATATGGTGGGAATAATTGTTCCCCTCAACTCATGGTACACCTTATCATATAAACCTAAAATATAATTAGAAATAAAAAAATTATAAATGTCACTTTGAAAGGCACAATCCAAATCATTTCTTATCTTACTGGAAATTAATGTACACCAATTGAGTTGTTATCATCTAAGAGAATGGACAATGTATGCTACAGCACAGAAGGGGATGTTTGCAAGTCTTCCCTATAAAATAATCCTCACCAAGGAAAATTCAACAAGGGCTTCTAGATATTGGTTTGTTATATTCTGAATAGAAATACCCCTTATCAAATGATTAGGGGTTCTTGTAATGGAAGTAAAAAATTATTTACAATCCATAATTGAGACATTTAATTTTGAAGTTAATACATAAAAATTTTGAATATTAGTTAATGAAAACAACATAAAGATTACCTAATGAGGTAGATGTATTTACATCCAAGTGATTTTCTAGATAAATTTTATCTTTGTCAGATAAAATAACTTTTGCGGTCATAGGTTCCACATTTTTATGTAGTATTCCTAACAATTGCTTGATATCTGAAGGAGCAGTTCCAAAAGTAATAGTCTAAGAGTTAAGGCTAATAGAAAAATCTCTAGTGGAATATTTATAACTAGACATGATAATGTTAATTAAATTGGTATTCATTTCATAGTGAGGCATGTAAATCAGGCCTCTCAAACAATAGCAGTCGATCCAATCACTATAAGTGTTTTGATCTTCCAAAAGCCTTAATATTTTTAGCCAAATTAAATTTTTGTAGACAACCTTTCAAATAGGTGTAGAAGATATGGGGTTGGAAGTCATAGGAATTAAAAAATGATAATAAAGGATGAGTTATAGAGTAGAAGTCTAGAGGATTAAAGAGGTTTGGGCATATGAGAGAAATGAATAAAATAAATGGGGCAATAGATATATATAAGGCCCAAGCACTCCCCCCATAGAGTTTAGATGCTACATATATCCTTTGGATGCCATCCACCAGGCCTAGATGTCTACCACTGAGTGTGAATGCCATCCACCCCCATTGGACATTGTCCACAAGCTCTAGATGATATCCATCAAGTTTGTACATCATCCACTAGGCCTAGACATTTTCCACCAATTTGGATGGTGTCCATTGGATCTGGACAGCATATACGAGGTGTGGATTCCATCCATCAAGCTTGGACACCATCCACCAAGCCTAAATGTTGTCCACATAGACTGGACAATGTCCACCAGGCTTGGACAGTGTCCATTGGGGTTGGACAACATCCACTAGGGCTAAATGGCATCTATAAGCTTTGGACACCATCCACACCTTTTAAACACCATTTATTCCCTATAGATTCCATGAATAACATCTAGACCTGGTAGACATCATCCAAGCCTGATTGATGCCATCTAGATATGATGGATGTCTTCCAGACTTGACCTGATGGATGTCATCTAGACCTAATGGATGATGTCCACACCCTTTGGATGTCATCCAAACCTAGTGGATGGCATTTAGATTGGGTGGACATTGTCCATGCCTGATGAATGGTGTTCAAACCCAGTAGACGTCGTCTAGAGCCCATGAATGACATTCAGTGGGGGTAGACAACATCTAGAGCTTGTGGATGATGTCCAGAGCCTATAGATGGAATCTATAAGGACTAGATTCTATTTGGAGTCTAGCATCCAGACTCCAAAAAAATGGTGAATATGATTTGCCTTCCCAATGAAACTACTTTCTCTTTGATTCGCCTCTATTTCAAAACTGGATTTTTAATATTCACTAAAAAATTACATAGGGATTTTTCCTAGGGGCCCTTAAAAAAAACCTTAATATATGGTAAATACCATGCTAATAAATACAATTGATTTCTATTTACAACTTTTATATTGATATATTAGTCAAAATATAGGTAGTAATGTAAAAGGGTGTCTAGAAATATGAGGATGAGGTGGTAAATATTGAAACCATATGTCAATGCTCCACTACTATAGTTGGAATTATTTATTGGGTCTTCTTGTTTTATGTATTGAAAATATATCTATTTGACATGAATAATTAAATGATTTACATTCAATGATGTCACAATTAATTGTACTCCAATCTTTTTTAAATATTATGGTGCACCCAATCTCTTGTATGCTCCTTAGAGTTTAATCTCTCAATGAAATTGAATCATTTGAAATGTCTTATCGTTAAATATTTCCTAAATTATGTTATATATCTATTCTTATAATATTTTTAGGGTTGATTTCATTATATGCTCCTACATTTAATATCCTTATCTTTATTTTTCTCAATTTTCTTGATCCCAAACTCTAGGTTAATTTGTGTAAAATACTCAAATCTCTGGTATGCTTATATGATATGTAATGTTCATGTTTGATTTTATTTTATGTGACATAAATTCAACCAATTTCATATTCAAATTAGCAGTAGTCCTAGAATTAATCAAGATGAAATATATCATGTTAAATTTTATTTGGTTAATCCTGGGAGAAATTTGAAAAATAAAGTGGAATATATAAAATTTTATAATTGTACAAAAATTAGAGTTACTTTATAAAAACATATGAATGATTTTCCTTTACGAAAACTCCAATTTATTTTCTTAAAGTACCGGTGATGAAACATTTTTAACGTTAATGTATCACAACTTATTGATTTAAATAAAAATCATGTAGAATATTTTGATCAAGAAGCTATAAAAAAATAATAAGATATAGAAAAAATTAGAAAATGTATCTCAACAAATTACCTTGATTAAATACCTATATTCATGAAGGTCATGAAATAATTTTTTATTAAAGAAAGCCTTCCAATGTAACCATTTCTCAAGTTGATTACGTAGATTTCTCCTCAACATACTTTTGGTTCTAATTTTCCTTTTATTTCTCAAGAAAACTTTTCCTATAACATTCCTTTATCTTCTCAACATGGTGTTTATCCCTTAAGTTTTCAAAATTATTCTATAGTAACTTATGATGATTTGCCACCCATTAATTATTTTCATAGATGAGTTTTATGAAATATAACTTTCATGAGAAGGAAAACCAAAATCCTCACTAAAGGGTCCTATAAGCCAAATAATAGTGTAACATATAATGATATATCTTTTAAAACCCTTTTTCATATGAAATGCTAGTATATCCTTTTCCATTTGGTTTTAAAACTCTAAAATTTAAAATATTTAATCTAAAAATAGATCCTTCGTATTATATTTAAGCATTTTATGCTCCTTTCTTGAATTTTTCTTTTAATGATAAATGTTTGACTAAACTATTTTCATGAAGCTTGAAGTATTATACCCTTTCTTATTTTATATATTACCACGTGGATTAATTCATACATTTACCAAAAATTTTAATGATTTAGTATCCAAATTTTAAATCACCATTGGTGTGAAATTTACATTCAAAATATTAGCTCAAATCAAATAAGGATCGACTGAAACCATTAGTGAATATATCTCAAGGGGAGGGGGGCAACCTAAGAGATGGTAAATACCATGCTAGTGAATATAAGGTGTTTTTGTTTACAACTTTTGTATTGATATATTAGTCAAAATATGGGTAATAATGTAAAAGTGTCTTAGAAATATGAATATGAGGTGATAAATTCTGAAAATATGAGGTAATATTTAGAATCCTATGAATGCACACATTTGTTTTGAACATGCCTTATAAAATTAACCCCCTCTCCCCGATGGAATATGTGTTTCAATTCAATACCATGGTTATAAATATGACTTGTCAACCCTATGATAGGGAGCTTTAAAGTATATCTATTGATAATTTTATTCTAATTAATAGAGACAAAGTGGTATTTAACATTTATCATTATTTTCAAGAGTAGTGTCATGTTGTAAGAATATCTAAGATCAAAGTTGTAGAAAATTTTAATTCTTAAATACAAAGCAAACATTTCTACTCCAAATGATTCAAAATTTACTAACAAGACAAACTTTTAAGATGAAAATAAATGATAATGGTTTTCAACATGTGGATGATTCCAATAATGTGGTTAATATCATTGAATAACAATCATAAAAACACCATATGGAATTCATTGGGATTAATGAAACTCTGCAACAAGTCTTAAATAAATTAATCAAGTGTTATATGTAATATGATTACTTTACCTCCAATAAGGGAGTTTAATCATTCAATAAATTTACCAACAATTTATTATGCAAATGCATTTTATGACTATCATAGAATCTCATATGAAGATTTATAACTTTTACACATAAGATCCAAGATCGCATTGACAATAATTAAATCCAAGTATATGGAACCAAAAATAACTTAAATGAATATGTAAAACCTAAAAATAAAAAATTTAAAATATTTATTTTTTATTATATAAGGTGAATAAGCAGGTTTTACAAGACCCCTGCAATCACTAGTTTAAACAAAAGTAGGAAAAGTAAAAAATATATAAAGAATGGTAGTAGTTTAAATGAGAAGGCCTTAAACCAAGTATAAAGTAACTATAAACCCAAAAATAAAAAATAGACCAACAGGACTAACATATTAAGCACTAAAGACCACAAACTAATTAATCACTAGAACCGAAAAGCTCCTTATATCTTATATTTTCCTGACTAGTCTTCTGCTCTTCCTCAGTTTCCAAGCTAGATTCCTTCAATGGAGTATTTTTTATTTTAACTCTAGCCTGCTCTAAAGGGCCTTCATCTAAGGTTAGAATGGTCATCTTTCACAGGGGATTCTTAAAAAATTTCCACAAGTTCCATTTTCTTTTCTAGCAGAGTGTCTTCCATCTTTAGAACTACGTCCCAAGTCATTTTTGAGCTTCACCGTAGCTACTTTTAGCTTGTTCTAATCCACAATGAGGTCTGACATGGCCATCCTAACTTGTTTCAGATTGTCTAATAAAAATCCAATTCTCTATTGAATTGGCCCAAAGAGTCTTCCAAGGATAGGGTAAGGGTGACTTTAGGGATGGTTATCTCCTTGACATGAGTGGAGATGATTTTACAATTTTTGGTTGAGGGCAGAGAGGGGCCAAGTAGACAGTTGAGGGGAATATTAAGGCTAGTGGAGGGGGTGAAGGATCCTAGGATGGGGGAATCCTCTGCATTATCTAAAGGCCTAAGGGCTTTAGCAGGAGGGTCTTCCATAGGTAGGTCTTCATCAGAGGGAAGGGGTTTAGTTGGTAATAGCTCTCTTTTTTTAACTAAAAAAGAAATCAAAACATGGTGTATAATTTCATTATTATTTCTCACCTATTATGCCATGGTAATACTCTCCAAATATTTTAACAAGTAAAAAGGTAGATTAATTTTGTATCCTTTGAAATTATTGAATAGAAGGAAGTGGTATGAGAATATAATTGTGAACTTAACTTCCAAAGTGAGATATTTCATCACTTATAGGCAAATATCTAGCCATAAATTTTGGAGGTTGAGTTTAGGGAATCCTTTTTTGTCATTCTTCATCTCCTCATCAATTTTGAAGAACTTCTTGTTTCTCTAATTTTTTTCTAATTACATTTAGAAGAAAGAAGAAACCAAGGTTAAAGGTTTGGGGTTTGACGTTACCTGGATTAAGTTGTGCACCGTATCCAAGCTTTGTGGGATCTCCTCTTTGGTTGTGGAGGAAACACCTGTAGAAAGAATAAGACTTAAACACAGAAAATGTTAGAATAAGATATGGTGGACTGTCAAGCTACGCGCTCGATCCCGAAAGCGTAAAGCTCCGTAAGGGATGACAGTCCATTATTTAAAGCAAAGATATTTGTATAAAATGAAATGATAAAAGACTTAAAGAAATGGAAAGGTAGAATATTGTGTACCTATTCCCTGTAGTTCGTGTGTCTTAGAGTGTTATAGCAGGCTAGTCAAAGGTTTTTGTCTGGTCTTTGGGATGTTTGAATGAATGGCTAAGCTAACCTAAGAAGACCCCATGTCAACTGAGTGCTGCCTACATAGCCCCTATTTTGAGGGCCTCAGGCCAATGTAGTTCTCCCAAAAAGGGAGGAAGAGTCAAAGAGGTTGTTGGTTAGTTTGGTTATGTTAGTATTTTTAGCATTTCCCATATGTGTAATAGTACATGCTTGATATGATGAGTATATGATGTTACAGCCTTTTCCATATTGTGTGATGGTGTATGCTGTAAAATAGGTTATGTGGTTTTTCATCTTTAGTAATTTTCCATATTAGTGATGGTGTATGCTTAAAGATGAAATGAGTTTATCTATGCTTTAGCAAATTTCCATATTGGTGATGGTATATGCTTGACATAGATTGTGCTTGGTTGATAGTTTCCATGTGTATTATTTTCCATAGAAACTAATGTGAATGGGATATGATAATTTACATAACACAAATGGGTATTTGCATTAAATAAATCATGATGTTATGTCAGTGGGTAGAAATTGTTTTGGTTGTATTGAGTTGAATGTTAGGTTCATGATAAGATGACAATATGCGAGCATATAATTCTAAGACACTGCATCCTAAAAGATAAACTGGCATGTGACAAAGGTATGTAAAAAGTGAAAGGCACGTTGCTCTTTCATTGGCAAGGACCATAATGATAGTATAGATAGGGTTTTTACAAACAAAAGCCCCGTTCATGCATTACATTTTTTACCATTGGTTTTTGTTAGAGAAGTATTCGAAACACTTGACGTTAAGTGAGCTCAAAATCCCTTGGGTATGTTGGGGTAATAGGTGTGATTATGTGAGATGTCAGGATAGCGTAACCCTTTTTAGCAGGGATAACTTTGCCACTTTTTATAGGTGACCCTAAGAATGACTATAGGCAAGTCCATGACTTAATAGTTTGTCAGTCAATTTTTTTTTTTTTTGGTAGACTGATCAATGCAGGAAGTCTAGTTGGGGATGTTGTTTTTGTTTTGTGGTCATGTGAAGCTGATCGATGTGGGCAGCTTCTGAGAGGGTGTTGTTTATGTAGCAAAATAGCCATTCTTTGAGGGAGTGGTCTATGTTTTGCTTTGTATATTTTGATAGCTTTGAATAGTTATCCTTCAAGAGAGTAGTCTACTAATTACAGCAATAATGCAGCTGTCCTTCAAGGGAGCAGTCTACATTTATAGTTTATGACCTTTTGTTAGGCATCCCAATTTTATGTTTTGTTTGTTGACTAAACTTTTAGTCATGGACTAGACTATAGAGGTTTAAGGGTTTCCCTTTTAGTAGGACAAAGCATTAATGCTTAAAAAAGGGTTAACTATTATTTGTAGGGAAAAAGGGTTGAAAGGAATAGGAATGAGGATGATAGTGGTTGCTCAAGGGATGAGCTCAAGTTAAACATCAAGTGAATGATTACTTGGTTAACATTAGAATGGTCGTAGATGTAAGGCATTAAGGGGCTCAGGTTCTGGCCAGCCTTTGAGAGAAGATAGACGATAAGTCCTTGATCCATACTTGTGCATTATTATATAAGGTCCAAGCCAATTAGGAGCAAACTTGCCTCATTTGCTTCTTTCCATATTGGTCACGTGTTAGTTTTCTTTTAAGGACGAGATCTCTGATTTTGAAATCTCACTCTTTCAGATTTTTGTTGTAAGCATGTTTTGGTTGATTCTTGGCAAAGGAAAGTCATCCTTTGGGCCAGCTAGGTTGAGGTCGCAATAGTCAGTACAAATTCGAATTCCCCCAGTTACTTTTGTGACAGGGACAATGTTTGACACCTATTGCGGATAATCAATGAGTTGGATAAATGAGACAGAGAGAAGATGTTGAAGCTCCTCTTTGATAAGGAGTGTGACATGAGGATGCATCCTGTGAAGTTTTTGCCTGAAAGGCTTAGTTTAAGAGGGCAAGATCCTAATCTTCCAGGTTATAGTCTGAAATCTTAGAATCACTGAAGGTGATGGAGGCAATGGTGGGTAATGATTTGACTAGAGCAGCCAATGGTTGGGGGTCTTCAGGTTGGACCTCCACTGCCTATAAAGTTTTGATTAGGGCTTGGCCATGTTGTGGAGAGCTTTGAATTAGGTTATACAAAGATGTCTTCATAGGGGTTTGGTGAAGTTTCACCATGGAGTCACGAATTACCCCAGAAGATGTTGGTTGAGATGTGCCCAAGATAGGAATCTTGGGTTTTGGTGGTTGAGAAGGCTTGGCGAATGGATATGTCTAAGGAATAGAAACCCACTCTTTTCTGTTATTTTTTAGAGTTTGAGACCTGGTGGCCACATTAATGGTGTTGATTTCAAATAAAGGGGTAGAAGGTGGTAGAGGGACCATAATCTCATGTTGGGATCCCGATTCAAATGAGGAGGCTTGGGAGGCATGGGATGGTGTCGATTGTTTGTCAAAAAGGTGGTCAGGAGAATCCTTGATGAGAGGGGTGTCATTTTCTAGGTGTTGGTGAATGACAACCTTAAAGGTGTAGCAATGCTCAGTATCATGCCCAGGTGTGCGATGATACCAGCAGATTTGAGTGTCATCGAACCAAGATGGTTTTGATCTGAGATGTTGGTATGGTTTAATGGGCGGGAGATAAATGCTAGAAGACTACAACAAATGACATAACAGTGAAGCATAGGAACCCACTAATGGGTCTGCACTTGTTGTTGTTGTAGAGATTGACAACTTCTATTTAGGAGTTGTAGGAGGAGTTTTTTGTACCACCTTTTTAGTTGGTGATGTGGCCACAGTGCAGATGGCACTTTTTTGATGAGAGGTGTTGGATTTTTTGGAGGAAGTATGTTTTTGCCAAGTAAAGGGAGTAATGGAGGCAATTTTTTTTTGTTAGGTGTTGAAGTAGGGAGCACTCCTATTAAGGTGGAAGGATGTGGACCCAAGATAGATGGTAATGGTGAAGGTGGGGGAGGAGTTCTTCGACGTGGTTTAGCAGCCTTCTTAGTTTAGTGTGAGGACCACTACTATGAGGGGCAAGGTTCAAATCTACCTTCACTTGTGGGTGAGTGAGGCTCGATACAGAGAGAACATCGAAAGATGTAATCTATTTTAGCATGGTAGATGCCTGTGAGGGTTTGGGTTCAGGTGTGGATGGTTGAGCTTCTAAAGATTTGGAAGTAGAAGCCTGATCCTCATCAGATACTTTGGGGTGAATTGTCATAGAAGTATTGGTAGTATAATTCAAAGTGGGATGTGTAAGATAAGGAGCCTTAAGTTTCTCCCATAGCACTTCATGTTTTAGGTTCCCAGAATGGATAAATCCTAAGTTTTTTGCCAATCAAGAGAAGGGTTTAGATTACCTCACATGAGGATTTATAGTCGGTCTCTTGGAGGATTTGGGTGGTTGCGAGAGTGGAATTATATTGGATGCAGTGATCTCGGGCCAAAGGTGAGAGAAAACCATCACTAGATCTTCCTCAGCTGAAGTGGGTGAGGTAACGAGTTCTTCTCTCAATGGAGAAGGGATTAAAGAGTGTGGCTCTTCAAGAGGATAGAGCGTAGGGATGATCATGCCTTCCACGTGTGGTCTAAGAGTGTGGAAAGTATGATCCTCCATTGGTAATAAGAAGGATGATGGTGAGGCCACCGGCATTGGTACCGTCAAGGCATCCTCCAATATGGGAGAGGTCAAAGTAGACTCTCCTATGTGTGAAAGCGGGGTTGATGGAGGACTATCCTCCATCGGTGGAGGACAAATAGGAGAGGAAGGCTCCTCTGAAGGGTGAAGTAGAGGGATTATGGCTCCTTCTACATGATGGCATGGGGTATGAATGGTAACTTCTTCCAATGGTAGAAGAAGAGGGAAGGTTGGGGCAAGAGGAACAGGCAATATGGGTTCCTCATGAGGTAAGAAGTATGTGTGGAAAAGGTGTTTGATGTCATGGGGGTGATATGGGTAGAATAGGCTCTTCTACCCGTGGTGGAGAAATGGGTTGACTAACCTCTTCAGACTGTGGGAGAGGTTGGTTAGGAATAAAAGGAGAAACCATGTCAATCGTGTGTATGTTGCGCTCTTGAGGATCATCGGCCATGGTCTGAACATTGTTTTGACTTGGGGGATGGTTAGGAAATGGTTGTCTAAAGATGTCTATGTTTTGGTTGGCCAGTGCATTAGGGTTATCCAAAACAAGGTCCCCTTTGTCTAACATGTCTTGCACAATGTTTTTAAAGGTTTTACAATTGTCCGTGTCATGACCTTTGACACGGTGATAGTTACAAAAGTCATTTTCCCTATACCATGCAGGGATGGCTCGTGAGGGGTCAAATTAGACAGGTCGGATTTGAGGGAGGTTGAGGACTCCTACTTTACTAGTTTATCCAATACAGAAGCATATGATTCTCCTATTGGAGTGTATTAACGCTATATATAACATTGTTGGAATTGTTTTGTGATGTTTTGTGATGTGGAAGGTTTAGATTGATTGGTTTTGGTAGAAGATGATGATCTAAAGACCACAGCGTTTGCTGATCCCTTTCCCTTAGAGTGAGAAGAAGAAGATTTGGAAGAAGGGTCATTGAATTTTGTGTTGGTATTTTTACTATGCAATTTGACCTTATCCTCTTTGACTGCGCAGAGTTCAAGCTTTCGAGCCATGGTGAAAGCTTCATCAAATGTGCGAAAAGTTTGAACCCACAAAGTGGATGAGATGTGCTTGGCACATGCTCTTGAAAAGAGCTCAATGAGCTCAGGTTGAGGTAGTGAAAAGGAGAGTTGGTTGATCAAACCTCTCCAATGGGCGACAAATTTTGCTATTGATTCATCGTCAAATTGTCTAATAGAATATAGGTCTGTGATGGAGACCTTTTTGGTGATGTTGATTGAGAAGTGGTCGAGGAATAGCTGAGCTAGTTGAGTGAAGGTAAAGAGAGAATGACTGGTAATGGAGCTATACCAATCAAGGGCGGCACCAAAAAGTGACATGGGGAATGTGCAAAGTAATAATGCATCATCGTGCGCTATGAGGTAGCAAGCGTGTCTAAACACTCGTAGATGTTGTTATGGGTCCTCTTTACTTTGAAAGTGAGTAAATTTTGGGAGTTCCCATAGCTAGGGTATGGTCTAATAGGCACCGAAGGGTGGATAGGTTCGTTACAGATTTGTTCATATGAAATAACACTCCTTGAACCTGAAACAGATGTCTCAAGGTTGGACATCTTATCTATCAACATCTTTATTAGATCGGCAGATGGATTGGTATGAGGGGCACCCCCTAAGTTATAGGGTACCTAGAAGGCATTGGGGAGGGCGTATAATATACTTGGTTGCATTTGTGTAGGTGCAACATATTGGTAGTTCATCATAGGGACTGATGTCAAGGCTAAGGGGGCTTGTGTCGTGAAGTTAGAGGGCACAATTTGACTAGATGCCACCAAGGGTGGTTGAATGGAGGTGGCACTAGTAAAAGGATAGGTGGTCACTCTTGTGTTTATAGGTGTAAGAGTGGATGGGATAGAGACAATCAAGTTCTGTAAAGGTGTCAAACTTGGTTGAATTTTTTGTGGTTGAGGGGGTACGAAAACCCCGATGGAGGTAGGGCCAAAAAAGATAGAAGGGGAGGCCAAATCTTGAACATTGGCCATGGTTGGGTTACTGGTCGAGGTAATGGCTTGAGTGATCATAGGTTGGGTAGTAGATGCTGTTGATATCATTGCCACTTCAACCAAAGAAGTTGGCATCCCATAAACAGGGTTACCTGAGAGATCTCATGTTTGGCTTCTAGCGAGATAATGTTGGAGAGCCTTGACATTGTGGTCAAGAAATCTCTCAAAAGCTTGATCCCCTGCGGGAACAATAGGAGGTTGATCGGGGGTTGGTTGGATAGGAGTATGCTCAGTGTCTAAAGTATACTCCATTAGGTGACTCGGTACGAAGGGCGAAGGTGGGAGTGGTTGTTGACTTGCATGGTCAATAAGAGATTTGGCTTGACTACGTGTTAGAACCATCCAAGGTGAAATGGGTTCAGGTTTCCAAAACTATGTGTTTTAGTTTTAGAAAACTAGAATTTGTGTTTAACAGCAAAAAAGTCAAGTTTTAAGCTTGCTATTTGGAAAGAAAATTTGTTGATAGTGACCGATGTCAGTTGTTTAACCGATGTCAGTTTATGAAAGGTTGCTGAGGTTGGTGAGTTAACCGATGTCGATGAATTTGAGTTGCCGATGTTGGTGGAAAAACTGATGTTGGTTTCTATGTAATTCTGTAAACACAAAAAATTGATAGTTTTTTAAAGGAGAAATTTTGAGTTGTTTTTGGACTTCAGAATGATGCGACCTTACCAGCTCAAAAAATTAGATAAAAATAAGTAGAATAGATGAATAGGCAAGCAACTTCTAAAACGTTAAATTCCTAGGAATAAGTTTTAGAGTCGTGGTGGCTTATGCCTTAGAAGAATGTGTTTGGGAATTGGGCTTGTAGAACAGGTCCTAGAGAGGAAGTCTATGGCTAGTTTTAGGTTATGTTTTGGTGCTCAAAGATTTGTGTTAGGTTTAGTACGTGGCCTAGTGCTGGGGCTTGCTCCCTTCACTTCACGAACCCAGAGCCGAACTAGGCCGCTAGCCAATATATACTTTGCCTATAGTTTATACTCTGCCAGAGAACAGAGTGGGTCCTCCTCTTGGTAGTGAAGTCCAAGTAGGATCGCCAGGTGGAATAAGGTATCTGCTAGGTGATGAAATCCTAGACGGGCCTTGTCTCAAGTATGTTTAAGTATTTCATTTGATGTGATTGTGGTTTGGTTGTGTAACATTTGTGCATTACGATTTATTCATAATGCTTTAATTACTAAGTGGGCTAATTATGCATTCAAGCAAGAATGAAATGCAATTATTTTTAGCCCAAACTGAAATATTTTGTTCAAATGCAAACAATTGGAGAAAAGGTTAAGAGTATGAATTTTTTACTACTCTAAGATTCAGGCAAGAAGTGACAAGAAGAAAAAGAAGGATGTTCTTTTTAACTTCTGCTAATGGTTTCTTTTCAAAATAAAGAGATAAAATAAGGATGCAAGAAGAGAATATTTTCCTAATGCATCTATATGAAAGTTTGCTTTTTAGAAAAATGAACCCAAGGAAAACTCCAGGGGTCCCACTAGGCGTGCCAGAATGTTTCTCTAAGTTTTTGCTAATTACATTCAGAAGAAAGAAGAAACCAAGGTTAAAGGTCTGGGGTTTGACGTTACCCAGATTAAGTTGTGCACCGTATCCAAGCTTTGTGGGAGCTCCTCTTTGGTTGTGGAGGAAACACCTATAGAAATAATAAGATTTAAACACAGAAAATGTTAGAATAAGATATGGTGGACTGCCAAGCTATGCGCTCGGTCCTGAAAGCGTAAAGCTTCGTAAGGGATGACAGTCCACTATTTAAAGCAAAGAGATTTGTATAAAATGAAATGATAAAAGACTTAAAGAAATGGAAAGGTAGAATATTGTGTACCTATTCCCTGTATTTTGTGTCTTAGAGTGTTATAGCAGGCTGGTCAAAGGTTTTTGTCTAGTCTTTGGGCTGTTTGAATGAGTTTTCCAATTTGCACAGTCATCGACGTCAGTTATGCTGCCAATGTCAATAGGTAAAAGGTGCTGACGTCAGTTAGGATACTAATGTCAATAGGGGCAATAGGCTTTTGGATGGGTTTTAGGGTATTTCTGTGGTTGATAGAAGAGTATGTGGAATTAGGCGATTTGTGCAGGGTTGCGAGAAGGAAAATAGGGTCTGAAGAAGGGTAAAGGTAAAGGGTTGGTATGTAAAAGGAGGTGGGAATAAGAGGAAGGCTTCTCAGCCCTTCCACGGAGGAAGTCGGGTCTCTTTTGATAGTATTTAGAAAATAGTAAAATAGAAACCAATTTACCAATGTATTCTAAAACTTTGAAATGGAGACCAATACTTAGTTGTATGATGAAGACCCAATGGTGTCAGAGTGCTTATTCCTATTGTGGTTGATGTCGAGGTCCTCGTGAAATGTTCCAATCCAATCTAGATTCACTTGTGCAGAGTTTTTATAGCTAGGAGAGCGATAGTCAAATTTTGATGCTTAGTCTCAGAGTGTGCGCGTCGATATGCGAAGAGGTGGGGACCAACTCAAGGTTAGAGCCAGGCTTATGTAACCGACATCGGCGATCCCACCGGCGTCGGTCGATAGTTGATCAATGTCGGTGGATAGAGAATGGGTAAAAGGGCTATTTATAGCTCTTTGCCCATTTCTCCATCTGCCAAGTGCATTTGCCATTAGAGATTGGTCAAAAGATGGGTTTATTAGGCATGAGAGTTAGTTAAGAGGTTAGGATGGAGTGAGAATAGGTCATAGGTAGTTAGGATTTAGATGACCTAGTCTCATGGTGACTCATAGAGTAAGAAATGGTATTAGGGTGAGGTGTCTGGGTGAGGTGTCTAGGCGAGGTGTCGTGGTGAGGTGATTAATTTAAAATAAGTAATTTATTTTAAATTAATAAGGTGTGCAAGTGTTGGTTAGGAGTGTTAATGTTTGAAGGGGACCAAGGGGGGGTTGACACAATATTGGTGTCTACACTTCTGCATGAGCTCCAACTTCTATCTACTATCTTTGAAAGCTTTTATTCCATTGCATGGCATGCCTATCACCTCCCCAATATTTTCCTCCAAGACCTCAGTGCACAGGCCCCTCATTCTAACTATTTATTTGTTCCATGCAAGAATAAAATCCTTCGATAGGTTTTCATCACAACTAGTAATTCATTTCTGAAAGAATCCAAACCCCCTTTGCATAGTTTCTCTCAAACTTTCATGTTGTTCTGAACATCCGAACATGAAAATGGTTCCATTCAGTTTCTTCTCCCATTCTTAACTAGTTGCAAGGAATAATGCTTATAGACTTAACTTTTGCATTTAAAATTATATAAAATTTGAGAAAAGTGATGTTACCAATACTATTTAATATGAAATTAGGGTGGAAATCATTAACCAACTCAATCCACATGATATTCATTAATGCACCATTCAGGGCAGACCAGGCTAACTCAATGTAATGACAAGATGTAATCATGATTGAGGGTGCTAAGGATTTGGGATGGGATATGATTAGAACTATCCCACATGACCATCTTATCAATGTAAACACCATAATTAGCAAGACAATACGCTACAAATTCCCTTCCCTATGCACGTGGATTATGAAAGAATGCTCGAAAGAACTTAAAACATTATGGGCATCATCAATTATAGATTTAATGGTATGGGATGGGGTGAATTTACCATCAAGGGCATGGATAATATTGAGGGAGTCACCTTTGATGATGTTGTTGGGCATGCGGAGGTAGGAAGTAAGTTGAATACCCCAAAAGGTAGCCAATGAATCTTCTTCAAATGTTGGTACTTTTCACATGTGATTTTTCTATTTTTATTTTTCCCACTCAGGGTCTTATATTCTCATTTCTTGCAACTAAAATTTTTATTTGGCTTATGTTTTATTTTTTATATTGTTTCATATTTTTTCATATTGCATTTGTGTTCCTTATTTCTTTTAAAACAAATCATTAAGATGTTCATGTCTATACACAGGGGATTCACTTATTTTGTCTCATATAGAGTGTGTGAGAAGGATGTTAAATAATATCCCTAAAATTTATTTTATAATGCCAAAGCTTCCATTTTTAATACCCCTAAGTATCAAAAGATCCATTAAAAACCCCTAGTGTTGCATGTACCTCTGAAGTACCCTTTTCAGATAAAAATATTAATAAGCATTTTTACCTATCATATGTAGATGAAAAAATATACATTACACACAAGTTTTAAAAGGAAAAAATGAAATTCATCATATGTCATCATCAACATAAATGGTTTCTTAATACACCCCTTTTATAAGCATTGGTTATCATTAACTTAACACCAAAAAACATAAAGTAACACAGGTTTTTTTAACAAATGAAATTAGAAATTCATATACAATTAAAATCAAAGTTAAGTGCATAGAATTTGGGGGGCGGCAGTGGGGAGGGGGGGCGTGTGGGGGAACACAAAAAAGGGTTCTTAAATGGACATATTTTTTCTAAAAAATGAGAAACTTGAACTTGTATGAACTATTTTAAATGTATACACTCAAATTTTGAAGATGATATAAGAACATGAATTGTAGAATTTTTAGTATATTTTCTAAACCACTAATTTGATTTTAAAATGGTCACTTATAAGTTAGTCAAATAGTTGAAATTCATACAGATACTTTTAATATTTCAAAAAACATAGTAGATAGCTGATTTTACAATCTTCACCCTTTATATAGAAATATTTAGTATTTTTTTGAAAAGTCCTTTAGTGAAAATATATATAAGATCGTGTAGTTTTTCACATAAAATTTTTAATTTTTTAATGAATATATTTTTTAAATAATTTTAAAAGGCCCTAAAAATGATAAGTAATGGATAGACAATCATCACCCCGCAAAAAAAAACTAAAGTTTGGATTTTTTTGTTGAATATAGAATTAGGCCTAATTTTTTATCCTTTAATTTTCTTCAAATTTTAATGAGCTGATGCAGGAGCATCCTTTTAAGGGTAAACTTGTCTTGTTAAATTTGTTCATTTTTAGACTTAATCAAGTTGTCTAGGGGTCACGTAGCTTGTCTAGGTTTTTTTAAGGGATTTAGGAGTCATATCACACACTTGATAATCTTCTCCAAGTTTCAAATTTTGCTTAGATAGGTTATATTTTGAAATTGGCATTTTCTTGCCAATTTAGCAAATTTGAATTTTTTAATTTTTTTGTCAAGTTTTGGGTTCTTGATCATGTTTGAAGGAGCTTCAATGGTGTAATATTTTTTATTAGGATTTATAAGATGTAAATATTACTTCACTACATACTTGAGTAACATAATGAGTCATTCTTATAGGTGTGATAGGAATTAGGGTAGTTTGAGGCTCTCAATGTTCTTGGAGGGAATCAAGAACCGTTGGAGGAGATATAGGACATATAAAAAATTTAAGTGTTGATGCTAGTATATAATTTTTTGGGGTGAGTTATATGACATATGAATTCTAATGAAAAAAAATCAATAAAATGACCTTAATTTTGAAGTTCAACTATGTGCACACCCTGTTATAACCTGTGTTTTGTGTTTGAAATATTGAGTATGCATTATGTGTAAGGAATATTCTATGAAAGGTTGTTTGAAACACATATATATATTGGTAATCATTTATATAAATTATCTTAATGTTCTTTATATATTTATTTAGTTTTTTCTATACTAATGTGTGAGAAAATCATTATAAAACCTTGTAGGAGACTGTGAAACTATACACAGTCAAACTCAAAAATGGTGTTAAGTAGACAACAAAGGTCATTCTAAAGTTTGAAAATAGTAAAGCACATGTGTAGGTTAAATACAAACTTTTTCCAATCATCAAATAAGTTTGAAACCATATGGAAAGCTTAAATCAATCAAATATTTTCTCTCAGGTTGACACAATCAGTATAAACCCTATATTAGGGTTTTGAAATGAAAAATGACATTATGAACATTTCCACTAATAAAAAGCTCTAAAACATGGTGATTAATTAGGTTTGAAATTGATCTAAGATATTTTTGTATTTGTATTTTGGTATGGCATTATTGTGTATGGATTAGAATGATTGTGTTTGTAACAGGGGTGAATACACCTAATTAGGCCTAAACAAGGACTAAAAAGTGAATTTTTGAGTAGAATTGGAACAAAACAATTCTTAGAGAGAAAGAACTCAATAGAGGGTATCTAAATATCAATTTGGTTACTATTACTCTCTTATCTAGACTATATAATTAAAATAGTTAAAAAAAAGGCTACAAGAAAGCAACAACAAAGGAAGGAAGCAAAGAATGATGAAAGAGTTGAACATAGAGGTTGTGTGGATTGGTTAGGAGGCAAAAGAGGATTTCAATAATTAGGGAGATGATCATGAAAGTAGTGGTTTTATTTTAGTTTTTTGTTTCATGTGTAGGTATTTTGAGGGAGGAGAACAAGGATAATTTAACAATGCTTAACTTGGAGAATAATATAAAAAAATACAACCTCAAAGGAGGAGACCATGCAGCATTAGTCAAGAAATAAGGAGGTCTACATTCCTCTTGTAGGCCTTGGGATCCAAGAGGCCATTAAATTAAGAGAATAAGTAAGTAATAATGAGATGTGATAAGGAATATTTCAAAATCAATCATCCATAATGGATCAGTTTAACTTTCATGGAAAGTTCTTTTTTTTCCTCAATAGTATGATGTAGGAGCATCCTTCTAAGGGTGAACTTCTCTTATTTTATTTGCTCAATATTGGACTTGATCAAGTTGTATAGGGGTAATGTAGCTTATATAGGTTATTTTAATGGATTGATGATTCATATCACACACTTGATAATCTTCTCCAAGTGTCAAATTTTGCTTAGATAGGTTAGATTTTAAAATTGGCATATTCCTGCCAATTTAGCAAATTTGAATTTTTAAATTTTATTGTCAAGTTTTGGGTCCTCATTCATGTTTGAAGTAGATTAAATGATGTAATATTTTTTATTAAGCTCTATAATATTTCAATATTACTTCACTACATACTTGAGTCACATAATGAGTCATTCTTATAGGTGTGATAGGAATTAGGGTGGTTTGAGGCTCTCACCATTCTTAGAGGGAATCAGTGGAGGAGATATAGGACATAGAAAACTTGTGTTGATGTTGTTAGACAATTTTTTGGGGTCAGTTATAGGATGTATGAATTCTATTGAAAATAAATAAATAAATAAAGGGACCTCAATTTTGAAGTTCAACTATGTGCACACCCTATTATAACCTATGGTTTGTGTTCAAAATACTAAGTATGCATTATGTAAGGTAGATTCTATGGAAGGTCAATTGAAACACATTATAAATTGTTAATCCTTTATCTAAATTATCTTAAGGTTATTTATATATTTATTTTGTTTTTTTAATACTATTTTGAGAAAATAATTACAAAACCCTATAGGTGACTGTGAAACTATACACAGTCAAACTCAGAATTGTGTTAAGTGAACAATAGAGGTCCTTTCCAAAGTTTGTAAATATTCAAGCACATGTGAAGTTTTAATACATAACTTTTACAATCATCAAATAAGTTTTAAACCATAATTAAATCTTTAATCAAGCAAATATTATCTCTCAAGTTGACACAGTCAATACAAACCCTGTATTAGGGTTTTGAAATGAAAAATGACATTGTGAACATTTCCATTGACAAAAACTGTTGAAACTTGGTGATCATTTAGGTTTTAAATTTATCTAAGATATTTTTGGATTTGTATCTTGTTACATAATTTTTGTGTATAAATTATAATAAATGTGTTTGTAACAGGGGTGAATAGACATAATTAGGCTTAGACAAGGACTAGAAAGTGCATTTCTAAGTGGAATTAGGTCAAGAAAGTTATTAGAGAGTAAGAAATAAATAAAGGGTATCTGAATATCATTTTTTTTACTCAATCAATCTCTTATATAGACCATAAAATTGAAAATAGTCAAAAAAAGGCTACAAGAAAGAAACAACAAAGGAAGGAAGCAAAGAATGATGAAAGAGTTAAACTTAGAGTTTATGTGGATTGGTTAGGAGGCCAAAGAAGATTTGAAAAATTAGGGAGATGATGATAACAAATTAGTCATATAAATTTCTAAATTGGTATTTTGAGTGTGGCTTATGACACCCTATCCATAGGTCTTTTTTGCATGCTCTTGTGACCCTTTGAGACATCTTTTTACTCATTAGAGATCATTTGAAACCTTTTAAACAATCATTCCACCTCAACCAGACTATATTTCTTAGGCCAATCCTATTCCCTAGGTCTCAAGCCTATAGGAAAAGAGTTTCATACTTGGACTATAACACCAGACCGTAGGGTGTCCCATTTTTAGTGCTCTAATCCATTTGCAATTTGATCCCTAATAGTTATTTTCATCTTATCCCTATCCTTACTTGTATTGGCTTAGCATGAACACATCAGACCCATGACAAATTTTTCACTATAAAATCCCATCCAAAGCTCATTTACAAAGGGAGGTGACAAATATTACAAATTAAGCAAGAATATAAATAAGTCACTAAGGAAAACTTCCTTATTCTCTACATACAATCACCCAACATAGATACAAATGTACTAAAACCCTCATACCAATCCATAACCACTTCAAACACTATCAAATTAGCATTTTTACATTTGCATCACACTATTGCACAAAGCACATTAGGTGGGAGAACTACATATGACTCGATCCCTCTTCAGACTATTGGTATGTAGGCAATGTGGCCACATAAGGGGTGTGGATTACATGTTCAGTGCATCTTACACACTAACCCCCTTTTCTCAATTGATTCAAACATTATTTTATCAATTATGATGGAGGATTAGGGTTTTGAATATTAAATCATATATATATCAAGTTTCATCAATAATTAACACTCAAGATTTTATAGGTAGGCTCACACAGGAATAGTGCAAAATCCTAAAAAGTTTAAGGTTTTTATGACCAATTTTGACAATAGCGATAAGAGTGGACTACATCACTAGACACCAAAGTGCCATGTTTTTAATGCTCCTATCCTTTCATCGAACAAAATATAGATTTAGGTTCTTGACACTTTCCCAATCCTGCACATCCAATTTCAACCTCTCTATCATTTATCTTAGTCTAGTTTCAAGCTAAGTTATATTTCTCCTTATTTATTGTTATTTTTAGAAATGTAAAAAAAACAAATAAATTATACAAATTAGGATTGTAATTATTTATATATTCTATACTAATTGATTAATATATACCCTTAACTAAAATAGGAATAAAACTCCATTATTCTCAAATAAAGTTAAATCATTTAGTGAACCCGACTTACTTCATTTGCGTAAAAAAACCTAAAAACCCTAGGGAAGATTTCTTGTTGATTTTTCCATTATTTTTTTTATTTTTCATGCATATTTAAATTATAATTTCATATTTAATTATTAAAATTAACCATAGTAATTTTAAAAATCATTTATTTCAAACCCTAGTTGATTTTACTAGGTCCCTTTGCTCATGAGGTATCACCTTACATATAAATTAAATTTCACATAAAAATTAGATTGGATCTCAATTATTTCAAAACATTTCTTGAAAACAATAAGGAGTCCATACTCAGTCCTATCATGTATATGAATGATGAAGTTTACTATATGTTAATGCAAATCTTCATTCTTTCCCTTTCATGCTTACTTTTTATAATATGGGATGATATTAAGAAATTTATTTCTAAACATGTTAAGATCCCTTTCTTTCAAAGAAATATTTACTTTTCTTGAATACAAGGTTTCATTACATACTTTCTCTCTCTCATGTGGAATAATTTTAACTCTATCTTTATAAACATATTAGAAATGTCATATCACAAGTCACAGTTTTTTATGCATTAGTACACAATTCCATGCTCTCTACCCCTTATTTGCTATCTCTCATGTGGAATGTTTTTTATAATCATATTGTTATATAACTTATAACTCTAATTACATACATTTCATCCCACATACATGGTTTCTACCTATATGCATATAACTCTTTTGCTAATTTTGAGTATTTCCCTATCACTACTAGACACAAGAAAACACTAGAAGTTATATCTAATCCTCATCCCTTCAAACATGGTACATATAGATCTTATCCCATACCTACTACTAGCTCTATGCCTATAGTATATCATGAAATACATGTTATCACCCAAGTTTATGAAGATAGGTAGGTTAATTACACCCATGGCTATAGCTTTGTCACTCAGGTTAGCACCCCTTTCGATACAATTTCAATTATCGAGCTCCTTCAATAATAGAATGTTTACAAAGATGTGTTGTATGCATCCCTTTGTAATATTACAATTCCTATTTCCATTGAACCAGCTTCTGCCACCTCTATCCTCAACACAATGCAATAGACTGAAGAGCATATCTCCTTTGAGAAATAGGATTTACCCCCATGTCACATCATCAAACAACATCTACCTCTATCTATTCAAATAAGAATTAATGATGTAGGTGTAAAAATATTGTTAGTTGATAATGGTTCAGGTCTCAACATTTAAAACATTTCTTTTCTTAAAATTCTTAATACACAACCTACAGATCTAGACCATCCTGACATGAACATCAGAGGTTTTGAAAACATTTCATAGAAAGTCATGGGTCAAATAACACTCAGTATTACTTTGGGACCTAAAACATTTCCAACTACTTGTCAATTCATGTCAAATGACCTCAATTATAATTTATTATTTGGTCGGCCTTATATTCATGATATGCATGCAGTCCCTTTTACACTCCATGCTTTTCTAAAATTTAGTAACAAAGGCTACATCTACACATACCCAATAGACAACAAACCTTTTAAATACGTCTTGGTTACCAAATCTTCCTATAATTACATTTTACACTTTAATCTTGGTAATATACCTACACAACTTGCTACTCACAATATACCTTTAGATCATGCAACACATCAAAAGATTCTAAGTTCTATAATAATATTGATACCAAATCACCAATTTACCTCCCCTTTTATACTTAAATGTATTAATAAGATGGGATATCATGGAAAAGGTCTTGGAAAGAATGAATAAGGAATCATCAATCCTATCAAGGCATCCACACAACATGGAAAGCAAGGACTGGGATATCAGCTTACCCTTCTTCATGATAAACCTTCTTCCACTACTTCAAAGTATATAATGTTTTTTCCACCCATTGCACCTATAGACCATACAGTTAATCATACTTCTACATTATCATTGGTCTATCCTAATCTCATTGATGATATAGTTTCACCAGATATGTTCACATTAGATGAATTCTCTAATGATGAATCCCTCCTATAGTTTCTTGAAGCACATGAGGACCTCCCATCTTGCTATCATAAAAACATATTTCCTCATCACACAAATGCCCATGCTTACTTCAGCAGGAGGGTCCTCAATAGGTAGGTATTCATTAAAGGGAAGGGGTTTGGTTGATAATAGCTCTCCTTTTTTAACTAACAAATAAATTAAACCATGGTGTATAATGTCATTCTTATTACTCACCTAGTATGCCAAGAAAGTACTCTCCAATGATTTTAACAAGTAAAAAGGTGGATTAATTTTGCATCCTTTAAAATGATTGAGCAGAAAGAAGTGGTATGAGAATATAATTATGAACTTACCTTCCAAAGTGAGATATTTCATCACTTGTAGGCAAATATCTGGCCATCAGTTTGGGAGGTTGAGTCTAGGGAATCCTTTTTTATCATTCTTCATCTCCTCATCAATTTTGAAAAACTTATGCATGAGTTCCAACTTCTAGCTAATGTCTTTGAAAGATTTTGTTCTATTTCATGGCATACCGATCACCTTCCCAATATTTTCCTCTAAGACCTTAATGTGTAGGCCCCTCATTCTAACTATTTGTTTATTCCATGAAAGAATAAAATCCTTCGATAGGTTTTACTCATGGCTGGTAATTCATTTCTAAAAGAATCCAAACCCATTTTTAGAGTTTATTTCAAACTTTCACATTTTTTTTAACATATGAACATGAAAGTGGTTCCATTTGGTCTATTTATTCTCCCATTCGCAAATGGTTGCAAGTAATAATGCTTATAGACTTAAATTTTGCATTTAAAATTATGGATAATTTGAGAAAATTGATGTTCCCAATACTATTTAATATGAAATTAGGGTGTAAATAATTAACCAACCCAATCCACATGATATTCATTAATGCACCATTCAGGGTAAACCAGGTCGACTCAAGGTAATGACAAGATGTAATCATGATTGAGGGTGCTAAGGATTTAGGATGGGATATGATTAGGAATATCCCACATGACCATATTATCAGTGCAAACACCATAATTAGCAAGACAATTCATCACAAAATTCCCCTCCATATACATGTGGATTATGGAAGAATGCTCAAAAGAACTTAAAACATTGAGGAAGTCATCAATTATAGGTTTAATGGTATGGGATGGGGTGACTTTGCCATCAAGGGCATGGACAATACTAAGGGAGTCACCTTTGATGATGATGTTGGGAATTCAGAGGCAAGAAGCAAGTTGAATACCCCAAAAGGTAGCCACTGAATCCTCTTCAAATGTTGGTAATTTCCTTCCACATGTTATTTTTCTATTTTTATTTTTCCCACCCAAGGTCTTATATTCTCATTTCTTGTAACTCTAATTTGTATTTAGATTATGTTTTATTTTTTATATTGTTTCATATTTTTTCATATTGCATTTGTGTTCCTTATTTCTTAAAAACATATTTTCATTAAGATTTTATTGTCTATACATAGGGTATTCACTTAGTTTTTCCCATATAGAGTGTGTGAGAAGTATGTTAAATAATATCCCTAACATTTATTTTATAATGCCAAAGCTTCCATTTTTAATACCCCTAGGTATCAAAATATCCATTAAAAACCCCTAGTGTTAGGTGTACCTTTGAAGTACCCTTTTTAGATAAAAATATTTAATAAGCATTTCTACCTATCATATGTAGATGAAAAAATATACATTACACACAAATTTTAAAGGAAAAAATAAAATTCATCATATTTCACCATCAACATAAATGGTTTATTAATACACCCTTTCATAAACCTTGGTTATCATTAACTTAACATCAAAAAAACATAAACACAAGTTTTCTTAACAAATGAAATTAGAAATTGATATACAATTAAAATCAAGGGTATATGCATAAAATTGGGAGGGCAAAAAGGGGTTCTTAAATGGACATATTTTTTCTAAAAAATGAGAAACTTGAACTTGTATGAACTATTTTAAATGTATACACTCAAATTTTGGAGATAATATAACAATATGAATTATAAAATTTTGAGTATAGTTTCTAAACCACTAATTTTTTTAAAAATGGTCACTTATAAGTTGGTAAAATAGTTAAAATTCATAGAGATACTTTTAATATTTCAAAAAACATATTAGATAGTTGATTTTACAATCTCCACCCTTTATATACAATTATTTAGTATTTTTTTGAAAGGTCCTTTTAATGAAAATATAGCAAAGATCATGTAGTTTTTCACCTATAATTTTTAATTTTTTTTTTTTGTATATATAATTAGGCCTAATTTTTTATCCTTTAATTTTTTTCAAATTTTGATGAGTTGATGCAGGAGCATCCTTATAAGGGTAAGCTTGTCTTGTTTTATTTGCTCAATTTTGGACTTGATAAAGTTTTCTATGGGTCATGTAGCTTGTATATGTTGTTTTAATGGCTTTAGGAGCCATATCACACACTCGATAATATTCTCCAAGTGTCAAAGTTTGCTTAGATAGGTTAGATTTTGAATTGTCATTTTCCTGCCAATTTAGTAGATTTGAATTTTTTAATTTTCTTGTCAAGTTTTGGGTCCTTAGTCATGTTTGAAGGAGATTAAATGATGTAATATTTTTTATTATTATCTATAATATGTCAATATTACTTCACTACATACTTGAGTCACATAATGATTCATTTTTATAGGTGTGATAGGAATTAGGATAGTTTGAGTCTCTCAATGTTCTTGATGAAATCAAGAACCATTGGAGGGGATATAGGACATATAAAAAATTTAAGTTTTGATGATAGTAGATAGTTTTTTTTGGGTGATTTATATGATGTATGAATTCTAATGGAAAAAAAATCAAGAAAAGGACCTTAATTTTAAAGTTCAATTGTGTGCACACCCTATTATAACCTATGTTTTGTGTTCAAAATATTGAGTATGCATTATGTGTAAGGAATATTCTATGTAAGGTTGGTTGAAACACATATATACTTTGTTAATCCTTTATATTTATATTTCAATTATCTTAAGGTTCTTTTTATATTTCTTTAGTTGTTTCTATACTAATGTGTGATAAAATCATTATAAAACCCTATAGGTGACTATGAAAATATACACAGTCAAACTTAGAATTGTGTTAATTCGACAATAGAGGTCATTCCAAACATTTTTAAATATTAAATCATGTGTGTAGGTTAAATATAGAACTTTTAAAATCATTAAAGAAGCTTGAAACTATATATAAATATTGAATTAATCAAATATTCTCTCTTAGGTTGACACAGATCAAACCCTATATTAGGGTTTTGAAATGAAAAATGACATTGTGAACATTTCCACTAACAAAAATCTCTAAATTTGGTGATCTATTAGGTTTTAAATTTATCTAAGATATTTTTATATTTGTATTTTCATACGACATTATTGTGTACAGATTAGAATGACTGTGTTTGTAATAGGGGTGAATACACCTAATTAGGCCTAAACAAAGACTAAAAAGTGAATTTTTAAGTGGAATTAGAACATAAAAATTATTAGAGAGAAATAAATCAATATATGGTATCTAAATATCAGTTTTTTTACTCAATTACTCTCTTATCTAGACCATACAATTGAAAATAGTGAAAAAAAAAAAGGCTACAAGAAAGCAACAACAAAGGAAGGAAGCAGAGAATGATGAAAGAGTTGAACTTAGAGGTTGTGTGGATTGTTTAGGAGGCCAAATATGATTTTAAAAATTATTTATATGATCATAATAACCTTAATAAAACCAAGAAAACCTAAATCATGTATTTAGTTATTTTACTTATGAGCCTTTGTCAAGGAATTAGCAAGTTGAAGCAAGACAAGTGAGTGTTGATTAAAGTTTATCTACATCATTTGGTATCAGATCTTAGGATCTCTTGGTAATATAGTAATAAATATTTTAGGTATAGGATTTGTATTAGTAGTGTCTCAAACAATATTATATATAGTTAATACATTAGTGGTTAAGGTGAAAAACTTACAGGCCAGATTTCAAGCTATAGAATTGGCTCAGAGAAGAGAGATGAATAGAGGTGATGTGAGTGAAGGAGAGAATGAGGTTCCTCAAGCATAGGATATATAAGGATAGGAAGGTATATTGGATTAAATATTCATAAAATTAGTTATACGTGTGACATCAAAGCCCAAATTAGAGGTATCATTATATGAGGGCAGTCTCAATTCTGAAGAGTTTATTGACTAGATAACAACTATGGACAAGTAATTTGAATATGAAGAAGTGAATGAGGAAAATAAAGTGAATTTTTAAGTGACAAGTTTGAATGGTCATGCATCCCTATGGTGGGATGGAATATAGGAAGAAAGAAGAAGGGAAAAAGAAAAGATAAGGTCATAAGACATAATGGTCACCAAGATGAAGGTCAAATTCATGCCTACAGATTACCAAACAAACTTATTTAGGAGGTTAAAAAATATGAGACAAAAAGACATGTTATTTAAATAATACATAGAATAATTATATAAACTAAACATCATATCAGGACACATAGAGGAGGATGATAAAAAGGTTGTCAGGTATACTAATGGATCGAAGTTTAACATTCAAGATGAAATCAACATTTTAGCTCCAAGGACAGTAGAAGAAGCCTATTAAGCTACATTAAAGGCAAAGGAAATGTTTAATAGAAGAAAAATCCAAAAAAATAATAAAGGAATAAGTTACATAGGTAGAGATCAGCAAGAAATAAGAGGACAACCAAGCAATAGAACTCAATGGAAAAGTCATAGTAAGGAAGTTAGTAGCAGTTCTAAAAGTAAAATTTAGCATAATAGAGGTGGTTATGGATTCATAGGTGGAAGAGGTTATGGTAGATGAAGAGGATATGGTGGGTTTATAATTAAATACTTAAAATTTAATCATTTTTTAGGACATAGATCCAATAAATGTTTAGAAGATCTTCAAGCTAACATCTCTTGGAATAAAAGCAGGAACTAAGTAGTTCAATCAGAAGAGGAAAGTGTGGAGTCAATACCAAACTATGTTGAATATTATAAAATAGGAGAGAGTTTACTAATGAGGATATTTATTTTTAATTCAAGCCATGAAGAGAAAGAGCCACCATAAAGAAAGACATTGTTCAAGACTATGTGAAAAATTAAAGGTAAATGTTATAAGGTTATAGTGGTTAATGGTAGCATGGATAACCATGTTTCTTCCATAATGGTAAATAATCTAGGATTATATATAAAATATCATCCAAATCCTTATAAAATCTCTTGGATTCAAAGAAATCATCAATTCCTAGTTATTAAGCAGTGCCATGTAGACTTACAGAGTAGTGGTTACAAAGACAAAGTTTTGTGTGATATGATTCTTATTGATGTTTTCCATATCATACTTGGGAGAACATGGAAATATGATATAATAGATATTAATTATGGTATGGATAACACATACACTATTTATAAGGATGGTATTAAACATACACTAACTCCCTTGCAAGATAGTCAAGCATGGAAAGATGTACAAACTAGAGTGATGATGTTTGGTGAGAAATAGTATTTTCCAAAGGGAACCAGTTGAAGCATTGAATACAATGAAGTATGAAGTGAGTACAAGTGTCAATAGATATATGTGCAGTACAAGTTGATAAATAAATTAGAGAAGAGAGTGCATCATTTGAAAATATATCTAAAGTGCTAACTACAGGAAACAAAGAGTTACTACAGCCAATGAAACAAAATGAGGTGAGTGATCATTATGTGAGTCTCAAGGAATGGATGTTACAGCTGAAAAGAGGTCTAATTTTTATTTTGAAACTTATTTTTTTTAAAGGATCACTTTGAAAGGTTGTTTTCAGACTTGTCTCAGCAATTATCTTTGATAAGGAGCCTGGGGTATCTGGAAAGCTTTGCTAAGAAGATTAGTGTGTTGAGAGAGTTTACCATGGAAAGTGAAATGACTAAAAAAATAGTGAGTGAACAAAAAATAGAGAAAAATATTTCAATTAAATAATTTTATGGTATTATATATGTCAAGATGGAACGACAAGAAGTAATACAAGAGGTAGCAGATGTAATCAAAGAGAAGTCAAAATTTGGAGTGAAAAAATGTGAACTTCAAGAGGATGAGAAAGCAGTAGTTTTATTTTACTTGTTTTTTTCATGTTTAGGTATTTTTAGGGAGGATAAAAAGGAGAATTTAACAATTCTTAGCTTTGAAAATAGTGTAAATAAATACAACCTCAAAGGAAGAGATCATGCAGCATTAGTTAAGAAACAAGGAGTTATACATTCCTCTAGTAGGCCTTGGGATCTAGGAGGCCATGAAATGAAGAGAATAATTAAGTAGTAATGAGATATGTTGAGGAATATTTAAATATAAATCATCCATAATGGATCAATTTAACTTTCATGGAAAGTTCTTTTTGTTCCTCAGTAGTATGATGCAGGATCATCCTTCTAAGGGTCAACTTATCTTATTTTATTTACTCAATTTTGGACTTGATCAAGTTGTTTATGGGTCATGTATCTTGTCTAGGTTTTTTTAATGTATTTATGATTCATATCACACACTTTATAATCTTCTCCAAGTTTCAATTTTTTCTTAGATAGGTTAGATTTTGAAATTGGCATTTTCCTGCCAATTTAGCAAATTTGAATTTTTAAATTTTCTTATCAAGTTTTAGGTCCTCATTCATGTTTGAAGAATATTAAATGATGTAATATTTTTTATTAATATATATAATATGTAAATTTTAATCCAAAACATACTTGAGTCACATAATGATTCATTCTTATAGGTGTGATAGGAACTAGGGTGGTTTGAGTCTCTCAACATTCTTAGAGGGAATCAAGAACCATTGGAGGAAATATAGGACATAGAAAACTTGTAAGTGTTGATATTTTTAGATAATTTTGGGGGTAAATTTATATTATGTGTGAATTATAATGAAAAAAATCAATAAAAGGACCTCAATTTTGAAGTTCAACTGTGTGCACACCCTATTATAACCTATGTTTTGTGTTCAAAATAATGAGTATACATTATGTAAGATTCTATGGAAGCTCAGTTGAAACACATTATACATTGGTAAGCCTTTATCTAAATTATCATAATGTTATTTATATATTTATTTAGTTTTTTTATACTACTGTGTGATAAAATCATTACAAAACCCTATAGGTGACTGTGAAACTATACACAGTCAAACTTAGAATTGTGTTAAGTGGAAAATAGAGGTCCTTTCCAAAGTTTGTAAATAGTCAATAAAATGTGGAGTTTGAATAAATACCTTTTATAATCATTAGACAAGTTTTAAACCATATTTAAATCTTGAATCAATCAAATATTCTCTCTCAGGTTGACACATTCAGTATAAACCCTATATTAGGGTTTTGAAATGAAAAATGACATTGTGAACGTTTCCACTAACAAAAACCTCTAAAACTTGGTGTTAATTTAGGTTTTCAATTTATCTAATATATTTTTGTATTTTTATCTCAATACATCATTTTTGTGTATAGATTAGAATAAATGTGTTTGTAATAGGGGTGAATTAACCTAATTAGGCGTAGACAAAGACTAAAAAGTACATTTTTGAGTGGAATTGGGCCAAGAAAATTATTGGAGAGAAAGAAATAAATATAGGGTATCTGAGTATTATTCTAGTTACTCAATTAATCTTTTATATAGCCTATAAAATTTAAAATAGTTGAAAAAAGGCTACAAGAAAGCAACAACAAAGGAATAAAGCAAAGAATGATGAAAGAGTTGAACTTAGAGGTTGTGTGGATTGGTTAGGAGGCCAAATAAGATTTTAAAAATTATGGAGATGATCATAATAACCCTAAAAGAACCAATAAAACCCAAATCATGTATTGAGTTATTTTTCTTATGAGCCTTTGTCAAGGAATGAGCAAGTTGAAGCAAGACAAGTGAGTGTTGATTAAAGTTTCTTTGCATCACGAGCACAATGAAATATACATTAAAAAAATTGTAAATTTATAAATTAGCATATAGGGGCATATAAAGACATATTTACAAATTAATAAATAGGAAAACCTTAAAGTAATCAAATTGTGAAGAAAAAAATTATATATTTATAAATATGTTGATAGGATTTTTTTATGGTATGTATCTTTTACACAAAATCACAATAGAGCTTTCAAATCTATTGATTCAATAGAATAGATCTCCAATATGATGAGATTATATCAACCTAGATAATGCAGTATGGTTTGGTAACTTGCAGTAATGCAAGACAATCTATTATGAAGAAAATGCATGTCTTATAAAGACATGACCATTGAGTTGTAAAAGGTATCTAGTGTGTATTTATACAATAGTATTTTAATATGGTAGGATAGAGATTATTATAGTGAGATAAGATAGAAACAAGGGATATAAAGTATAGATGTAATTATATTAGCATAGAAGAGAGTGATAATATAGTATAGAGTGTAGAGGTATAGAGTAAAGAGATTTAGGGAAGTGTAAAGGTTGTTCTGATTATAAATATATATAAAGAAAGAAAGAGTAGGAAATATATGTGTGTTATGTATTATAAATTTTAATGAATACACCTTCTTATAAAGTTTTATGAATTCCTATAAAAACTAATATCACACAATACTAAACTTTGTGCTACATTAGGTCTAGCTAGAGTCAACTCGAACCACATAATTATATGTAACCGAGTTGAAGATTTTATGTCAACATTTGGTGGCACCACCTAGACATTTTTTTATATAATATCTAAAGGGAAGTAATAATTAGAATTTTTGAAAGAAACATTGATTTAAATTAAAGTGGTGGGAAAAAATACTAAAAAATCCACCCCAAAACAAAGAGAACTAGTGATTCATTATCTGAAGTAAAACCATCCTTTTCCAGACGACAAGTGGAAGAATTTTGGGTCACCTTTGCAAATATATTGTGACCTTGGATATTAAGATATGATACACATAATAGGGATAAATAATTTACATTTATAAACCAATTAAGTGGATTATATATAATATTGAGGTCCTCAAAAACATGGATGCACCTTGGACTCGATAAATTGACTATTTGTCCAAATATACACTTGGTTCATTTTTGATAGCTTGGGCCATTCAAGGTTGGAAGAGATTTGATGCCATAAAATTTAAATTCATATAATGGGAAAGAGAAAGGTTTTTTAAAATAGTACCACTTTTAATTTTTAATTTATTTATGGATAAAGGATTGGAAAAATAAGTAAAATGATTTATTTAGGGGCTAGGCATCTAAGAGATGGTGTATAAAGAAGGGGGGTCCTCAAAATATGTGACTTATTAGAGTATTTGGTCTAAACATTTGGATTAAATTAAATAATATGTATGAAAAATAAATGTAGGTATCACATTAAACATATATTAGTTAAGAGAGATAAGATATTAGTAAGCGATTAGAAATATAAAAAATTAAAAGAGAAAAATGGTGAATGAGGAGATGAGAAAACAAATAGAAGAAAAAATAATTATATTAGAGATGAGGAAAGAAATAAAGAGAGGATAGAATACTAAGGAGAACTAGGAATATGGAAGATACCAATCTAGCATCTACTAGTGACGATCTCCATGTTGAAAATTAGGATGCTACTTTGCTAATGAAAATAAACAAGTTAGCATCAATACCACTAGAATGTAAAAAAGTCTAAAAAATAAATAGGATCCAATAGATACTATACCATATATTAAAAAAATTTCATGAATGACATATAGAATGTAATATCATATTTAGCCACACTAATGAAAACCCCAAAATGATTCAAAACCTTGAGTGTCAAAGACCAAATGGTGGTGAGAAGTACTAGTCAGAAGATAGATGGAGAAGATGAGATATAATATAAACTAAGGATAAGATATGATAGCTATAATATGGAACTAATAGACAAGATTTTAGGAATTGAAGAATGAAGCATCAAGGGAGACAATCGATAAGAAACAATACGTAGTGATAGAATAGAATAATAAATAGATGTTGGGAGAGACACCAACCTTGGGTAAGAGAATGAATTAGAATATAATATTCATAATAATGTAGAGGAGACACAAGAGAGATAAAAAGAAGGAATTGGACCAGAATATGAAGGATTAGTTAGTGATAACATTAGGGAATAAGATAGGGTAGAGATGGAAGAGCAATAATAATAAAATCTAA